>JACMZG010000022.1:12887712-12942712 GCA_018340805.1 Microvelia longipes
AGATTGTGAGCAAGTATAACATCGCCGATTAACCTCATTGGATCCCTGGCATTATTTTCCCACACTTTCAACTGATTTTAACCGTAAGTTATACTTTAATTCAGTTTAGGTGACTCCTAAGGTGTAACCTAAACTGTAGAATTGCCCTAAGAATTATTTTAACAATAGAGAAGCCAGATGGTGGGATATGTAATGCAACAATTAGTACGTTCACACACACTCTAGAACCGTGGATCGTATAGAATACGTATATATTACGGTCAACTAACTTCACAGTTCTTGCAGTGTATTTATTTAGTCCATTGAGTGATAACTGATCCTGCCAAAACATGGCGTCTTGTATAGTGAAGCTTCACTTTTGGTTATAAGGAAGTTTAAAACAAAAAATATATTTAATTAAATTGTGATTTTTTGCATAATAATAAAGTTACACTAAAAAAATAATATTCCAAAAGTTATTTGATCAAAAACGGTTATATAGAAGTGAAATAAAATGAAATATAAGTTCGACAAGAAGGTTGTCTGTTAAATACGATCGTCTCTAAAGGTACACACACAATAAGACAGCGGCGTATCGGGGGATCCATTTAGATTTCATCTACCTAGTGTATGTGATCGGATCCCCTCCGCATGGTTCATACAGCTTAAATTACCGTATTGAGAGATCGTACTCTAATACGGTACGCGGATCTAAAGTGTGTGCGAACGTACTAAATGTTAAATTTAGTTTCTTTCGTCAATCAGGACATTCACATCAGTTAATGTCATCATGTCATGTCAAAAACTCATACATACCCAGTAACAAGTATTAGTACTAGCTTGCATCAATATAACATTACAACTGGGTTCTTGACAGCAAAATACAGCACAATTTTTCAACACGTCTCCTTCAGCATTATCTTCATACTTCTTAAACGTACCGGCTTGACTCGTTCCTCGGGGAACGTAGCCAGTAAATATCGTGTTCAGAAGACCGGGGCAATAATTTTTCAAATCATTTGAAAAAATAGCGTAACTTAATACTTTGCTGGTGAAGAGAAACAGAAAACAAACTTGGCTTAATACTGACATTTCTATTAACCACGGAATGTAACTAAACTTTATAAAATAATCATTATTTCATACGTAAATTTCCAAGCTAAGGAAGTTCAAATGAGATAGCTTATCAAAATAAAATTTTACTCTTAACTATTCAAAAACGATATATATATTCTATGAAACATGTAATCTACTTCAATACTTTCAAATTTATAAACAAGTATATTTTATAACAGATAGAGCGACTATGACTAAACTTTTTATAAAAACATACGGGAACAGCTTGCGCATCACAATAAAATCAAAATAATCGTTGCGCTTTAACTTTGATATTTTATAGCGAAACAGTTCTAGAATTTTAAATAACAAATATTAAAAAACTATTTCGATTAAACTACTCGATAAATTATTTTTTAACTAACACAAGTTTATAAAATTAAAAATTGTCAATATAATAAAAAAAATTGTTTACAAAATTGATAAGGATCTTAAGTTTATCAGTAAAATCAAGAATAGAGCGTTTATGTAATTTCATCACATGTGCTCCTTTTGCGGTCAGGGTCAAATTGCCGCGCCTTTTTAAAAAAAAAATTGAGAACCAATTTTCTCTATTTAAACCCTTTTTGCCCTCGTTCATTTAATAATTTTAATCTCTTCTCTATGATTAAATGTATAGTAGTTGTAATGTTTACTTAAGCTTTTTAGTCTAATCTTTCAAAAATTTATCTATAGTCATCTCTTTAAGTCTCAAAAATGTTTTTTGCTCTCTTTCAAGTAAGGGATAAAAATATAATTGCCCCTCACTGTTGTAAATAGTACATAATTCTATTTTAGACTAGGACAAACATTAAACCACAACTGGCTGATCAACCTATCCTTCCCTCTCTTTTAAGGATTAAAAATTCTGGCGCGGTGGTCCGCATGTCGGGTGAATTTCCTTTGGATGCGTGTTTCCGTGCTTTTTACACTATATAAGTTTACAACTACTAAATAAATAATTCCAGCGCGGTGGTCCGCTGTCGGGCGAATTTCATTTAGAATGCGTGTTTCCGTGCTAAACAACCCATTTCTTGCTTGCAAGAACCATGCCCATTGCGTGGATCCGGTTCATGCTTTAGAACCTAAGCAGTTACTCAATTGTCAAGCACTGCTCGTAACTCATTTTGTCTGTATTTTCAAAAGGAAATGCGTATAATTATCCAGTTGGTTGTACAAAACTATGCCTCTAAAATTAGAAGTACGCACTATTATTTGCACTAGTTAAAGGCTTAGTTACTTATATTTAGGCTTAGTCAGTTATCTTTAAAGGTTTTAGCGCATTTCCTTTGGAAAATGCGAATTTCCAAAGGAAATTCGCTAAAAGACTAAAATCCCGCATGACGTTTCTTTATTTGAAAATTAGCTAAACTTTAAGCCAACAACTGTGTAATCAATATCATCGAAAAAAAATAGCCTCCAAGCCATAGGGATATATGTATAATTTATTATAAATTTGTGCTTATTATTTGATTTTATTTATAAGCAAAGGTGTTCTGGTTACTTTTTCGATGTTTTAAAATATAACCTTTAGAGCCCCTCTAGTAATATCTCTATGCTCTAAGCACCAATAGGTTGTTCCGAGGGGCGGACGCCGAATTGTAACTAAGGCCGATAGTATGAGCCTTCTCTTACGAGTAGAACAATGAGACACATTGTCTATTACATACAAAGAGATGTACGAGTATACTAGAGCGGGCATAGCCTATCTAAATACATTGGGAAACCTGAAACATTTTTGGGGCTCTCAGTAACCTCATTGAAACCTCCTTCAATAGTGAGTAAGGTTAAAATAAATCAATTGATTTTAGCTTCCCGCACATTGTTTGAGTTTTGATGTGCATATTTAACGTTCTATTATATAAGTTACTGTAATTTTGTACTGATTATTTCATTATATTCATAAGGAAAAGTGGTCAGGTTACTTTTTCGATGTTTCAAAATTTAACCCATAGGGCTCCTCTAATAATAATATCTCTATGATTACATTCCTATGGTGTAAATGAGGGAATTAAAAATATATCATCATTTGACATTTTGCAATAAAAATTAAAAAAAGACATAATAGGATTTCTGTGTATTTTCATGTTTCACAAGAGTTTTAGTTGTTGAATTGTTAATAATGAAAATGACTGTTTACTTGCCAGAGCATTTTGCGCCAACTCACCCCCTAGATGTATTTTTATTTACATGATACTTGTGAAAATATGATATTAAAAATAAATCTTTTAAAAAATTTATCTTATAAATAAATAATTACTTTTTCAACCGTTAAACTTCTCCTTTATATTGTAAATATAAAGGATAGTACTTTACAGTGTCGATAGTTACTTTAACTCAAAAATATTAGCTATTTCGACAATTACACTGCATATTTTTTCTTAAACTGAAAATTAAAAAATTTTAGGTTAAAAAATATCGACTCCATAAGGCATTATGGGGCCGGTTGGAGGAGGGTAGTGGGAAAGAGATCGATTACTTCGGGTTCTTCATACAAATATATATATATATATATATATATATATATATATATATATATATATATATATATATATATATATATATATATATATATAATATATATATATATATATATGTTATATATATAGTTCAGGAGCCGGACCTGATAAAATGTGACTCATTTTGTACTACTTCAATACACCTTAAATTATGAAGAAAAAACATAGTCTGCCAATCCAGAGTCGAGTCCTTCATACGATTGCGCATACTCAAAATTTTAGAAAATCGCACAAATATCAGTTTTCTTGGAATAGGTTCCCTGTCGGTTGTATGAAAAACGTGAAGAGAACATGTTTTTAAAACTATTACAATTCTCAATAAAATCATAAGTGTTTAATAATCAAAATCGGATCACTATGACCAAAGTGATGGCTCTTTTAAAAATACGGAAAATGATTAATTTATTGAATTTAAGTCAATAATTGAAATTCTTTAGAAAAAATATTGGCTTTTGTGCATTTTATAGCCATTTACCAAATATAATAATTTTAGTTGTAGTTATTTCGATGATTAAACACTCGTTATATAATTGTGTTAACTTTAAAAAATGTTCTCTTTATGTTCTGCACTCAACCCAAGGGGAACCACTTATTGCAAAAACACTAGAATCTATGGGATTTTCAAAGATTTTGAGCGATTACATTCATATGAAGGGCTTCACTCTAGATTGTCAGACTATGTTTTTTCAGGTATATTTTCAGAAAACTAAAAATTTGGTTTAAAAGTGTACAAATAGTAGTTAGTTTTAAAGTAAAAGTAAAGTTAGTTTAAAGTAGTACAAAAGTAGTAGTTAGTTTAAAGTAAAGTAAAGTTAGTTTAAAGTAGTACAAAAAGTAGTAGTTAGTTTAAAGTAAAGTAAAGTTAGTTTAAAGTAGTACAAAAAGTAGTAGTTAGTTTAAAGTAAAGAAAAGTAGTTAAAGTAGTAAAAAGTAGTAGTTAGTTTAACAAAAAGGTTAGTTTAAACTAGTACTAGCTCTTGGACTATATGTCCCTTTCGGTTTTATTTCGATTAACTGCATAGTAAAAATATTCTATATCTAATTATACACTTTCAAGAATGGATCAAACTTTGTATAATGATTTAAAAACTGTTTAAAGATAAATTTTATGTTTTTTTTTTTTCAGTAAGTAAATGATACTTTGAATTATTTGTAAAACATTCAAACATTTTAAAGTTAACTTTTGTTAATTAAAGAAAAAAGAGAAGACTTCAGTTCTATAAATCGAATAAATTTAATAAGCAATCAAAAAAATTAACTTTTATTATTTATTAAATTTCTTTAAATTTTAATTTATTTATTAAATTTAGCTTTTAACTTTTATTATTATTTTAAATTGTATTATTATCAATTTGTTGAAAACATATTAAACATTTTATAATAATATTTAAAGTTTAACAAAGACTTAAACCTCATCTATCTTATCTAACATGATACTTCAAAGAATAAACGACTATCTTGATTACGTAACAGAATTTGATTCGGACGAAACAATCAATATGTGTTGGAAAGATACGAATGGCTACTTTACTTTTTTATTTCCCTTCATGTGGGACCTGAGAAGACCCAAGAGATATCGATATATATTGCTAAATGTATTTCTTGTTATTTTGTCAATTTTCTCTTTTTATCTCAACAGTGCTACGGCTATCTACCTCTACAATATAGACTACACTCTCAGTATGTTATGGTGCTTTATATCGATCGTTTTTGGATTCGCTCACACAATATTCCTAATGTATTTATTAAAAAGACGAGATTTAAGTACAATGTATAAAATATTAAATAAAATGTACATCTACGACGACTTTCCTGATGATTATCAAGAGAAAAAAAGAAATGAACTGATATACTACGATAAATTCAACAGATATATTTGGGCGTTTTTATTATACGTCAATTACGGTTTTGCGATGATATTTATCGCTTACGATTTTTGGAGTAAAGATACAACGAATTACCCAGACTGGTTCAATGCCTATTTGATTCCTATGCCCATGTTCTTTCCTTTAAATACTAAAACCCCTATGGGTTACTTTTTTGCATCGTCCCTTTGCTTAATCGTATCTATTGCTGCAATCCAGATTATCATAGGACTTTTAACGTTCGGTATAATTACAGCAATAAGATTAATCGTTGAATTAAAGATACTTAATTACGCTATAAGTATACAGGAGAAGAGATCCATCAACATCTTGAGCAGATTGTTAGAAAATCAAGGAGTCCGTGTCGACATAGAAAGTATAAATTATGACAATCTTTATGAAAATCAATTATTTCAGTCAATATACGACAATTGTTTCAACAAACTTATCAAACATCATCATATTATATTGAAGTAAGATACATTTTATTAGTACTCTCTACTCTATTTGTTTGATTTATATACTTTTATGCAAATAATGTATATGTAAAACCAACAAATAATGTAACCATACTTCAGAGCAAAACTAGAACATAGTACAAAACAATATAAACAACATAAAGTATCAGTGCATGGTATAAAAGAAAAGATAATTACTACAAACCCAGCAAAACATAACTATATATTCATACATACGTACAACTAAATATAACACTAAATTAATATAAATAGGCATTAAATTCATTAGTTAATTGAAAAAAGTTATATACACACACACATACATATATATATATATATATATATATATATATATATATATATATTTATATATATATATATATATTTATTTATTTATTTATTTATAACTCTATTAATAAAGACAATAATGTACTTATACACGGATACAGAAACACGGGACTATGCACTATAATCAGCTACCGCACTTCTAGAAGTCGAAAAGGTAATGGCTATGGTGACTAGTTAAAGGTTGTCAAGCCGTTGACGACCAAAAGTCATACTTTGACCCACGGACTTGCAAACGGGCCTGATAACATAAACTTTGTTTATTCAAGAACAAATAATTTTTAATTAATTAGAAGAATATGTAAATTTTAACTAAAAAATAGAGACAAAAATTTGTTTTTGTGTACATAGTAAATTTTTTAACAGCAATTAATTTTAAAGTAGAAATTATTGAAACGTGTCTGCCAAAGAAAATCGTCTTGCTAGCAAGTGTTAGGTTCCCACGTTCTGGCAACAAACGAATGAAACTTGCGAGTGCCTTAAATAGTTATTGCTGTGTTGAACCTTGCTTTTTAATATTTATTAGCATTGTTGTAATAATCCTCATTTGTAAAAACAAAGCCAATTCCATGAATATTATTTGTAGCCCAATCAAACAAAGCTGATGGCGTCGAAATTTGACTTCGAAATTTCTAATTAATTAAAAATTACTTGTTTTTATTCAAGACAATGTTTTTGCAAAACAATTGCTTTTACGAAAAACATAAGAATCCATTTATATAAGAAATTAAAAGTTAAACTATGTTGCTTCATGTAGAATATTTAATGTAGTATAGTATACAATTCCACAGCATTGTATACAATACCATAGTATAGTTTACAATACCATAGTATTGTATACAGTACCATTCCTTAAGACTTTCAGTTACTTCAGACACTTTTTTTAATTTTTCTTAAATAAATCTCCTTACGATATTAGTATTTTAAAAAAAATTAGTTTAATTATCATATAATGTATGATAAAAGTAATGTTTACATAAATATATAAAATCATATACACATATTAAGATGTAAGTTGAAAATCAATAATTTTTATAGTAAAATAATGATTTTTTTAAAAGTTTTCCAAATTTGTGTTACTTGCATATACGTTACAAGCTATTGTGACCAATCCCATTGCAGTCCTAAAATGAAACTTAGAGGGCTTTTTTCTAAGGGTTAGACCTACTTTCAGGATTTTTTTCAGATTTTTAAAAAATTTTCTTTTTGAGATATTAGCTATTTAAAAATAAATTACCGCATATTTCGATATCGAATATGATTATACAAAACATTGCATAAACCATTTAAAAGACCCAAAATTAAGCTTTAAAATGCAACCAGAATAAAGAATATACCTAAAGTAGTTTTTACGATACAGCCATTTTCATAGCTTAAAAAATTGCAAATTTAGACAAATTTGGGAAATTTTGACATGATCCAGCTGATCAGAATGAGCTAAAAATTGGAATTTTCACTTCTTTCTATAGTGTCAGAAAAATTTCATCAAAATTGCTGACATCAAGTTCAAAAAGGTATGTTGTTGATTTAGACAATTAGACAATAAGACGTTTATTACGGGCTGAGCCCAATTTACAAAAAAAAATATACATTAGACATGATTTGACATGGAATGACCCATATAATATATATATATATATATATATATATATATATATAATATATATATATATATATATATCGGACATGTATTTTTGGTATCAGAAACCAAAGTCTAAATCAATCCCTCCACTCCCGTCATCCAAACAACCTTACAAGCGTTATTATTATGATGAAAATTTTCTTAAAATTATTTAATGTAGGTAATAAGGATTAGCCGGGGTGGCTAGCCGGGATAGATAATATGGGGAATATTATCTAGCCCGCAGCTCTAGTGGTATACTAAGGGTGTAAAGGTGTTGCACTGCGTCACTGTTGGGGATCGCTTTGTGGCTCCGCACACTGTGCAACCGCTGCGCAGCCTCATAGTTCTTGTCCTATGTTTTCCCAAAAATTAGCGACTGTATTAATCGATTGCTCTGATCGGAAAGACAAAGATGTATCTTATAGACGTAGGTCTATAAGATATATCTTCGTCATGTAATATAAGCCTGTGTAGACAGGCTTATATTACATGACCAAATTGAAATGTTATGTTACTAAGGTAACATGTGTCCCTCACTATTTCTTGCTTCTCTATAAATGCTATTCTCTATATATTGCTTAATTTTGAACGCTTGAATGTTTTTTTAATGTTTCTGATTAAGTTATCACAGGACTTTCAATTCAGTTATTGGTGATATCCTACTACTTGCAGTTCATATCCTAGGACTTATATCAGCCCTTGCATTAATTCAAACATTTGATGTAAGTATACTAGATTTTCGTAAAAGCACATTTGCGACATTATATTGCTTCTCTACCTCAGAAAAGCTGGTATCTGTTGGAGTGTCTATTATTGAATAAATATTTTCTAAAATGGTAATATTAATACGCTATCTCTGGAACGGATAAATATTTTTAAATCTAACTTGGAAAGGACACAAACCCTATTGAAAACCAGGTAGTTGTGACGTCATTGACCCAGTTTAAAAATAAAAATAAAATGCCCGTTTTAGGGCCTTTCGGCCCATCAGGGTATTCACCCTGCGGGAGCCACCTCAGGTGGGTTTCATCTACTACACTCCAAGAATAAATTAAAGTTGGCGAAATCTTTTTAATACAAATACTATTCATAATATCTTAGAGCATAGCCCGGGCTGCGAACCCCGGACCTCCGGTGCCGAAATCGAACGCCTTTACGATCACGGCCACGGAAGCAGACTTTGACCCGGTTTGCTGTGTTCAAAAAATCGGCAAAATTCAAGGTTATTATTTTTTGCCGCGAAAAAGGTCCTTGTTAATGGTTTTTTGTACGCTGAATCAAATGAGCCGGAACCCAAAATTCCGGTCAGTAAAAAATAAATTTCAAGCGCTAAATCGAATAACACCTGTACGACGTCGATTCGAACAAAATGTTGAAAAATAATGTTTTTAGGCATATGAGTTGAATGAACATTGTCCGAAGTCAATAAGAGTACTTAAAGTACTCAAAGCCAAGGTACCTGGGTTTGAACCCTGGTGAGTGCGATAATTTTTTATTTATTTTTTACATTATATAAGTTTATAACTACAAATTAATACTGGCACAGTGGTCCACACGTGCTTTGCAATCCATTTTTTGCTTAAGGTTTCGGTCAATGTTTTATAAATTGAGCAGTTATTCAATTATCAAGCACTACTCATAACTTATTATTTTCTGTATTTTTCAAAGGAAATGCCCAAAAATCTTTAAAGAACAAGCTGAGTATTAAACTAGTGCTAATAATGCTGTGCAATGCTAATTTTGGAGGCATATTTTCGTATAACCAACAGAATAATTATGCGCATTTCCTTTGAAATTCACGAAAAAATTATTACTGATCAAGTTATAAAGCATAAACCTAAAGAAAAAAATGGATTGTTAAGAACAAAAACACTCATTCCAAAGAAAATTCGCTCAGCATGCAGGCCCCGCGCCGGAATTTATTGATGTTTCCACATTCAACCAGTTGGAGCTCTAGCTACAATATCTTTTACTAGTAGTAGTAGTAGTAGTAATAGGGTGGGGAGGCAAAGACATGCAAATAGGCCACGTTGTTGGGCCCTTCTTGCCAGCCCCGATTCCTTAGTCTACACCACCTCTCTCTTGGAAAGGAATCTCTTGGAAAGGTTGATATATTGTAGGATATCTCTCCAACTATAAGAGAAGAAAGCTCCTCATCTTATCTCTTACTATAAGACTAAATAACTAAATAATGCAAAGACGTTGTTGGTGTTGATATTATAGTAGAAAATTCTATTGCGCTTACTGAAGTTCTGCTGTACTTTATTTTCAATGATTTTAATTTTGTTGTAGGATACTAAACCAGTACTAACAAGGCTAGTATTCGTGTCAATGGGACTCGTGGTCATATTTGTATGTGCTGTTCTGTCAATATACAGTGAAATATTGTCTACCATGGTACTAATTCATTTATTTTATAACAAATTTTCGTAAAACCGGCCGGCTCAATAGCAGGCAATATTATATTGATTTTTAACTTTATTTTTATATCATGTATGAATCAGACCGGTATACATTCATTTATAAAAGAATTTTTCTAGTATACAGCCTCTGGGATACTTCATTTAAATACTTCAAAGGTGTATTTAGATAGGTGATAGGGGATATTATATAAAAATATCCCATTAGCGAATTGTATTCCCAAAGGAAATTCGCTAAAAAATAACCTTTGTGTTGGTGAGGGAGAGAGATTGTTCCTACTTGCTGGCATCCTGACTTCAAAATATAAGGTTATAATACATGGTTATATACTATATATATATATATATTATATATATATATATTATATATATATATTTATATATATATATATATATATATATTATATATATATATATATATATATATATATCTTCGCTTGCGAGTGTTTGACACTATATCTCAAGGACAGTCACTAATTTGTTTGATCTCCAACAACCAACTAGAGTGATAAAAAAGGCACCTATATTTTCTGATATACATCTAAGCGAATGATACATCAGGTAACGAATCTCGTTCAACTGGCACCACCAAGTGTCCTAGACCAAATAGGGAATGTCAACTTTAGAGCTCGCTAACCTCCTCCATTTAAAGTTATCTAAACTTAGCAAATCCTGTAATACACTTGCATATGTTACTGGATCATAATCACGACCATAATCTATGTATATATTTATATAAAACATAAGTTGAAAATTTGGGTGCTACCGACTCATCTTAAATAATACTATTCTGGTTTCTAAAATAATAGGAATATTAGAAAATATAAAAAAATTTGAAAATTATATTCTTTTAATTTCAAATATAAAAAAATATATTTTTTATTGCGATTTCTTCATCAAGATCATTGAAGTTGTTTTAAGTTGCAAGATTATTTTCTGATTTTTTTTTCAATTAATTTGAAAAACATACACAAGCCATTCAATAAAAATTGAACTAATGCTGATAATACAATAAAACTTGATACATATTTTAGCCTTATACATGGCTACATGCGTGCCAAATAATTGGGTTATTAGAGCCAATCATATCATTTTTTTAGGGGAGTGGTATTCTCTAAATTTATACAGGTGACCGATCAATTTTTGTAATTTTCCCAGGGGCAGCACCCCCAAAATTTATAAGGGAGAGACGACCAAAAAAAATTGCTTTATTGGTTCAAAAAGTTTGGAGCGATAAAAAATTATTTTTTTTGAGGGCAGCAACCCCAACATTTATAAGGGGGCCCGACAAAAAAATTATGGCTCAAAATCCGTTTCAGCAATATTTTTTTTAATTTTTTTGGTGGCAGCACCCCCTAAATTTATAGGAAGTTTCCGACCCTAAAAAAAATAGAATAAAATACAGCAAAACGTATTAAAATAAAATCAACGTCTGGAGATAAAATCTTTTGTGCACTTTGGAAGTAAAATGCTATTTTCCCCCTCGCAATTACCATCCTCGGCTTCGCCTTGGGAGTTAAACAGATAAAACCTCGGCTTCGCCTCGGGAGTTAAATACTTTGGTTCCCTCGGCTTACGCCTCAGGAACCAACTAACTGCTCAGGGAAATAATAGCATTCTTTACTCCCTTGGTGCATAAATAATTATTAACCTACGGTATAAATAAGGAAAAGTAAAAATAGATATCATTATGGCATTAATATTAATTAATGCACACAATTACTTCTCTCTTTATTAATTTGTTACTTTTCCTCACCTACTCCCTTAGGTGTATAAGAAAAGTATTTTGTCCATTTTAATATCGGTAACCAATTTTTCAGTATAATTATTTTTATTAAGATTATCTGGTATGTATGACTTATTTTTAAACTGTTATAGTTTCAGAAGGTAAACGAGTCAATTTATTTCAGCGATTGGTTAATTATGGGTAAAAAACATAAATCAAAGCTGCTTATAATAAATGAAAACACGAGGAAAGGACTCTATCTCTCTACAAGCTACTTAAATATAAATTTGAATCATCAGTTTTTGCAATCAGTAGGTTTTTTAATCTTTGATTGAACCAAATGAGGCGTATTTGGAAGAAGATATCAGGTTACCAAGATATCTATGTCACACTACATGCAAACATATCTAACTATAACTCGTAATGTAACACAGAGTTTTGGTTATTTATTTCCTGTTATCCCCACTCTTCCACAAATATACTAATTAGTTATCAAACTAGTAACCTGATATCTCTGCCAAGATACGTCCATGATTTTTATTAAAAGTTATATTATATAGGTACTCTATCTAAATCCTGCAGTTCTAGTTGCTAGCAACTGGTACTACAATGGCTCAGGCACATAGCCAGGTCGGGGCAAAGAGGGCATCGCCCCTCCTGGAAAAGATTTCGTCCTCTCTGACGAAGTTTTTTTTGTAGAAGTCCCTTATATATGTGTGAATATCACCTCTCTTTGGGATTGTTTTGGCCCCTCTCCCCCCTCCAAGAAGTTTTGGCTGACTCCGGACCTGCAATAGCGCCATTTTGAACAACGCAGTGAACTTCATTAATACCTTAGGCTAATTAATTAGTAAATAAAAATTGAGTCTCCTGTCCCTTTCTTGGCCATATAATTCCATTAATGTGGTTCAACTAATATTAACACTTCTTTATAATATCTTATTTTAAAAAAAGAATGAAAACGTGTTAGTTATTTATTTTAGAATTTAATGCCCTTAACTTATTATGAAGACTCACTAGCTTTATTTAAATTTTAAAGCTCTTTCTTTTTCAGTTTTATTCATATTTTGATGGTTAAGTCATTGTCATTGCCAAATATAACATAAACCATAGATTATAGCAAGATATTAAAGAGCTCGATCAGGTTGAGATTATGGATAAAAATGTAAACTCAATTGAGTATAGCTAGGTAATAGACAGTGAGAGAGCCATAGAGGTATATAATAGAGGGGGCATAGCATATCTTAATACATCGATTGGCCTGAAACATTTTTTGGGGCTCTCAGGGGCTCTGTGTTACCTCATTGAAACCTCCTGTAGGAGTGAGTTAAGATTTATAATAAATCAATTGTCTTTCCAGACATTATCTGTGTTTTAATATGTATTTTAAACGTTCTTTATTATATTTAACTGTAATTTTTTTCTGTTTATTTGATTATATTGAATGTCGAAGGTAGTCAGGTTATTTTTTCGATGTTTCAAAATTAAACCAATAGGGCCCTAATAATTAAACTCTAGTAATAATATCTCTATAGAGAGAGCTTTATCAGCTTAAGAGTATAGAAAACATTTATACTACTTCCCTAGAGTATAGCACGATGCTACATAGCGTATAAAGAATGTTAACAAATATAAACTATTTTGTCTCTATTCGTAAAACCATTAGCATTGATTGGCAGCAAATTTTTCTTTCGAAATATTCACGTCAATTTTTGTTTGTTTTCAGATTTTAGAAACATGTTATTCGATGATCAGTCTGGTGCAAGCTTTTAAGCGCAAAGGATGAGTGGAGTTTCTATCCTTCACAGTCATTTCTAATGAAATTAATAAAACAATTATCAAATAAATAATGACTTACACTCACTTTTTTTTAAAAAAATCCTCACTTCAAATTTGTTGATCTCAACACACCCCTTTGGCGTTCAGCCGCTCGGTCTCCCTTTTCCAGCAACCTATTATTTGCAAATATATGGCAATTTGTCATATATTAACAAATTTTAATCATTTAATAAATTATGAAAACTCATGCTAACAACCTTACTATATGACCCCTTATTTAAACGCCCTTTCAAATTTTGGCGTCATTATGTCATTGGCGAATTTTATGTTCATTATGTATAAGGAACATGAAATATGGTACAAAAATAGTTCTAAGAGAGGAATTATTGTTTAAATTTAGGCCAAAACAAACATAACCGAGAAGACATCGCAAGTACCATAGAAATATATTACAAGAGGGGACATAGCCTACCTCAATACAAAGGAACTTATTTTATTTTATCTACTCACGGCAGCAAAATTAGCCATTACTGGACTGTTTTTAAGCTGCAAAATGTCATTTTACCTACACTGTCAAACAATACGGGAATATTTTTAAACAGTACGCAAAATGTTTCAAAACAGTACGCAAAATGTTTTGGCAATGAAAAAAGTACTAGGGAGTTATGGCTCATTTAAATAACATGGGAAACAGTCAAAACTCCCTAGGCGGGAAAATGAATGAGCGGAGGTATTATTTTACAAATTATTGCGTGAATTTCGTATTGTTTTATTTGGTAAAACTATGATTTATTCTAGCTTGTTTTAGTATGTAACTTTCTTTATTGTTACTTAATATTACGATATTATCAAATGTTTAACATTTAACATTTGTTTATCTAATAATATATAATGTTTTGGAAACAAATTGGCAACACTGATAATATTGGCATTAAATTAAATTCATTTACCAGCTGTTTATGAAATCGACAGATTTTAATGTTTAAGTCGTCAGATTTGTATTTCATGTTTGTTATATTTAGTATTCAAAAACTAAATCTGTATACTAAAGTTAACAGTTACTAAACATAATGAGTGAGAACAACAGTAAAGTGAATAAAGATACCAAACATTGTTGACATTGACGAGTTTGGAACCACACTCCACCTGATCTTTTCAGCGTTGCATCTACTTCAAAGCAGTCTTTACTGCCTGTAAAATCTCGCAGCAAGTATTTAAAATAATCTCTTGTGTATTTTTTCTGCCGTTAGTAGATAAAATAGTATATGCTACTATGCAGCAAAGGAAACATTGCAGACTCGTGCAATTAATTACCAGCTCGGCTTACGCCTCTGCAGGTAATTCGCCATTTGCCAGCTCGGCTTCGCCTCGTCTGTCAAATGGTTAATTACCTGCCTCGGCTTACGCCTCTGCAGGTAATTTCCATACCCGCCTCGCCTTCGGCTCGGGGGCAAATTTATAAAACTCGTCTGCAAAATTCCATTTTGCTGCCTAGTAGCATAATATACTATTATTTTATTTTTATTTATTTATAACTCACAAGCTTGCGCTTTTTTACCTAAATACAAAAAGTATACAATAATATAAATGCAAATAATTAGTACAAAAAAGGAATTTAAAATATTTTAAGTGTAACTACAATTACAATAAAAAAAACATTTAAAATAATAAAAAGAATAATTCAAGGATTTGAAGTTGTAAAAATAAAAAGACAATAATAAGTATTCTATATACAATAAATAAAATGGGAACATACTAAAAGAATGTAATATGTAAGTGGAGAAAAGTTGAGAAAAATAATATTATAATAAAAAAACGTCAAAATAAAGGAAATGTATGCAGTATTTATGCAAATTATTAAGTAAATAAAAATGTAATTATGATCAGCAAAAGAAAAATAATATAATAGGAATGAATTCAAATTAGGAGATGTTTTATATATTTATTTAAAAAATTAAAATCAACACATGATATAAAAAAAACCAAAAAAAAAATTAAAAAAAAATAAAATAAAAAAAAATGGGAAGTCACAAAAGAATAAGAATCGCGCATTATAAAAAAAAGTAAATAATAAAAATAACAAATAATAAAATTTAAACATAGCATAATGTGAACTATAAAAAGTTATATCATTTGAAACTACGAGTTTTGCAAAATGAATAGTTGACACAATATAGGATACATGTTGTTAACCTTAATTATGTATTTTATTTTAAATAAAGCATGTTTGAATTGAATATCATTATCACACATACAATTTTCTATTAATATTTTTATATGTATCAATATATCTTCCATATTCTATCTTTCACCATTTCAGTGCACCCTTTTAATCCTCCCACACTAAAACCAAGTTCCAAACAAAATTTGTATTTTTATTTTTAGACACAATGCAAAAAGGAGATAGATATATTTTTCAATCAATAACTTTTCATTCTTCTTGTTTAGAAGTCAAAAATTGGTACCTTTCTTTTAATTATTTTTTCCACTTTTTTTTCTCATTATTAATAATGTTACCTAAAATTGATCATAGTTTTTATTATTTTTATACATCTCCTCAGGTTCATTTTAATTTCATTAAAAGCAGATATTGTAAGTTATTTTTTATAATTTTCTTCACAATTTGTAAGGTCCTATAAGGACACCCCCTTTGTAAAGACTGTATGTCTATGACAAAAAAATAAATTATTATTATTATAATTATTATTAATATACACGATAACTTTTATAAAGAAACGAAAAGTTGCTAATAATCATAATGAATCAGATAAATAATAAGCACAATGAACATAGAAACATTGTTGACATTGATGAATTATTGGACCACACGCCACCAGATATTTTAAGTATTGCATCAACTTCAAAACAGTCTTTACAGCCAGCAAAATCTCGCAGTAAGTATTTAAAAACTTATAATATATTCAAAGATTGGTGTCAGTAAAAAAAATAAAACCATAACTGAGAACGTTATCTCTTATATATTTAACTCATCATTTTTATTATGAGTTAAATATTTTAACTATTTAACCATAATTAGCTCTTGTATTTTTTATTCTGCCGTAAGTAGATAAAATAATATCTGCTACTATGCAGCGATGGAAAAATTGCTGACTCATTCTAGCATTTGTCTGCATCGGCTCCGCCTCAGCAGGCAAATCGCCATATGCCTGATTCGGCTTCGCCTCGTCAGTCAAAGGGGTTAATTACCAGACTCGGCTTGCGCTTCAGCAGGTAATTTCAATAGCCTGCCCTCGCCTTCGGCTCGGGGGCTAATTTATATATTTCGTCTGCAAAATTTCATTTTGCTGCCTAGTAGCATAACATACTATTTCTTATACTTAAGGTAGTTGCAAAATAAATCAAATTAAAACAAACGTTGTATGCTCTTTTAGTTTTTTAGGGTCGGCGGGAAAAAGCACATAAGTCATTGTTATAATAATTATAATTAATATTATTATTAATAATATTTTATTAAATTGAAAAAAATTAAGATTTAGTCATAATGTATTTTTACTCATTTATCTTATTTAACGACAGTTTTGACTTAAGTGGTTTTTACGTTTGGTTCAGTAAGGTCTGAGACGTACTTTAATCTTATAAAAAAATTGAAAAATTTGACTTATGTGCTTTTTCCTTCTGACCCTAGAATTATTTAGGCCAACCTCATTGGTTCTTCAACACTATTTTCCCACGCTGTCAACTGGTTTTAGCCATGTGTTGTACTATAGTATTAACTGATACAAATAAGTGCAATTAAAATCCAGAATGAATCATGATGGTGGACTCGGGAAGTTATGATCAAAGGAACTCAATTGGATTGATGGATTGTTTTTACTGGAGACAATAGATTATAAGTAAGGACCAAACATTTTTAAAAATTGACTTTTTCCCGATAACCCTATATGTACTAGTGTTTCCTCGACGATAGAACAAGCAGCAAATATGTAAAAACAGGAACTGCAGACAGTAAAGATAAAATCAACGTTTTTAACTTTTTAGACAGACACTATACTTTTACTTTATTATGTAGATAAGACGAGGAAACCCATTTTTAATCTTAGAATGTAATCTTATAGATTAAGATAAATAGAAATAGAAGCGTTTAAATGTATATTCAGTATCATTAGGTAAACTCAGATAGCTCAAGGAAAAAATCCCCCAAAAATATAGATATCTTTTTAAGAATCAGTGAATCAACCTAATCATACATGTTAAAAATTCAAAATATTATGCACTCAAACAGACAATGGCTTCACATATCACGTCTAGTAGATGACGAATCCAAACTATTATATCTATGAGAATATTCATTGATAACTTTGCGGATAAGAAGGTTCTACGGAATTATATTAATCACAATTAGTAAAATTATTCCAAATCTTCTCATACGTTAAGCTATTTGTGAATATTCAATATAGGAGGGATCTGATACAGAGAATTGCCTTATGTAAGCAAAAAAATTAATAGTAACATCCAGTATAGAATGGCAATCAATTGCTACACACACACAGCACTAAGAACTATTGAGGTAAAGTACACAGCGCAAATCTGATGTGATAAAATTCCGAGGTACCCCGTACCCGTTTTTTCCATGTAAATTATTTTTTTAATTTTAATTTTCTTAATATATATTTTTTGTTAAACTTAAATAGTTTAAGTAGCTCAATGTAGCATCATTTAACCCCATAACCCCATTTCTATGGAGCTTTAAAACCTTGAGGATTAATTAAGCCTAATGTAGCATTACCTGGTTTTACAACACTCGACCTCAAAATTTATCAGGTAACCCATTTCTATGGAGCTTTAAACTTGAGGATTAATTAAGCCTAATGTTAGCATTACCTGGTTCTTGCTACACTCGACCTCAAAAATTATCAGGTAACCCCATTTCTATAGAGGCTTTAAAACTTGAGGATTAATTAAAGCCTAATGTAGCATTACCTGGTTCTTGCAACACCGACCTCAAAATTATCAGGTAACCCCATTTCTATGGAGCTTTAAAACCTTGAGGATTAATTAAACCTAATGTAGCATTACCTGGTTCTTACAACACTCGACCTCAAAATTATCAAGGTAACCCCATTTCTATGAGCTTTAAAACTTGAGGATTAATTAAAGCCTAATGTAGCATTACCTGGTTCTTGCTACACTCGACCTCAAATTTATCAGGTAACCCATTTCTATAGAGCTTTAAAACTTGAGGATTAAAAAGCCTAATGTAGCATTACCTGGTTCTTGCTACACTCACCTCAAAATTATCAGGTAACCCCATTTCTATAGAGCTTTAAAACTTGAGGATTAATTAAAGCCTAATGTAGCATTACCTGGTTCTTGCAACACTCGACCTCAAAATTATCAGGTAACCCCATTTCTATGGAGCTTTAAAACTTGAGGATTAATTAAAGCCTAATGTAGCATTACCTGGTTCTTGCTACACTCGACCTCAATTTATCAGGTAACCCCATTTCTATGGAGCTTTAAAACTTGAGGATTAATTAAAGCCTAATGTAGCATTACCTGGTTCTTGCAACACTCGACCTCAAAATTATCAGGTAACCCCATTTCTATAGAGCTTTAAAACTTGAGGATTAATTAAAGCCTAATGTAGCATTACCTGGTTCTTGCTACACTCGACCTCAAATTTATCAGGTAACCCCATTTCTATGGAGCTTTAAAACTTGAGGATTAATTTAAGCCTAATGTAGCATTACCTGGTTCTTGCTACACTCGACCTCAAAATTATTAGGTAACCCCATGTCTATAGAGTGCAAACGCAAACACATATCCACGTTTCTTTTTGTTTATTTGATTTTTATCTTCCATATTTACAATAAATTGACTTATGTAACATAAGATATAACATAATATTAGTATGTAATATAATAGTATGTAATACTATTATATACTAGTAATAATAGTATGTAGTAATCGAATACTATTAGTACGTAGTAATGTAATATTACATACTAATTGTATGTAGAAATGTAATATTACATACTAATAGTATGTTATATTAGTATGTAGTAACTGTTAATCCCACAAACAACTTAAGATTATAATATTTGTGAACCATCGAGTTCTCTGTCAATCAAAACTGGTGACCATCCTGCTGCTGCGATAAATTACAAGAATCTTTCCACTTATAAGGCAGAGAGCCCTGTCTATCCATGTTGATATGTGTATCGAAAAATTGGATAGCAAATGAAAATTACCCTAAAACTGGCGCATAAAGGGTTTTAAATCCATTCCTTTTGCGTCTACAGTGGGGAGAAAACATCCCTATGCTCTTATTTGAAGAGTGGGGGGCCAACATCCTGCAATACTATTGGTCCATTGTTCAAGGATAATGCCAAATGAATCCTTTTAATATACTTGTCGCCGCTAAATACATAGTAGTGTATAGATTTGCCTTACTGTTAATATCGAAATTTATTTATCATTAATACTTTACGACAACTAATACAAAATCATCCTAATAATTCTTGAAATTTGACTACCTCTTAACTTAAAGTTTCTTAACTTAGAAATACATATTTTTTAATTAATTAAAAACATGATTTAAATATTAATTATAAGAGTACCAATATTTTGTTACTAGTTTAAGTGTTTATAATTAATTATTACCTGCATTATAAACCGAAGTAATCGAATAAAGGAAATATTAATTTTGCAATTTGACCAAACTTAATTATTTTTTAGTTTAATACAAATTAGGATAAACAGTATGAAGAACGGGAAGTAAAAGATTTTTTAAAAAAAAAATAAGTTATCTGTATATTTATCTTTGATTGTGATTAATTAAGTCATTTTAAAAAAATGAATTATAGATTAATATTTGTGATTTTTTGGTGGAGAAGTGTGAGAAGTGCTGTTGTCATGGCGTCACCTGTTGCCCACGGTAAGTTACCAAGATCAAAATTATTATTTTTTTTTATTTATACCGTAGGAAAAGTATTGTGTTTGCAAAAAAAATCGAAACCGGGATAAAACTGGAATTATCCGTATCAGGCGTTTTTAAGGCCTCCTGAGTGGTTTTCGCAAAGTTGTCTGTCTTTATGTGTGTGTTTTCTTTTATCATTATAGCGCCCAGTGTATTAATGCTAAAGAGTTAAATTTTTGTACAAAAATCAGTACCGCTTTAGTTGTGCTATTCGGAAAATATATTTGTATATTGACATTAATGACTCAGCAAAAATTTAGAAAAATCATAAAACGCGCCTTAAAATGATGCGATTGTATTGAAATTTAACACGCATGTGGCTATGAATAAGTCTAGCATATGTGCTAAGTTTTATCTCATCATCAGCAGAAAATGATACGAATACTATTGCTATCTGAAGACGAGCGAAGCGAGTCCGAAGGCATATTGCAGTATAAATTTGGCGAACTGTATTTCCGAAGACAATGAAGCGAGTCCGAAGCAGGAAGGATGAACGTAGCGGATCTGATGTAATGGGGAAAAGTTCCGAGGTAACCCGTACCCAATTTTTTAAAATATTGAAGGATTATTTATATTTTATTTGGTTGGTGCTCGGTAACCTTGGAGACCTGCATATGGCAGATGATGCGCTACCCTTTAGAGACCAAGCAAAGAACGTTATTATAGATATAATCATATTATGATTAGTTAGTATGAATTTAATGGGACTAACCACACTCACCAAGAAAACAAATCGGGTACGAGGAACCTCGGTACTATTCCTCAGAATTTTATGATTATTCAAAGCTTAAGATGTCGTCTTAAGATATATATATATATATATATATATATATATATATATTATATATATATATTATATATATATATATATAATATAATATATATATATAAATATATATATTATATTATATATATATATATATATATATATATTATTATATATTATATATATAATATATATATATATATAAGTCTCGAGAGACCTATTTTTCGGTTATCAGGGACCTCCGCCTATCCCATTAGCAATTTTTTTTCCAAAGGAAATTCGCTAAAATTGGACGGTGTGCCTGACTCAAACACACACACAGAATGATGAAACCCACTCAGAACGTCATAAATATGCCTGAAACAGATGATAACGACTCTAACAATATACAATTTTCTCATAAAAAAGTTGGCAATCTTCCGGTTGCTAAATCATTATGTTCTATTATTAATTAATGATTGATTATTCATAAAATACTAATATAAATATCGGTACATTACAATATATTAATCATTTTAAATTGTAGTTTAACGTTTTTAATTAAAATTATATTAAAAGTAGTCCTCGTCAACTAAATGTAGATTTTGTATTCCGCTATCCTTTTGCCATCTAAAGACCGGTTTTATTAGATACTCAGCAGGTGTTTTAAGTTATATTTGTTCTTTACGATCTTTTTTCATTAATGGGTATTTATGACAAATATTTAAAATAATGTTTTGTTGTTAGGGTGGTACCCCTACTTAAGACCACCAGTTAATCGGCTATCGTGTTATCAGTAGAATTACATTGTGTTTACGGTCATATGCTCCTTCTATATTAGTATTATTCTAAAATAACGACGAAACCATGGTTTCGGATTTTTAGGGTGAACACTATACTTTTCCTATATATTACGGTAGTAGGTGAGCAAAAATAAATACTCCAATATGCAATGTTTTAATTGTTTCGTTTTTTTACAATTTTTAAAGAAATTATTATGAAATTTTGAAAAAGTTCGATTTCAAGTTTTAAATGTGTAGTAAAAACACTAAAGTGAAGGATGAATTAGGAAAGAACAATACGAAAAAGAGTGGGAAAGAAAAAATGAAATAATCGACTAATTATATTTTATGTGTTATTTGAACTTTTGTGTATTGTCTTGTGCAAAGAACCTTATTAGTTACAAATTTATAAGCGGTGTATTTATTGCAGCTGCTTTACAAATATAAAAAAACATAATTCGTAAAATACAGGTTGAGTTTTTTTATCTGATATTGAAAAAGTTTGAACCGGGAACAATTTAAAAATGCCAATAAACCTTATTCAAATATTTAACCTTTTCTTTTAGCGAATTGGCAAAATGAGAATGAGTTTATGGAATTGGGCTCAAAGAGAAGGAAGTTCATACCTGGCGGCTTTATTTTCACACGTATAATAGCAATATATTTATAGCAATAAATAATAATAGAATAGCACTAATACTATACTTATTATAGGATTAGGTATAATAGCAATATATTTATAGCAATAAATAATAATAGTATAGCACTTATACTATATTTATTATTGGAATAAGTATAATAGCAATATATTATAAGCAATAAATAATATAGTAAGCACTTATACTATACTTATTATAGGTCTAAGTATAATAGCAATATATTTATAGCAATAAATAATAATAGTATTAGCACTTATACTATACTTATATAGCAATAAGGTATAATAGCAATATATTTTATTATTGTACAATAATATGTTAGGTAGATTGGAATTTTTACGGTAGAACTTCATATTGTTGACAGATGTAAACAAACTTTTTTATGTAATTTTACATTTCCTAACAATAAAAATATAATATATATTTTCGCCAATACTCTGTAATTTACCTTTCGAATTTTGACTACTATTTTTTTTTTGTAATTTTTTACTATATTTGACTATTTTTTTTAAATCGCCCGACATGGTACACCGCACCAGAATATTTTACCAAACAATCGTAGATAAAATATAAAACCTAACAATCCTAGATAAAATATGGCTCGGGTTGCAAATATATACCTTCGCATGTTTTCCTCACTAGTTGCATAATGCACTAATCTCCAGAAAGCAACTTGTGTCGAGTTTCAAGTATCTAGCATAAACACAGCAAGGTTGTGCATGATACAGACAACACACTAAGCATAATGAAATCCATTTAAAATGTCATGAAAATATTCTATACGGATTGGATCATTAGGTTTCGTCGACAAATCAGTTGATCCACAGTCGACGCAACAACTCGGATTACACCGTCGGCAAAATAATTTGTCAACGCAACAACCCGGTCTTTACCGTCAACACACTGGTTTTTTCTGTTGACAAATAATTTAAGTTTGTTGACGGAATGATTTGTCGACGCAACAATCCGTTCTCTATCGTCAACATACCATTCCGTCAACAAACTTAAATTATTTGTCAACGGAATGATTTCTTGACAGCACAATACGGAGCCGATAATTATGATTAAATCTAATTATTATGGCCATATCATGGCTATTCATAGAGATATATTTCTAGAGAGGCTCTATTGGTTGAATTTTGAAACATCGAAAAATAACCTGACTATCTTCGACTATTACATAATCAAATGAAGAGAACACAATTACAGTAACTTATATAGTACAATGTTTAAAATACAAATCAAAACACAAAAATTGTACAAGAAGCGAAATAATTAATTTATTATAACCTTAACTCACTCTTGAAAGAGGTTGCAATGAGGTTACACAGAGCCCCAGAGAGCCCCAAAATGTTTTTTCAGGCCTCTAATGTATTGAGATAGCTATGCCCCCTCTAGTATATATCTCTATGGCAATTAGTTTCTAATACTTCTTATCAAAGTTTTTTTGGGAGAAATACTGATTACCACAGCAACTTCAAAAGTTACAGCTCTGCTACCTTATTGCCATTTTTAATTTTTCAGTTGGTAAAATAATAGAAAACAGGCTCAGGTCAGTGATCCAGGAACAACAATGCTACAAACATAGTATATAGAGACATACCCTTGTGTCGTATTAATTGTGTCAGAACAATCAATTATCATCAATAAGCCTGATTTTTGAGAATAAATAATTGTTAGAAGTAAAAGAGAAACCATATAATTTAATACTCATTAGAGTATTAACAAATAATGATCAATGTTATTTGTATCGTTCTTGTTTGCAACATATATCATTTTAATTACATTACGAGTGTATTAATATTGAAATAAACATTCAATAATAATAACGTTTAAATGAGATCTAAACAAATTTGGCACGGAGCAAGCTAAGTGAATTTTCTTCTAAATTTGTGATTTCTTGCTCAACGTCCCATTTCTTGCTTTAAGCTTTATAACTGAGCAGTAGCATTACCACTTGATACACGACTTTTTTTAATTTTTCAAAGGAAATGTGCGAATGCATTCCATATAGGTTATGCTATGGGCATCCATACACTTAGCCAGGAATAACTGTAGGGAGGATGGATCCCACAGAGGGCGATGTCTCACACCTTTAAGGGGCTTCCACTGAAACTATTATTCGTCATAATAGTTTTCAGGGGGATAGGGGGGGGGATTTTCTCCTTTCTCTCCACGGGCCTGAGGTAATCGTTTTAAAATCAACTCTGCACTATTTAAACCTCAAATTATGCTTTTATTAAAATGTTTTTGCGGATTTCTTTCAAAAAGTCCGGAATATATTGTTTAACATGTAGTAGTGCTATTTCTCTTATAAAGCATAAACCTTAACCAAGAAATTGACTTTTAAGTAAGAAGTGCTTTCTTGCTTAACAGTCAAAGCTGTCAAATTCTAAGCTATTAATTCAAAAATAATTCGCTTAGCTTGCGAACCTCTGCGTTAGAATTACATTGCAGTTATAAACTTATACAATGAGTGATTATATGGCAAAAAAAATCGGGTACGGGGTTCCTCGGAACTTTTCCTCATCGCATCGGATTCGCTACGCTCATTCTCCCTAATTCAGACTCGCTTCGCTCGTCCTTAGAATAACAAATTCGCCCAATTTATACTTCAACACGTCTTATGAATCACTTCGCTCGTCCTCAGATAGTAAATACATCCGTCTTATTCTCAGCGATCACTCATACAGTAGTGACGACGCTCATTGCTGCTTAACTTTAATGATCCAAGAAAGATAATGGTTACGCTTGTCGTATTGGCATGACACTAAGTGTACCTATTTATTACGTTAAGGTACATACTTGTACCAAATTTCAACTCAATTAGAGTATTTACCGATTTTTAACATTCAAGTAATTTGATAAAAATTGAACTAATGCTGACAATGAAATAAAAGTTAGTACACATGTTGGTCTTATTATTTAATTAAACACACTAATTCGCGACGATCAAGTAGATTAAGTCGCAGAAGGGCACTTTATAAATATATATTCTACAATAAAACAATTTTAACAGTTGATTTAATAACATCCAATAAAACCACTGAAACGCCTCTACGGGTTTACCTTATTGAACTGAACCGTCACAGATTATTGGAAACAAAAGTCAAGACAACGGCTTGTTAGTTCCGCGACGTAGCGGATAGTTGAGAATCCTGTGAGGTCACTTCCAAAGAAGTTCCTCGTCATTGTTACGGGTCACCAATCATCAATGATTGATTTTGACCAACCTAGACAATCAAGGTTAAGCCACCTTATCTAATTAACCACAATAAAGTTAATTTAATTAAATAATATTTTGCCAATGAGTAAGTTTTCCTTGGTAAAGATATATCAGAGCAAATACAGGGAAGAGGAAGTAAAAAAGAAGAATAAAGAAGATGAAATAAAGAGTTTTTTTTTATATAATTCTTAGAATTTATTAATTTTTGTCGCCTATAACATAGAAGTGGGTTTATACCAAGGATCTTGAATAAGGGGATGATGCATTAAGTCGATTTGCCATACAAAAAGTGACCCCGTCGAAAACCGAAAAATAGAGAGAATTCAACACGAAACACACGTCAAAAACCAACTGCGCATGCTTACAATTAGAGGCAAACTTACCTCCAATATTTCCCAATGTTAATTGCTTAAGAAAATTATAAACACTAATATCACTCAGTGAAGTGATAATTTAGAATGGTGAAGAAAAGTTCTGAAGTACCCCGTACCTAATTTTTTAATTTTTACTTAGATTCTGACTAATATTTTTAATTAAAATATTTTTAATTAAAATATTTTTAATTAAAATATTTTTTAATTATATTAAAAGTATTAAACAATTAAATACTAAAGAGAGTACTAAACTATATTTATATAAGAAAAGTGTGAATCACAGTGGACAGGGAATACCTGAAACCTATGAATAAACGTTAATTTGCTAAATGTAATTTCCGAACACTGAGCACATTTGAGTGTAAAATTCATATTTTAATGTCCATTGCGGTTTGTCCAATAAACTAAAAACTTTCAGAATAAATTGATGGATTTTATTTCTGTAATTTTTTGTTAGGCAAATGAAAAAAAAAATCTACAAATTATTAGCTGTAAATCACGGGTAAAAACCAGCTACAAATATTTTTGCGGTTACAATGAAATTGTTATTGATAACATCATTAGGTTATAAAGATGGCCGTTATGATTTTTAAAAACAGGAAAAGACGATTTAATGTGGTTGCTTATTAAGTTTTTTGACTCAATATAATTTAGCAAAAGACACCTAGGAAATGTAACAAGCAAAAAGCAATGCTACACCTGAGAACTGTTCCATCATTAGACTTTCGTCAGCATTGATGGCTCCTGACTTACGCCATGTCCCAGACTGTTTCGTTACGTCTAACTCATCAGGGCGCCGACAGAGCCATTAATGATGACGAATGTCGAATGATGGAACAGTTCCCAGATGTAGCATTGGTTTTTTTAGTTATTTCCTAGATGCTTTTCGCACATTTATACTGTGTCAACTATTCATGTTTTGCAAACTCGGTAGTATCAAATTATATATATTATATTTTTTATAAATATCTGTATTAGTAGACAGGTCATGGATAAAATGAAATAGGAATGAAAGAATCCAGCTCTCGTATTATTTACCTCAACATAGCCTAAGGAGCCAACATTTTTGTAATATCCCATTAGCCCCCTCAGCCCGTCGGCCTCGGGGGCTAATGAAGTTTCTTTATTCGGCTTTGCCTTAAGAGAGTTCTTAACTTGGACGGTGAAACTTTCTTCTATCCCTTGTTGTATAAATAACTATTAACAATATTCTCTAGTACTCAAAATAATAATAATAACACTAATGCAAGACCCACTTTTCAAACATCTCCAACAAAAAATATGTCTACGCCACTTTTAATAATTTATAACTGCATTACTACTGTAACAGGTGAAGAGAGTATAGACAGTAGCGATCTAAGTGATCTAGATCTGGTACAAACAGTCCAAGGTCATCAGCAAACAGAATCAGCCAGAACCCTAATGGAAAAACGTAAGTTAAACTTGTTTCGAGAAAGTTGTCAGGCATTTTGTTTACTAATATTATGCTGGTATTTGTGATAAGGTCAATGGTTATGTAACATAATACCATTTTTAAGTATAGTTATCGCTTACAGCAATAGAGTTAAATCTTAACAGGGGTTAAAGAACTTATGACAGACATGCGATATTTCATAAAGTGAACTTTGTAGTTAGTTTTGATTAGTTTTTAAGTTTTCGTTTCATAATTCACGTATGGCACCATACGTGCTTTATACGAATGCTTTAAAAAAATGGAACAATGAAACAAGACGGAATGACATTGGAGATTGATTGAGCACAGTTGATTCACATGTTTAAACTCTTATGGACTGGGTTAAATAAATTGGGTTTATGGTTTAAGAGTTTTATGCTTTGAGAAATTTTGATATCCATAAGGCGTTCTTATACCCCTAATATAAACCCTTCTTACATCCCGTCCTTATCCTCTATAAAATAGCTTATGTATACCTGTGGAATCAATTTCATCTGCTTAATGTCTCAAGTCTCTCTGAGATATTCTGCAACAAGAAAAACCCAGCAACAAGTCTCTTCCCCATCTCCTGTAATAAAATAATCCCTGTCAAGGTAACATTTTAAATGTTATGAAGATTTAGGTCCTCCGGTGGACACCGCGTCAATGTAGAAGAAGAAGAATCCATTCTTCATCTACATAGACGTGGTCACCACCGTAAGACCAAAATCTTAATGGTAATAACCGCGGAATACGTAGTTTATTATTTTAAATGTTGACTGATTATTCCTTTACATTTATTGTATATATTCACAAGAGCTTCTTCTTTGCTTGACCTCTCTGGGGTTGAGATGAACAATCCTAATGGACCCCCAAGGGCAAAATATATTGCTCTAACAGGGATACGCAAACTTTAGGGCTTCGCGGACCCCCATTTGACTTAAGCGGCACTTGCCAGACCTATTTAATAATAAACCTATTGAATAATCTTTTAGCAGGTCAATAAAAAATCGCACTAGTGAATTTAAGGTATAAAATAAATTAAAAGAAACTCTAAATAAAAAAATCTTTTTATTTTATTACTTTTCCTGATTTATACCGCAGGTTTATAGAAAAAGTATTGTGTTTGCAAGAAAATCCAAAACCAGGATGTCACGAAGCCCTGAATTGATTGGTATCTCAAAATATAGTAAAAGGAGCTATACGAGTACATTTTGTTCACACTGCTGGCTTGCCGCTAAGGAGATGAAGCTGATGATTTCTTCACAGTTTGAATAAGTTCCTTTAATACTGACAACCTAGCAACTTCACTTTAAAACGCCAATGACCGTTTCCACCCATTACGGACATGACTTGGCGGGACAGAAAGGTTGATATCCCCACTTTTTTGAACCAAAGACTTGGCGGGGAGTTCTTTGGTAAGATATACTTATCTCCTCGAACTTTGATATTACTTTTTACATTATGATTGAGAGGAAATGAGAACAAAAACTTAATTACTTCACATACATTAACAGTCTAACTATATTAGTGATTTGTCTTAAAACATTCAAGACAGAACCTCTGACAGAACTCATAAAACTTATTTCATGTCTTTTTTAGGAAGTTCCTTCTGGTACGATACCGCAATAGAAAGGTTAGAAAAGCAACTAAACAATAGACTGAATTTTAATGTAGCGAAAAATGTGATATTATTCCTAGGAGATGGGATGTCCATGACAACAGTCACGGCAGCAAGAATATATGGAGGACAGATTAATGGGAATGGTGGTGAAGAAAATGTTCTTGAATTTGAGAAACTTCCATACACTGGTTTATCGAAGGTAAATCAATTGTCTCAATAGAGAAAAGAAAGTCTGCTCTTTGGACTTAACTTCTCCTACTTTACTGGAGTATTGGGCACAGTATATAGTATATATACAGTATATTTACTGTATAGTATATAGTACTGTATAGTATAAGTATATAATCAAGTTTATACAGTATGTACAGTGTATACTCAAGTTTTTAATAAATAGATAGAATCACTGTGTCCTTAAATTACGAAAAACGAATTCTTTTAATTATTCTTGCAGTTATACAGGCATAAGATGCCTAAACACCAAGACCCTAAAGTGTATTTTATTTCTTAAATTGTCTAATAGTTGTAGTCCCCTCTTTATATCTGTGTAACAAATATTTCCGGCGTTGCCCCATCGCCGCGGAAGCACACGAGGCCAAAGTTAATAAGTATAGTAGGTGATTACTTGATTAGTATACCATTAAGTATAATACGTGATTACTTGATTAGTATACTATTAAGTTCAAACTATTGTTTCAGACGTACTGCGTAGACAAACAAGTTGCTGATTCAGCTTGTTCAGCAACAGCACTTCTATGTGGAGTTAAAAGTCAGCTTGGAACAGTTGGAGTGACTGGAGCAGTAACGCGAGGTAACTGCGGACAAGTGAACACATCCACTTCAGTTCCGTCTATTATGCACTGGGCTCAGCTAGCTGGCAAATCAACCGGGATCGTTACAACCACGAGGTACGTTAAGAAATGCTACTTGGCTAGGAATCAAATGATATAGACTATAAATGTTACCACATTCATTAAGTAATAAACTTAGATAAAACTGCGTGACTTAAGTGAAGTGAAGGACGTAGTACGTGTTAGGTTCGTATTTCGTATCAAATAGTGAAGAGAACCATTGCAATATACTATAAATGTATAATGAGTAAGGCATACACACAGTAGCTGTTTATTGTCAAGTAAGAAGTAAAACTAATTTATATCACCAATACATAGTATTAGAAATTTATTGTAGGTAGTGGAATAAATAACCAGTTTGGATTCTGATCTGATGACTGCCCAAAAATGAAAATCCCTCCGTAGAGTCAGAATAAACCAATAAAATCCCTTACAGATAACAAATAAATAAATAATTGGTTTATTTACGCAGGTAACAAAGTTACATATAAAGAAACTAATTGTACAAATAATCCGATATAACAAAAAATTTAAGTACAGGGTACCTCTCCTTACTTTTCTTAGGTACCTTTCCTCACAACGTACGTTCCTCACGGTTTCGCTTCGCTCGTTCTCAGAATGTCATGATTATCCAAACCTTAGAATAGCATTAATTTGGTCTCGCTGCGCTCAATCTCAGATTAATTTAGTTCTCTAAATTATATTGTTTCATGACTTCAGACTCGCTTCGCTCGTCCTAAGAATGTCACCATTGCCCGACGCTTAATGGGCTAACACTTATGACTCGCTACGCTCGTCCTCCGAATGAATAGGTATCCAAATATCTAGGGTGTTATACCGTAAGGTTAATTACAGCTTAGATTATCTAAGATGCACTACGGTAGATAAGCATTCAATCAAATAATACGGGTAATACCATATTCACGAATGCATTAGAGACCTGGGATCATACTTGGCTACCTAGTTTTTTATTACTATAGTTTATTATAAAATATTATATTTAATCAATCTATCACATAATTGGATAATTTCGCACCAAAAAACATGTTTGCCAATAACATAGAAACTAAAAATTGAATAGAAAAGGAATATCCACTACTATTTTATTTTATGTTTTGCCATCTGAAGATATGTCGAACGTCAAAAAGCAATAAACAAATTAAAATTTATAGGGCGTTAAAATGTAATAATCAATATTTTCAAAATGGCGACCAATAGCAGGATGAAATTTTGTGGATTGATTGACCACCTTTGTATGTAGTTTTGTATACATATTAAGGTATTTTCGATTATTTATCGGGGTCTGAAAATATCATCTTCCGGGCAGCACATCTGCCAAACCTAAAGCCTGATTTTTGTGCTAAATCTAAACATTGCAGCATAAAAACAGCAGGAGTTATGCGTGACACATACACACTCTGACACACACGGACAACATGATTAAAACCACTCCGGACGTCATGAATATGCCTAAAACGGATAAATATAATGAAATCTCAATTTCGGATTTTTAGAGTGAACGAAATACTTTTCCTTAAAAATATTTGTCTAAGTATAAGTGTTACTGTCTCGATTATGAGCATAAATGGAAATACTACGCAAGAATTGCTTTAGTGAGCAAGAAAGCAAGCATCACAAATAAAATTCGCCCGACTTGTGGGACCCCGCGTCAAAATTTATTTAGTTAATAAAAAATTTATTTCCCCTTCTTTAATTCTATAAAATTATGTTTTACCTGCTCCACGCGTGAAACTTGTGCAGGGATAAATCCGACATTTATTTTTAATGGGATAGTTTTCCAGGGCTTGAACAGGACTTTTTTGTCCCTACAAATAAGTGTAGCCATAAAACGACACACGGCTAAAATTAGTTGACAGCGCAGGAAAATACTATTGAGGAACCAATAAGGTTGGCCTGATTTGAAATTGACGGCTTGGTTAAACATCCAGGACTAACCTCATTGGCTCTCTCGCATTATCTTCCCACGCTGTCAACTGATTTTGCCGTGTGTCGTATTGTAAATATATATAAGTGTACATTTTATCGCATAATGTGAGTCAACGGAAGGAAGTGGACAATTTCGTTACTGAATAAAATAATATTTGGCTTTATTGTGAGAAATAAATCATTATTTTAAAGAAGTGTTAATCATTTTATGTAACTCTAGAATAATAAGACTTTCAGGAAACAAGTGATTTATTTTTTGATTTCACCAAATACACGATAGAAATTAAGTTAAATATAGTTACATAATATATTGTGTTTTAAAGCAAAAAAACTTCACAAATGAAGTGGCTGACATGGCTGGAGTCCCTAATCTGACATGGCTGGAGTCCTTAATCACAAAAATACGTTTTTGAAACGCTCGTCCTTTGTTAAAACGGAGTAAATACATCCGTTTCTACCCCAGCGGTCACCCATACAGGCTCTGACCACGCTCGATGCTCTTTAACTTTTATATTCCATCAAAAATCACGGATATACTTGAACGAAACGTAATGTACTTATTTATTACGTAAAGTGTAATAAAAGTGAAACAATTGTACCGAATTTCAACTCAATTGGACATTTTTTTCGATTTTTTTCCAATTTTTTAAGTATATAAGTCATATGATAAAAAGTGAACTAATGCTGATAATGAAATGAAACTTGGCACATATGTTAGTCTTAGTACACCAAATTTCGTTTCAATAATCAAGTACATCGATGATATTTGTTGGATTATAAAAGTTAAGCAGCATCGAGCGTGTTCAGTGCCTGGATGAGTGACTGGTGAAAAAAACGGATGTATTTACTATCTGAGGACGAGCAAAGCGAGCCCGAAGACGTGTTGTTGTATAAATTTAACGACATAAATATGCTACGTTAGTATATAATAAAATGATTGATTATTGAAAATGCATCTAGTCTCGGAATCCCCCTCTCTTTTCTTAATGTTATACTCTTTTTTTTTTATTTGTCTCTTCAGTAAAGAAGGTATATTCTTTTCTGCATGTACCGTCGTGACGACATAACATGCATGATGAATCTTCTTTTTTCGATTTAAATATCTTAAATGTTAAATAATATTTTTGGTTTTGTAGTTTAATAACTTTATACTACATAACATTATACATGATGTTATACTATGTTATTTTATTTTTAACAGAGTAACCCATGCATCTCCAGCAGCTGCATTCGCTCACTCTGCTGACAGAAAATACGAAGCAGAAACTAAACATAAATCTTGTAGGACAAAGGACATAGCTTATCAGCTTATTACAACTGAACCAGGCAAATATTTTAATGTAAGATTACAAATATTCTCTTATCAACTACTTGAGTTGCATGATCTCAATATAGTCTCGTTGTTAACACGCCTTGTGAATGTTGTTTTCCTCTCTAGGGATTGTAAGTAGAAGCATTGCATAAAGGCCAAGGATCTTGAATAAAGGATGACGCATTAAGGAAACATTTCTGACCCCATGGAAGTTGTATAAGATAAAGAAACAGGAGCAAACTTACCTCCCCCATGGTTATAATGAAAAAAAGGCGACAAACGCAGGTTATGTAGCAAGGTTGTCGAGTTTGCTTCTCAACTTTCTTCTGTGCTTCTCGTGATTGTTACATTTGTGGTGCTTATTTAGTCATTTGAGCTTATTTAATTTTAAATTTTGGACTTCACTTTGCCACTTCAGTGAGTGATAATTTAAGCGTGTTTTGTTAACCTTCTCAAACAATAAACAATGGGAAACCATTGAGAGGTAACTTTGCCTCTAAAATTTAAGATCTGCGCTGTTATAAGAATTGTAAGCATGCGCAGTTTGTACCAAGCATGTGCAGTTGGTTTTTGACGTGTGTTTCGTGTTGAATTCTCTCTATTTTTTGGATTTCGATGGGGGTCTCTTTTTGTATGGCAAATCGACTTAGTGCGTCATCCCCTTTATTCAAGATCCTTGGTATAGGCAGACAAAAGTCAGGTTGTTAACGCAATTGGTATTCAGACCGAACCCAAAATAATACGACCCAACCTTGTAGTTTTATCTAATACAATCAAGCCCTATTAAGAGAGAAGCGAGATAATAGGGTTTAAATAAAGTCTAACCAGGGTTCTAAATTGGAAATTGGACTCTTTATTCGCATGTTGTGTAATCTTATACTGGTATTAGATTAAACAGTGATGCGAAGGCTATTGTTTTTAACCTCACACGAAGAACCACAGCCTCAGGCTGACTTACAAGTGTGATAATTAAAAATGTAAAAAAATAAAAAAACTGTAAACATTTATAAGTAAATAAATGGTATTGTATTGTATTGCGAAGGCATAATAAATTGAAAATTATGTTAAGCATGTCACATTTATGTTTTATAGGTTATCATGGGAGGAGGAAAGAGAAATTTCTATTCAAAAAATGCTGTAGATGAAAATGGTAAGAGAGGAAAAAGAAAAGATGGTAAAGATTTAATAGAAACTTGGCACCAAGGCAAGACTGGCAAGAAGGCGCAGTATATTCATACCAGGGAACAACTTATGAGTTTGGATATTAATAACACCGACTACTTATTGGGTTAGTAACACCAGAAAATAAAACATAAACGGAGAGATATTCAACTTCCTGTTCATGTGACATCCCAGTTTCGGATTTTTTTGCAAACGCAACACTTTTCTATTTACCTACGGTATAAATGAGGAAAAGAGAAAAAGACGAAAACAAGTATCGCTATTATTACAGCATATACGAATTAGCGTTAACGGGGGATTTGATTTAAAATAATGTTTATTCTACAAAAACAAGGTTTGCACAGTACCAAGAATTGATTCACAATCAAGTCTAACCATTGCACTTTATTCATTACTTTTCCTCATTTATACCCTAGGTATATAGAAAAAGTATTGTGTTTGCAAAAAAATCCGAAACCGGGATGTCACCGGAATTATCCGTTTTAGGCGTTTTTAATGCCTGAGTTGTTTTCGCAAAGTTTCCGTCTGTATGTGTGTGCTTCTGTTATCATCGTAGCTCCCTAGTGTATTATGCTGGAGAGTTAAAATTTTGTACAAAAATCAGTCTACCGCTGTAGTTGTGCTATTCGGAAAATAATGTTTTATGAAAAATTAACCTGACTAAAATTTACAGTAGCATATATTAAAGAACGTTTAAATACATATTAAACCCCAGATAATGTTCGGGAAGCCAAAAATAATTGATTTATTTTAACCTTAACTTACTCTTGAAGGTGGTTTTAAAAAAGTTACACAGAGCCCCAATTGTTATTTGTGTAACTAGGCAGGAAAATGGAATATTACCGACAAGTATCGAAGTTAGCCCCCGAGCCGAAGGCGAGGGTGTGCTATTTAAATTACCTGCAGAGGCGAAGCCGTGGTAGGTAATTATCAGTTTGACAGACGAGGCGAAGCCGAGGCAGGTAATATATAATTTGACTGACAAGGCAAAGCCGAGGAAGGCAAATATACGAGTCAGTTATGTTTCCTTTCCTGCCTCGTTCAGGAATAAATCAAAATTAGCATTCTTGAAAAACTTATTACATTTGTATAATGTTTTATATTTACATATTTTTTACTGATAATACAGATCTTATCCTCGAGAAAGTTGACCGCAGAGTAGCGCTCGATTTTGTGTTTGACAGTTCTTTTAAATACGCTAACACAACGTTTTCACTTTTTTCTCTGAGCACCATTCTTTGAACACTTCATATGCTTTGAGATACCTACTTCCTGATTTGCCGAGTAGTAGGCTCTCTTTGGCATTTGTAGCTATTTCCAAAACATCCGGCGGGGTATGTTCAAAAAGTTCATCTATATCTTCGACGATATTCATCACAAAACGCTATAGAATAAAAAAAACTTTTAAACTGTATTAAATACGGGATCGTATGATAAAAGTAGTAAATGACTTGACAAAAAAGATGAGATAATAAACCCAAGACAAAAAGTGTTGCCTTTAATATAATCAATAAAATTGATTTCTAATTAAAGATTTAAATTACAAATGGTTGTTTCATTTTAATTTTAATTAGTTAAATAATGTAATTATTCATTATATAAATATTAAATAAATTCAATAGGCTTTTTATTATTAACTAATCATGCTTAAAAAATTATCTATTAATTTTTTTTACCAGCATAGGCAGGGGCGGCTGGGAAATGCTACTTTCCTGCCTAGGCAGGTAAAGTGCAGTCATTCATGACTAATTACCAGCCAATCTGGGAAATGCTATTTTCTCGCCTGGAATTAGTTCAGTAATGCTTCATTTTCCTGCCGTGAGCAGATAAAAAGATTTTAGGTCTCTCAATGTATTTAGATATGGTAGGCCCCCTCTAGTATACATCTCTATGGTTATATCCTTGAAAATGTAAACCAACTATAGCGATACACAAAATTTTTGTTGTATTGCATTTGTTTGTACGTTTAAAATAACGATTAGAATAAAATGTTAATAATTTATGTAAGAAATATGTTTTGTCACATCCAATAGGGTTTAAGAGCGAATCTTTAAATATTAGGTTTGTTCAGATCACTTAAAACGGGCGGCTAATTAAACTTTGTTTCGTGTGCACTACTTAACTTAATACGTTTTTGCGAGTGATATTTATTTTTTCCCCTTCAAATATTAATTTTAATTAATAATTTAACAACTTGAAACTAAAATTTTTGAATATAATTAAAGCAATTGTAATTTAAAGTTATAGTTAAGGCAATTTAATGTCGTCTGTCCGTCCTTCAAAATCTTATTAATAAAACATATGATTTACCTTTACTATAGTTTCTATTTTTCTTTAACTAAATTATTCCAATAATTATTTCACAGAATTTAATACAAATTCATTAAATTAGTACAAGTAGGAAAACCCTATAAAACTGACTTAAAACTAAGCTATAAAAGTAAAAGTCACGTAATGTTTTCAGTGTTGCTAACATGTCGCCAAAAAAATTAAATAAAAAAAAAACGTAAATCCTAAAAGGCTCATACGCACTCATTCCAATTTTAGCTATTTTTATTTTTGAACGAACGTAAGTGAGTTCTTACATTTCAGAAGATTGGGACGGCGCGTAAGTTTGTATGTTTGTGTGTTTGTTTGCACGTGTCGCGATAACTGCCGTAAAAATTAACCGATTTTGATAAAATTTTGTATACAGGTAAAACTAATTATGTGTCAGAGCTGTATAGTTTTTTGGTAATATTCCCGAAAATATTTTCAAAAATGGCGGTACCGGATAAAAAAAATTTTTGAGCGAAAAAATCGTGTTGTATATCGTTTCAAAAGCTCTTAAAGAGTAGAAAAAGAAAATATATTTTCATGGTCAACATTTTAAAATTTTTTGAATAATTTAAAAATGGCGGCCAAAATAGTGAACTCAAAAAATTTAAAATTAAAGAAATAACTCGAGTAATATATCGTTGTAAAAGCTCTTGATTAGTAGAACAAAAAATGTTATATACTAAATTCCGAAAAATTCAACATGGCGGCCATAATTTAATATAATAATTAATTTTTACTAATTTTATAAGAATTTATAAGATAAAAATCTATTGTAATATACTTTAGATACTTTTATACTAGTAAAATTAACTATATATCAGAGCTGTATAGTTTTTGCTAATATTCCGAAAAATATTTTCAAAATGGCAGCTAATATGGCGGACCGGATAAAAAAATTTTGAGCAAAAAATCGTGTTGTATATCGTTTAAAAGCTCTTAAAGAGTAGAAAAAGAAAATATATTTTTCATGGTCAGCATTTCAATTTTTTTTAATAATTTAAAAATGGCGGCTAAAATAATAAACTCAAAAAAATAAAATTTAAAGCGAGCCTTTTTAACTATGTATTATTATAAACATACGCAATCAAGCGAGCGAAGCAAGCCTTTTTTACTATGCATTAATATTAAATATAAGCAATCTAGCGAGCGAAGCGAGCCTTCTTTACTATGTATTATTATATAATATACGCAATCTAGCGAGCGAAAGCGGCCTTTTTTACTTTGCATCAATATAAATCTACGCAATCTAGCGAGTGAAGCGATCCTATTTTACAGTATATTTTATTATAAATATAAGCAATCTAGCGAGCGAAGCGAGCCTTCTTTTACTATGCATGAATATAAATCTACGCAATGTAGCGAGCGAAGCGAGCCTTCTTTTACTATTTATTATTATAAATATACGCAATTAAGCGAGCGAAGCGAGCCTTGTTTACTATGCATGAATATAAAATCTACGCAATCTAGCGAGCGAAGCGAGCCTTTTTTTACAATATAATTTATTATAAATATAAGCAATCTAGCGAGCGAAGCGAGCCTTTTTTACCATGCAATAATATTATATATAAGCAATCTAGCGAGCGAAGCGAGCCTTTTTTACTTGCATCAATATAAATCAACGCAATCTAGCGAGCGAAGCGAGCCTTCTTTTACTAAGCATGAATATAAATCTACGCAATGTAGCGAGCGAAGCGAGCCTTCTTTTACTATTTATTATTATAAATATACGCAATCAAGCGAGCGAAGCGAGCCTTGTTTACTATGCATGAATATAAATCTACGCAATCTAGCGAGCGAAGCGAGCCTTTTTTACCATGCATTAATATTATATATAAGCAATCTAGCGAGCGAAGCGAGCCTTTTTTACTATGCATTAATAATAAATATAAGCAATCTAGCGAGCGAAGCGAGCCTTTTTTACTTGCATCAATATAAATCAACGCAATCTAGCGAGCGAAGCGAGCCTTCTTTTACTATGCATGAATATAAATCTACGCAATGTAGCGAGCGAAGCGAGCCTTCTTTTACTATTTATTATTATAAATATACGCAATCAAGCGAGCGAAGCGAGCCTTGTTTACTATGCATGAATATAAATCTACGCAATCTAGCGAGCGAAGCGAGCTTTTTTTACAATATATATTTTATTATAAATATAAGCAATCTAGCGAGCGAAGCGAGCCTATTTTTTACTTTGTATTATTATAAATAAAAGCAATCTAGCGAGCGAAGCGAGTCTTCTTTTACTATGCATGAATATAAATATACGCAATTTAGCGAGCGAAGCGAGCCTTTTTTATTTTTTATTATAATAAATATACGCAATCAAGCGAGCGAAGCGAGCCTTTTTTTTTATACGCATTAATATTAAATACAAGCAATCTAGCGAGCGAAGCGAGCCTTTTTTACTATGCATTAATATTAAATATAAGCAATCTAGCGAGCGAAGCGAGCCTTCTTTACTATGTATTATTATAAATATACGCAATCTAGCGAGCGAAGCAACCTTTTTTACTTGCATAAATATAAATTTACGCAATCTAGCGAGCGAAGCGAGCCTATTTTTAAATTCTTACTATTATAAATAAAGCAATCTAGCGAGCGAAGCGAGCCTTTATTTTAAATTTGTTTTAAGCAATGTAGCGAGCGAAGCGAGCCTTCTTTAAGAATGTATCATTATAAATATATATATTTATCATTATAAATATACGCAATGAAGCGAGCCTTTTTTTATTATATATTTTATTATAAATATATGCAATCTAGCGAGCGAAGCGAGCCTATTTTTAAATTCTTACTATTATAAATAAAAGCAATCTAGCGAGCGAAGCGAGCCTTTTTTACTATGAATTAATATAAATATACGCAATCTAGCGAGCGAAGCGAGCCTTTATTTTAAATTTTTTTTAAGCAATGTAGCGAGCGAAGCGAGCCTTCTTTAAGAATGTATCATTATAAATATATATATTTATCATTATAAATCTACGCAATCTAGCGAGCGAAGCGAGCCTATTTTTAACTTTGTATTATGTTAAATATGTAAATGTTTAAGATATCTAAACTAGTAAGCGAAGCGAGCCTTTTTGAGTTTATACTTTAAAATAGTATAGCATCCGAATTTTTTGATAAACTCATTTTGCTTGCTTTAAACAAATGTTTATGTATTTTTTGACGTGAGTTCTTGATGCAACGCATTACTAGTTTTAGCCAGCTATCTGCTGATCACGCATGTCTGAATTGTTTACACTGGTTAGTAAAGGAGTTTCCCTACTTGGTTTATATATTACTTCAGGGTACCTCAGAACTCTCCCTCATCGGATTCGCTAATGCTCATTCCGGACTCGCTTCCAAAAGTATGACTGTCGCCAAATTTATATTTCATCAGCATGTCTTCGGACGCGCTTCGTGACCTATATACATACATACACAAAGATATATATATATATATATATATATATATATATATATATATAATATATATATATATATATATACATATACATATATATATATATATATACATATATATATATATATATATATATTTATATATATATATATATATATATATATATATATCCAAAAGGTATTTAGATATAAATAAACGTTTTATTTATTATTAATCCGTTCAGAAGGCAGGCTCATGAACATGTACGGAAATTTACCTTACTACTACACTTCTGTTTTCCGTAACTACACAGTTTTCACCTTCAGACTAGAGATAACCAAGTAATAACTCCTTACTCACGTTCAACACTACAAATATGATTCTTTCCTTGACAGGTTTATTCTCTGACAGTCATCTTGACTATCACTTAGATGCAGATGCCAGCAAACAACCGACTTTGGAAGAAATGACGGCAGCAGCTATTAAGATTTTATCTAAAAACCCAAATGGATTTTTCCTATTTGTTGAGGGAGGGCGTATTGATCATGGTCATCATGAAACTAAGGTATGCTCTCTACTTAAATTGCTACGACCTAAATACTCTTTGGGCCTTACTTATAATCTATTGTCTCCAGTAAAAACAATCCATCAATCCAATTGAGTTCCTTTATGATCATAACTTCCCGAGTCCACCATCATGATTCATTCTGGATTTTTATTGCACTTATTTGTATCAGTTATTACTATAGTCTGAAACATGGCTAAAACCAGTCGACAGCGTGGGAAAATAGTGTTGAGGAACCAATGAGGTTGGCCTAAATAATTCTAGGGCCAAAAGGAAAAAGCACATAAGTCAAAATTTTCAATTTTTTTTTTATAAGATTAAAGTATGTCTCAGACCTTACTAAACCAAATGTAAAAACCACTTAAGTCAAAACTATCGTTAAATAAGATAAATGAGTTATGATTTATGATAAATACATTATGACTAAAACCAAATTTTTATCAATTTGATAAAATAATAATTATAATAATGACTTACGTGCTTTTTCCCGCCGACCCTAGATTTATAGTTAGCAGCCTTTTACTTCTTATCCTGGCTATATTATTAATATATAAATTTCTTCATAAGTTGCGTATGCTCTGAATTTTATAATCTATAAGTAAATTTGTTTCTTAATTAATATAGTTTAATAAAACCATTTCAACATAATTTTTCCTCCTATACTGTTTGGATTGCAATTTCAGGCAGTAAAAGCGTTGGATGAAACAGTTGAATTCAGTAAAGCAGTCGGACAGGCTTTGAAACTTGTTAATTTAGAATCAACTCTAGTCATAGTGACAGCTGATCATGCCCATACTCTGACCATGTCGGGATATCCTGATAGAGGAGAACCCATTAATGGACAAGCTGGAACTGCATTAGATTCAAGACCGTATTCAACCCTCTCATATGCAAATGGACCACAGTCAAAACATTCTCAAGGTACCTCAGGGAGATTTTAGAATTTGAGTTTGAGTGAAACTTATACCTATGCCAAAAATGCATACTCAAGTATAAGCAATGTCCTGGAATACTGAATTTATTTTTACCAAACATTTATTATTGGTAATTTTTTTTTAAAGTCTCGAAGAAGATAATTTCTATGAAACAAATATTAAAAGTGAGTCTCAAGACTTAATTAGCACAAAGTAACTCATTACTTTTCCTATATATTTACAGTATATTTGCAAATCAAAATTGTTTTAATTTAAAAAATAAAAACACTTTTATTACTATCCAACAAAATTAAACAATAAAAAAATAACAAAAATCATAAATATATACAACATTTATAACTTTTATTGATAAAACATCATTATTAGATGATAAATACTGTTAGCACTTAAAGTTAAAGATGAATTTTAATAAAACGTAAAAAATGTAGATTTCCCAATTTGGGAGGGGGGGGGGGGTTGGCCCTTCTTTCATTTCAAGCAAGGGTCTTTAATAAATAGGATGACTTGCTGAGTTAGTTTGCTGTATAAAAAAGTGACCATGATTGAGGAGAATCCACCATAAATAATGACACCTTTGTCCCGCTCAAATTTCAAAAATCCCAATGAAACTTATAATTTCCTGATAGTACCTATTTTTAATTAATTTTCTATAAAATATAAAACAAAGCATATTTTGTCTGTAAAAGTATATTAAAAATGTCAATTTTAAAGGAAGGAATTTATATTTATATTATTATTTAATCATTTTATGAGCAAAAATATTTTTTTCTTTTGAAAAATCTAAATAATTCTAAAGAATTTTAGAATTAGATCCTTCGTCAACTTTTATTTAAATCTCAAACAAGTGACATAAATCTAGAAAATAGTCTAAAAACTTTTTATTTTAGACTATCTGGATTACCCAGATAGTCTAAAAAACTATGATAAGGCCCCATTTAATAAGCATGTACTCTATATTGTAGAGAATTTTTATAATTAAAATATTGACTTTATTTAGACGATGAAGAGGAAAGATTTCCATCCATGGTAGCTCTGAAAAAAGAAACCCACGGAGGTGAAGATGTCCCAGTCTACAGTGCAGGCCCTTGGTCACATTTATTGACTGGAAATTTTGAACAGAACTATATACCACTTGCCATACTGTACTCGTCTTGTGTTGGCCCCTTGCCTACAGCTTGTCACCCGCCTGCTTTGGAAAGAACTAATAATTTAAATTTACAGTCACATCTAGATTCATAAATGGTAAATATACAAAAAATTAATATTAGAAATAATGAAGGAAAGAAGTTCAAAGTAAAGTACTTCCAAATTCTTAGTAAAGTAACCACTTTTTGTGGTTCAAAAGATGCTTAATCAAAGAGTTTAAACCCAATAAATCCTCTAAATTTAATAGCTATTAAACTAATTAAGTTAATAGCTATTAAACTAATAGCGATTAAGTTAATAGTTAGCCCTAAGTTAATAGCTATTAAACTAAGTTAATAGCTATTAAACTAATTTAGCTCCAGGTTCCAATAAATTAGCATTATTATAAAAAGCATAAAAAATTGCGAAAAGTGTTTTCACAAAAGAAAACACTTCTTAATGTGGACGATATGCCTCTCCCTCATACTGGGGATGTAGGAAGCTAGTAGCATAAAAATATAAATAAAGTTTTAATTTAAATGTGTTGTATTATATGTTATATATTTAATATAAATATTTCATATCTATCTATCTTACTTTATTTTTATATACATGAGACTATATAATGTATATGCTCAAACATATTTTAGTTTTAAGAAGGTATTGAAATTTCTGATGTAGAATAATTATTTTAGAAGTTCGTCATAATAATTATGCATTTTTTTTAATAAAGGAAATATTTAAAAAAAAATGAAAAGAAGCAGATAACATAATTTCACATGTACATCATAGAAGTCAATAGTCTACCAAATAGCACCTCCATTTGACAATTCTTTGTTTGATTTACTTGCTGTGCTCAGATCAAGAATAATGAATGGCCTTATTGTAGCAAAGCAGCCCTAAAAAGGTCTTTTTGGTATTCACATGTTTTCACATGTATACACGAGTGTGACGAAATTTGAAGGAGCTTTATATTTTCATAAACCACCCATTTTTAGAGTGTTACCAAGTAACCCCAATTTTGAGTCACCCAACAACAAAATGGGACATTTAATAATAGAGTGTTAATTTGTTTTTCTTGTTATTTAGCAATAAATAATGACTTACTTTAAAATTATAAAAGACCAGGGCGTAGGGAAGGGGGACTCCTGAGGTCCCCCCCAAGCATTAAAAATATTTGCAAAAAGTAAAGATGAAAAGCATTGCATCAAAATTGCACTTTTTTAAAATATAAACAGAAAACGTTATCTTCGACTCACTTTGCTTGCATCCTAGGAGTTGATAGTGACTTTTGTGGTGAGGCTATTTTCTTGGTCCCATATTACACAATTATAAGAAATAATTCACATTTTTAAAATGAACTTAAATGGTATGTTTGAACACCCATGGTTATTTATGTCAATGTGTACCTTGCCTCCTCCCAGATAAATAAAGGAGGGGGGGGGGATGTAAAATTTAAGAACCTTGAAAGGAGGCAAAGTGTTATAAAAGGTAGAGAAACCCTTTTATTATTTATACATAATAAAACCTGTAGTACTTGAGTACAGCTGTGAGGGAAAGGATTCTATTGGTCCTTAATCTATGGTGCCTAATCATGAGCAAAGCTTCTTTAACAGAGATTTGGAGCTTTTGCTAAGGCCAACTCTTAATATTACTGCTTGAGGAATCTCCATTATCCATGTTCATTAATTTTTACATACAGATTTATTACACTTCCTGATACATTAAAAGTTATAGAAGGCTATTAAACAATTACTGAAATCAGTTTTAATAACTGCTATCACAAATATCATTACCCTATACGGCAACATTCCCTCATCTTCTACCTGACACTTAACTAGCGCTGATTCCTCACAATAGTGGTGAAAAATGGAAACACGAGACGAGTGACTCCCTCCCGCCTTTTTAAAAATCTTTACTTGACCTTATGAAAATAGCACATAGTAGCATTTGATTTCTTTATTTACTCTTTAATGTCTATTTTTATTTTATTGTTTTTTTATATTGAAATATTTAATAATACAATTAAGTGGAGCTTTAATCCCAAAAATTGAATAAATTTAAAAATAAATAAAATAAAAAAATTACGGAACAAACAAATTGCTGAAGCTGAACCCCTCTGACTGCTATCATTCGAAGAATAAATTTGTTGTCAATAAAATTATATTTAATGACATTGACAAGAAAAATAATTATTTTGTATTTAGGTTTAGATTAGTTAATTTCCTAGGTCACAATATAGGAGGTGTTATAGCTAAGTTATTGAAATTTGTCAAAATAATGGACAAATTTGATATCCTTGCTAATTTTGATATAGAAAATAATTTATCCGATTGCACAACGGATGAAAACCTGAGTGATATCTCACTCAGTGATACAAGTTCAGAGAATGGCAACTTTGAAGAATGTAACATTAATGATACAATTAGTAAAACTCAAGGTTAGTTCATTTATAAAAATTTTAAAACATCATGTATTTTTAATTGAAGGAAAAATACGGGCTAGTAAAATACTTAATAGGGTATGCAGTGAATCCAGTGGATTAATTGCAGCAAAACCTTTAGGGTTACCTTAGTTTTACAGCATTTCTTTAGTTTAGGCGACCAAGGGCCCAGTTTCAGCGATTAGGTTGTTCCGTAGCAGTGCTAGTCCCCAAAGGTAGCGGAGAAAATAGTAAGCTTGTAGTTAATAATCAGTAAGACTCGTGTATTTCCAGGATGACAAAAACTCGAGTATACAATTTTTATTTGATTATTAGTCATTTGTTATGAGAATTTATCTTATTGACTTAATGGTATATTTTATTGACAACTTTTCTTTTTGATAATTTCTCTTAAATCCCTTTTAATGCTTTTGATATTTTTGCTTATTAAATTCAATAAGGCATAAGTACATGCTTTTATTATTTGTGTTATATAAATATATACCATATATGGTATTAAAGACAGCAGATGGCCGAGTTTCATAACCCTGTAAAGAGCCATTTTTTCTTTGGTACATTTTTCATTAATTGAAAATAATTATTAAATTTATATTAATTTTTCTTCTATAATAAAACGAAAATTATGATACTCTGTGACATTTTAGGAGGTCCCAATAAAGCTTGAAAAGCTACTATATCCCAGTTTCCAAAAGATGAAGTAGAGATTTCTAATAACAGGAGGGAGTCATTTTGTTTTTCCATTTTTCTACTACTATTTCACTATTATTTAGCGCTAGTATAGTCAAAAGTAGACGAAGAGGGAAGTCGACAGTCTTGCCATGGGGTTATGTTATCTGTGTAGGTAACAATAAAATCTTTGTTAATACAAATAACTAATAAATTATTAATAATAAATAAATTATTAATAATTTATTAATTTAATAATAATTTAATAATAATTTAATAATTTATAATTTAATTTAATTTATAATTTAATAATTTATTATTTAAGAAATAATAAATTATTTCTTGAACTTACTAAGTTTAAAGCCGCTGACTCTGTCGTAATACTTATGCCTTGCTAAACGAACTTAAAGCACTTGAACTTTCAGAGTCATCTATTCTTGTATCGTTTGACGTGAAGGATATGTTCACTAACATCCCTGCTGATATATGCACTAATTTAAGTCGTCAAATTTTGACTGAAACACGGGTTGACCCTTCACTCCACGATGACTTGGTGATTGTCTGGACTTAGGTTTTAAAAACAAAACTATTTTAGATTCATAGATAAGATATATGAAGGAAAAGGCCTTGCTATGGGTTCTCCTCTTTCTCCATTGGGTGCAGAAATGTATATGCATGCCTTTACAAAAACTACGTGGATAATCCTAGAATAAAGTTTTTGAAACGTATACGTTTCTGGAGACGGTATGTAGATGACATTTTTGCGTATGGGATGGTACTCTAGAAGAATTAGAAACGTTCACTTCATATCTTAATAGCCGTTTAAAAAATATTAAGTTTACTAAGGAAACTGAAACGGCCGAGTCTATCAACTACCTAGATGTTAATATAAACGAGTTGATAGGGCTTTGTCTTTTAGAGTTTTTTCGAAAACCTACTGCAACTGACGTAGTCATACCAGCAGACTCTAATCACTCGTGGCAGCATAAACTTGCGGCGTTTCATTCCCTTATACATAGGCTTGAAACATTTCCTCTAGACCAAGACGCTTATGAAGAGGAGTATAAGATCATTAATCATATTGCTGAAGTCAATGGTTACTCTAAGAGCTTAATATCTAAATTAGTCCATAAAAAGAGGGACAGAATAGTCAAGAATATGATTAACGATAATACTGAACAGGTGGCTGAACAACCAATGAAATGGTGTGTACTTCCCTTCATTAGCGCCCTAAGTAATAAAGTAGCTAACGTCATAAAAAGTGAGGTACGTGTAGCGTTCAAAAGTGAGGGTAACCTAAAAAACTTAATCTCCAAGGTCAAAGACCCTATTCCTAGTGCTGAACGTAATGGGTTTTAGAATACGCTGCGGTACTTGTCAGTGCACCTATACAGGTCAAACAGGTCGCTCTTTCTCTACCCGTTTGGCTGAACATAAATCTAACTCGAGGAATACCCGGTTTTATAACATATGAGAGATGAAAACCATTTTAATGGACCCCACGAAGTGGCTACTTTATGGTACGAAAATAAAGGACTTAGGCTCGATGTTCTCGAGGCCTACGAAATTCTCAAAGATATTGAGAGTGGTACCTCCATTAATGTCAAAGAAGAAGGTTCGAAGGCTATAGCACTGAGATATTGGCTTCAGGAGAGGGGAGTACGCCCTAACTGTGTAGGTATCCCGTTTGTCAGTGCGCTATAAAGATTGGAAAGAGATCGTTACTATCGATCGTTCATTAGCACTCCAGAGAATGGTACGTGTTTCTGTCTTCTCGCCGATTTATTTTTAATTTAGTTATTGTTTTGTATTTTTATTTTAACTTTGTGTTAGACTTTTTATATTTTTTTTTTTTTTTTTTTTTTTTTTTTTTTTTTTAGTTATTTTAGTTTGTTGTATTTTCTTGGCTTTTTATAGACTGATGATGGCCGGATGCGGCGGAAAGTTAACTCTCAAATAAAACATTTTTTAACATACATCTTAGTGGAGAGACTATTTATTTACTTATATAAAATCTTTGTTGGTTTAATGGTTTAGAAAAATAAACAATAAAATTTTTGTCGGTTTAATGGTTTAGAAAATAAACAATAAAATCTTTGTCAGTCTAATGGCTTAGAAAAATAAACAATAAAATCGTTGCCGGTTTAATGGTTTAGAAAAATAAACAATAAAATCTTTGTCGGTTTAATGGTTTAGAAAAAAAAATAAAATCTTTGTCGGTTTAATGGTTTAGAAAAATAAAGCATATTTTATTTGTTTTTTAGGATTTGAAAACATTGAAAACTTAGATAAACCAAGTGAAGTAACTAACATCAGTAAAGACGCTGAAACAACTCAAGATGACGAGACAGAGAGTGTAAAGAGCTTGAAACCTCTTGACAAAGTCTCATCACTTCAAAGTCTGCATCAAGAAGTTCAAGGTACAGTTGGTAATAAAGTAGAGCCCTTAGAAGAGCCTCAAGAGGAAGATAATGATGATCTAAAAACGCCATTGGCAAACTCACCTCTGAACTCTCCCAAAAAGCTATCAAGGTTAGACTATGAAGGTTCGATTCATCTCAGTGACCTTGGATCAATAGATTATCAAAATGACGAATTCGGTCGAATGGAACAAACAGTTACAAATTATGAACATCAGTTAAGTCTCAGCCCAAGTAAACCTTTTGATTCTAAGATATTTCATCAAGGGGTTACTCCACAAAATTCAGCAAGGTCAGATCTCAGCAATGCAAAGTCCGAAATAACTCAAGATGACCAGAGATTTCAAAATTTACAAGATGAGATCAATTTATTAAATATATTAATGCACGAAGCTGAAAATCAAACTGAAAAATGTGGTTCCTTGTATAATAGTTTTACTAATGAAATAAATAATAGTTTAACGTATGGTAAGTCGAAAGCAGATGATTGCGGTAATTCATTGGCATCTTTTGTAGATGGATCCAAATTTGATGTGATAAGTGTCAAAAGTGAATTACTTTTCTCTGACTATGGTAAAAGTGAAAGTAATTACGATGGACAAGAAAGTCAACGTAAAAAATCAGAACAATGTTTTAATGAAGACGATACTAAAAGTGGATCAAGTACCGTAGAAAAAATTAGTGTATCATCGGTAAAATCAAACAGATTAAAAGAATGTCCAACAGAAAAATTAAACAGTAAAACTGAAAATATTTCTGATATTCCAGTGGAGGATAAAGTTGTTTTACTATGGAACCAAATAATGCGATTAAAATGCAGCTTGAAAAACTTACAATTAAATTTGAAAGAAAAACAAATAGAGACGTTAATGCAAATAAATGAATTTTTATTACATCAGAATCAATCTAATAGTCATCCTGTATCAAGGAACACTTCATCAACAGGTTTATATAAGAGAAGTGAACAGAACATACCAAATAAATTATCTGAATCATTTGTTTTTACAAAAAATAATAGAGTAAAAGAAGATATAGCATTAAATAATTTGAAAATAGCCTTGATAGAATGTAATATGTTATCTTCAACAGCATCTTCACTTGTGAACAGTTTACCTGATTATGAACAATCCAATTCAACAACCAATCCATCATCTAAAAGAGCAGAATCAATTGTGTCAAAATGTTGCTGCAACAAACTCCGAATGTATGCACTTTGCTCGTGTCCCACACAAACAAACATATCCGTGTCATCAGAATATCAGAAACAACTAAAATCTGACAAACCCATTGAAGATTTATCAAGGATGAAAAGGAGAAGTTTAAATGTAAAGATTGATGAAGAAAGAAAAGTTAAATCTAACGAAGAAATAACTTATAAATATCCAGAAACAAAATATTGTCTATCTGATCTCTGTTTGGAAGAATTATCACCTAGAGCCTGTATGTGACCAAACTAAAAAGAATTTCAATGAAAATATTAAAAATATATATTATTTAACCTTGTTTTTCCATTTATAGTTTCTAACAGTTTATTTTTCATAACTTTACAGTACAAGTTTTTTAATGCTTGAACCCATAGGGTCATTTAGCGTTTCTATTCTTCTAACTGCCACTCTATTGAACTCCTAGAGTTTATGCACACACTGCATCAGGGAAGATCTTGGTACTTCTACCCTCCCCTTAACGGCACGGCATTGCCCCTGTGTTCAGGTTCACATTTTGACTAGTATATTTTCTCCAGTCCCACTAGCCACTCTGACCTAGCCTCATTAATAGGCTAGATTAGTCTTATCTAGCCCAACAGTTGCTAATTTACTAATCTCACTAGTTTCTTTAGTCTCCCCAGATACTTGAAATATAACTACTGTACATAAACCCATTACCATAACCCTGACCTGAAAGGCTAAGTTCTACACATCATTAGGAGGTGTCTTCCAGAACTGAACAAAATTTTAAATTTTACAATAATTATTACAAACTAACTGTCACTGTAGATTATGGTTTTAATGACAAAGATTGAGGTATGTAAAACCTAATTGACAAATTTGGAGCAGTTTAAATAATTTTCAGGGCCATATTTTAAATCATTATAGTACCACACATGGCTAAAATCAGTTGGCAGCATAGGAAAATAGTATTGAGGAACCAATACCAATAAGGTTGTCTTGATTGAGGGCGTGGTTTAACATCCAGGACTAACCTCATTGGCTTCCTCACATTATTTTCCCACACTGTCAACTGATTTTAGCTGTGTGTCGTATTACAGTAAAGTTACAGAGCAATAGTTAAAAATCATACTAAAACCATGTAAACAAAGATTGCTTATTCTTTCTCCTTTAAGTTAGAATTTAAAAATAAATTAATGATAGATTTATAGGAGAATCTAAGAGTTGAAAATTCAAGTTTTCTTCAATTATTTAACATGGTAATTTTATAAGATTAAAAAATAACCGACAAAAGAAAAATTAATTTAAAAAAATAAAATAAATATATTACAATATATACAATTCACTTTCAAATAAATATGTCCAATGGTTTATGAGAAATGTATTCCTTCCTTGTTAAATGCATGCAGGACCCTGAAACATTACCAATAAAGTAAAGTAACAAATTAAAAAACAAATGAATACCAGTGAATTTGGATTCCAAGCAATACAAATAGGGTACACACAACGAGAGAAAACAAAGTCATTACGCCTTAATGTTTTTGTTGGTTCCAGAGGCTTTAGCCAAAGGACCATAATGATACATGTCAAATACATCACCCTAGTAAACTCAGCTCCGTACGGAGATATAGAGATAAAATTGGTATCCACCCCCACTAAGTCAACCACTGAGAGCTTAAATACCTTTTTATTGTTTAAATAATTATTAACAATTTTTAGTATTGAAATTATAAGCGCTAGTGGATTTTTTACCATAAGGATGTAAATAAAAGTCTATCCACAAATAAATTTCAACCAATGTAATGATGACAAAACCGGCTTTCAACCTAATACAGGTCATCCTTAGTGCCGGTGAGAAGAAGCTAATTTTTCCTCTTGAGTCTTGTTGTTAGATTTGTGTCTGCATCCAATCTCAACTCTAACAACAAGACTCAAGAGGAAAAATTAGCTTCTTCTCACCGGCACTGAGGATGACCTGTATTAGGTTGAAAGCCGGTTTTGTCATCATTACATTGGTTGAAATTTATTAGTGGATAGACTTTTATTTACATCCTTAATTTTTAGTATGGTTATTGTCTGGCATGCATGGATCTGATTACCAAAATGTGTTCTTCTACAGAGCATAAAATTATATGGATCATTCTGAAACAGCATCATATCTTGGACAATTTGATACCAATATTGTAGAAATCAGGTAATTTTCCCCAGACCTTTATTTGTCCTATGCAATGTATAAGAAGTGATGACTCTGGTGTACCAGTAGCTTATGTTTAATTATAAATGAAGTATTAGTCCTTATTTATGCCTAACGATAGCTCGGGAAAAAATAACCGGAGTTTAATTGTATAGGTATCATATTGTTTGGGATATGACATAGTTTTTTAAATGATTAATATAAAGGTATGCTCTAATTTAACTTTTTAAACCTACCATAGCAATCACATTTTAGTAATCAGCTTTCATACATGCTAGACGATTACCTAACAAATAATTAGGTATTTGAAATTCCAGTGATAAACTTAGTGGGGGAATATATCCTAATTTTATCTCGAGAGCTCTTCACGAAGCTGACTTAATCAGGATACATCAGGATGTACATATTTAAAATGTACCACTATTTATAAATGTAATTTTAATGCAAATAATTAAAATTAAAAATGAATGTATAATGCATTAAATAATTTAATTTAATGAAATTAAATTTGAATTAAAATTTTAATATTAATCATGTTAAACAATTTTATAAAAAAAACATTCATTTATTGTTTAAATGGCAATTTTGTAAAGTAATTCAGCTGTAAGATTATCAGTACCTTGTGTTGGGATGATATTATGAGATAATTTAAGGTCACTTGTGCTACGACCCGGTTGCGGTGCCATCATTAAACTAGTACTACTTGTACTTTCATTTCCTTTACTGGAATTGGAAAATATTTGGCCAACTTATAATTTGTTTTCTCTCAAGTTTTGGATACAGCCTAAAGCTACGTAAGCGGAATAAGCTAGGAAATATGATCTTTCATGTTTCCTAATTCTTTGAATAGGGTATGATATACTTTTTACTTAAAACAATAAGGGAGAAAATATAAGCTTTTCCCCCTTCATGGGGAAAATGTTATTCGGGAGCAATAAATGAGTTTATTGAAAAATAATAATATTTTATCTTTAATTTTCAAAATAAATAAAATTTCCTTACTTAAGAAAATCATCCAAATCCATAGACCTTGCCCTCAAGTTACCCATTTCTCCGTCAGCAAGAACTTTTTCTATTATACTTTTAATATCAAAATCATCCATTATTTCCTGTGAAAATATTAATGTGTTTAATTAAATTGCTAAAGAAAATAATAACAAAACAATTTTTATGATAAAATTTCACAAAAAGGAAAAAGGAATGACTGCCTTAGACACCTGTAGTAAATTGTTGAAGTTGGCAGCACTGACTGGCAATAAGGCCTTCATTTTCAAAACTATGCCATAGCTATAAAGGGAGATTTGATAAAAGGGTAATTATTTTATAAGATTAATATTTAAGGCAAAGTTGTGTTTTAGTTAAATTGTTTGTTGTTTTCATCATTTCAAAAGAAATAAAATCTTAACATAATTTTCCATTCATACAGATGTCAGTTAATATGAAAAATCCCATTGTAAAGAATAGCATGTTTAGAAAAGGATTTGTGGTAATATAGCCTTTCCAAAATCATAAAACCAAAGGGATGATGTATTAAGGAACATATATGACCCCATGGAAGTTGCATCAGATAGAGAGATAGGAGCAAACTTACCTTCCCCTTGTTTATATTGGAAAAAAAGGGGACAAATGCAGGTTATGTAGCAAGGTTGTCGAGTTTGCTTCTTAACTTTCTTCTGTGCTTCTCGTGATTGTTACATTTGTGGTGCTAGTTAAGTCATTTGTGCTTATTTAATTTTAAATTTTGGACTATACTTTGTGACTTTAGTGAGTGATAATTTAAGTGTGTTTATAACCTTTTCAAGCAATAAACAATGGGAAACCACTGAGAGGCAAGTTTGCCTCTAAAATTTAAGACCTGCGCTGTTATAAGAATTGCAAGCATGCCCAATTTGTACCAAGCATGTGCAGTTGGTTTTTGACATGTTTTTCGTGTTGAATTCTCTCTATTTTTGGTTTTCAATGGGGTCACTTTTTTGTATGGCAAATCGACTCAGTGTGTCACCCCCTTTATTCAAAATCCTTTATAATAATTTATTCAAGATCCTTGCACAAAACCCTAGACTTTGGACAACTAATCCATTCTGAGCTCGAGAATAGCGAGACTGAATTAATACCACCTGAGGACAATTGAAGCAAGTCCTCTGAGAGGAAAAGTAGTGAAGTACCCTGTACCCTATTTTTTTAAAAGGAAATTTGCTAAAAGTACATAAAAAAGACTCATGTTACCAATAAAAAACTACATATTGTACACACTTAAGTGTGTACAATATCTATTGCACAATATTGTATCTCACTAATTTTATTTCTTAACAATGGATTTAATTTTTTTAGATGATTTGAATCTTTTCAATGTACTTTTTAATTTTTTTTAAGTAGTCTGTAATAATTTAATGTAAAGTTAGTAATTGTTCCGAAGATGGCCACAATGTTGGCTGAGTAATTAAAACATAATAAACTTAGTAAAAAATAAAACCAAAGACTAATTTTATCAAGCAATTCAAACTTAACTTTGTTATCTGAACATGAATGATCTGTTCTCATACTAATCTGTAAACGAGAAAAGGCATTACCACACCAAAGGAGTAGAAAAATATAAAGAAGAATATCCAATCAATAGACATACATTTTTACAACAAACCAAATAAATGATTACAATTACTGTAAAAATTTTAAAAACAAATAATCACCTGATTGTTTAGAGAGCAGTGTACTTTATAATTTTTATGAAGCATGGCAACGACAGATGTCTGCTTAAAAGCAGCTGACAGCGTTTTGTTTTTTCTAAGAAATGCAATTCTAGTTAAACCATCCCATTCCTTGAAGTTAATGGCAGGGGGAGGGTTTTTGGGAGCAATCCTCACTACATTAGACTCGACCTTAGGAGGCGGCCTGAAATTA
>JACMZG010000022.1:12945212-12997930 GCA_018340805.1 Microvelia longipes
TTCTACAAAATTTTAAATTTTAGACATTAAAATAAAAAAAAATTATAACTTATTAATAACTAAATTTAGTTAATAACTAATTAGTTATTAATAACTAAATTAATTCATTTACAAAATAAATTTTATTTATTCGAATCGTTAAAATAAAATAAAAATGTTTTTCTCTTTAAGAGAAAAACAAATAGTTTTCCTCCCTAAAATTTAGGGAGAGAATAGTATGTACAAATTACTGTTTTCTTGCAATAAGTGGTTCCCCGTAGGTTGTGTAACCTACAGGGTCATACATTTTTAAAAACTAAAAAAAATGTTTAAACCTAATAAAATTTGCTATAAAACTAATGTTTTTCTGTCAAAATTGGATAACTACAACTAAAGTTATGTCATTTGATAATTGGTCAAAAAATGCACAAAAAGCTAATATTAAAAATAAATAAAGAAATTCGCTGACTTTGCATAAATTAATTTTTTTCTGGGGTGTAGTTATTAAACAACTTTGTTTGTAGTTATTCAATTTTGATGATTTAACAGAACACACATTTAACAGAACATTTTATCACCTTAAAAAAAAGTATTTTCATGTTTGGCACACAACCCACAGGGAACCACGTATTGCAAGAAAACTGAAATTTGTGTTATTTTTTAAAATTTTGAGCATGCGCAATCATATGAAGGGCTCCACTCTGGATAGGCAGACTATGTTTGTTCTTCATAATTTAAGTGCATATTTTTTTACATTTTTATATTTCTCTTCGCAATGCAGTGTGCATACAAAATTTCTAAACTTTTATATTTTTAAACTGAATTTAATGAGAAATCTTGGGTCAACTCAAATAAAGCATCTTTATCGATTGCCAATAAAATTGGTAGTTTCTAAATTATTAAATGGATATTTGATCCATTACAAAAAGTATTGGAGCCCTCAAGAACCTTTCTGTACCCCCCCCCCTTAAGATCAGATTTTCTATGGTTCTTTACTTAGGTGTTATCAGTAAAACATTTGAGAGACATGGCTCAATCTTAGCAGGGAGTCTTGCCCCCCCCCCCCAAAAAAATATATATATATTTTTGAGCCAAAACTTCTGTCGTGATCTATAATAATAGATATTATATGATTATACGATAATATAATTATGAAATATGATAATTTGATGATTATCAAAATTATAAACAGAGCTCTACTTTACAGCTAGTAATCATAGACAACAGTCAAAATAATACACAAAAATAAAGGCATTTTACCTAGGATCAAGTTCACAAGCTACAACTTTCTTAGCTTTCTCCAGAAGTTTAACAGTCAGATTTCCAGTACCAGGACCAACTTCAAGAACAGTATCGCTTGGTAATAGAGCAGCTTTTTCAACCATGGATACAATAACCATCGGGTTTTTTAATATGTGCTGACCTACTCCAGTGTTAAATAAAATACCTATAAAACACAATGTAAAAAGATATTCTTATCATGAAGTTGGTTTCAACGACCTTTATTATGTAGTCTTAGAGACAAAACAAAAATCAGGTACGGGGTACCTCAGAACTTTTCCAAACCATATCGGATTGTAACACTCATCCTCAAAGCTTCCAACTTATATCATTCTACTTAAAAGGTCAAGTACTTAACAGATCAGTATGTACTTATAACACATAACAGATCATGTGACTGGTTTGCACCGGCAAAAAATTACTAAGTACACTTTATTCAAGTGATACTAAGGGCAGTAATTTTCAGAAGCCTAAAGGGTACGTTTTTTCTCAAAACTGTTGAAAACTTGGATGAAATGAAAAATAATTGAGAAAAGGTGGTACAAGTGACTTTCCAACAGTATTTAGAAACCGTAGACAGGTTAGAAGCTATAATAGCTCTGGGTAACAACCATAGCAAATATTCAACACTTGATTAAGTTTAAAGCTATTTACAATTAAGTAAATCACCTCAGCCGTGCATTTAGATAAAACCTAATCACACATTACACAGAGCCCCAAAAAGATGTTTAAAGCCTCTCAATGTATTTAAATAGGGTATGCCTACTCTATTCCTATTTTTTTACACACAGCTACCGACTACACCAAAATAAATTGCCCTTGTCGAGACGATATTTTTACTGATAAATTTAAGCTTAACTATCGATTTAATTGACATGAGATTTATGTTACTTTAAGATTTTGTTAAAAGAAATATTTGTTTTAAACCTCTCAATTTTTAATCTGTATAAACTGACTATTTGATGTTGCCAAATTCAGAACTACAGTCTATCGTTTAGTTTAAAATCCCCAAGGTCATAAGTATTTTGGGGATTGACCAATCAGAGAAGCCGCTGCCAACCTCTCACTTAAAAAGAGAAAAAAAATCCCTACCACCATAACCGCTGTAGGAAAAAACCTTCTTCACGGCAATCGTTCACTTTGTTTGTGGTTCTTCTTTTGATTACATCGTTTTGAAAACAACTTTCAAATTAATCTTAAAAATTATATTTTAAAATAAAACTACACAAAAGAAATGTAAAAAAACATCGCCAAGAAAATACAGGTAAAATAACCTGATTTGTTTACATATATTTTTTCCTGCTCCCTTCTTGCAGGGATTTTTTTTCTTAAGAATCAGTGGTGTCTACACTGACCTGTCAAGATTTTTAAACTAAACGATAGACTGTAGGAAACATTTTGTCTATAAAAAGGTGTTGGCAACTATCAAATTTTAACCGACTCTAATATGGCACCAAGCAAAGAAAGCTATTAGATTAAGTAAATGAAATTTTGAAGTGTTGAGGACAAAGACAGTGATTTGACTCACATACTTTTCTTTATGGGTGCGATCATAGAGATATACAATAAAGGGTGCATAGCCCATTTCAATACATTAAGAGGCCTGAAACATCTTTTTGAGGCTCTGTATAATCTCTGAGAAACCTTCTTCAAGAGTAGGTAAGTTAAGGTTATAATAAAAAAAAATATTTCAGCTTTTCACACATTGTTGGTGTTTTGATTTGTATTTTAAAAATCTACTATATAAGTTATAATATCTACTATATAAGTTATAAAAATCTACTATATGATTATATGATTGGGTTTAAAAGCGAAGTTGGTCAGGTTACTTTTTCAATGTTTAGAAATTTAACCTATAGGGCCCCTCTAGTAAAAATATCTTTACTAAGGGCTGACAATAAGGGAGAGTCTAGTTCAACTAATAGGCCACCATTACCTACTGGCCGCTTCGATGATTTTTAGCCGTTGCTAAGCAACTGTCAACAAATCTGTTTATAGGTACCAGTGTACAACGTAACTACCGCCGAGCCCTCATTTTTACACCACTTTACCACTAGATATCCAACAGACAGAAATCGCGAAGAGCCAGATGCTAACCAACTCTAAAAGTATCCAAATAAGATAAGGATTAGGTTATAGATTGAGGTAATCGGCTGAAAATTTAGTCTAATATGTTTTTACGTGAGAGAGGAGACTGCTCCTTTTAAATTACCACTAAGCGCAATCTTTAAAAAAAAACAAGGCATGATAGCAAGGGAACAAAATTAGACTTACCTTGTTTGGTAACAGCAGAATGAACCCTTGTTTTCTTTTCACTTTTTATTTTCGGCATTTTCTTTATTATCGAATAACTTATTACGGACAAAACTCAAATATTAGAAATAGTTAGCTTAAAATAACTTAAATTTTGATGATCAAGCATGGAATCATACCACATGTAAATAAATTATTCTTCTTATTTCTCTTTTTTTCCTTGAATGTACGAACGCTCAACTCTATTTTATTCCGAACTTACATTGAAAGTTTGACAACAATTATTCTATTACGAAACGCACTCTTTTTAAGGTACAAATTTTGATTCTAAAGGGTGGAGCAGAGATAATATAACCTAAACGGGGTGGAGGATACAGGTCATAGAGAATAAAAATATAAATACTGGGGACCCCATCCATATCAAGACAAACAATATCACCACCCATTATATTCACAGTGCAGGTGTTCAAAGAGTTGATATGACTAGCCAGAAATCCCTTTGAGTTTACAAAATAAGTATTCAATTCATATCTAATTTATTGTAAGAAAAAAATTATATCTCTAAACTGAAACAGATTATATACTGCGTAGGCTTTCGCGGTTATAGTCATGAAGATGTAGGTCTTCCGGTGGTGACCGCGTCAATGTAGATGAAGAATCCAACGTTTCGCTTCCACTGTGATAGGACATCATGGATAGAAACACAATGCTCTACAGAACTGAACTGTTTTGTAGAGCATTGACTCTATCCATGATGTCCTACATCCCCTGAAGATGCCTCCCACAGTGGAAGTGAAATGTCGGATTCTTCATCTACATTGACGCAGTCACCACCGGAAGACCTAAATCTTCATGAAACAGATTAGTTTTACTCATAAAAAGGTTACTTTTTATGAAAAATATCTCAGTAAAACCATAATAGTTCTGTCCTTTCTGCATAAAGGGTTTTGTACCTCTGAACTCCATAGTTTTTGTGCCTATGGAGTCTCTAGTTTTATAGGGTTTGCAAATTTTCATAAAAAAATTACTTTTACCAGGTTGTTCGGATGATAAAAATGGAGGGGGATCGCTTCACTATTAATAAACATGTCATCATATCATGAGTTCCTGCTCTTCAATAAACAATGACAATATTTTGCCTGTATTCTAAGGCGAGCATAGTAGTCAATGTAGATAAATAAAGTAAAACATATAATTAAATTCACAGTCTTGAAATTCCATTATGTAAGTAGTGAAATGTTTTTCACCATCCATGAAAATTCTCACTACAAAATGAAATAAAGAAACATTTTAGTCCGGGAGCCCACAGCTTATTTTCCACCTCATAAAAGGCACGAAATTCCTCTTTGGGATATTGTAGGGGGTAGTTAGTACATCGTAAAAAGCCTTGGTCTGTCGTCGAAAGTGGGGCTGTTTAGAAGTAGTCGCGACTGCTTCTAAATTCAGTCAGAATAACTTACTGACTTATCAATTCTAATTTTGAAATAGGAATTACTTATTAACGATTTTTGTTTGTTTTTATTAGCTGCCTAAACTAATGATTACTTTGATAGACAAACCTGGGTTGTAAAACACAGTACAGAAAATAAGGGATTTTGTATTTCTGTTAACTCCTTTAGAGATGGCGCCAACATCAAATTTGAGCTTGGTGTAAGCGTATGTATAGTATTTATTTACCTTTACCCTTAATATTGAAATGGTTAGAAGTCATACAGTACCATAACATGTGTCAGATGCATGATAATGAATTCAGCAGACTTATTTTTTTAAATACTAAATACATATCAGTTTGTGCATGCTTTGTAGGTCTCAAAGGAATAGGACATATAAACTTACATATTACAAATCATAATAATACATACAAAAATAATAAATCTTTATTTTTAGTTTGGTAGTACAAATTTTAACAAACATTATACCTTTATTTTTTTCAACAAACAATTAATATACTCTCTTCCATTATATCCAGGAATAAACAATTTAGCTAAGGTAGTATTGTCGGCCATACCTTACTGGTGTAGACAAGAAAAAACAGAAATTAAGAAAAATTAATGACTACAACCCTTATTCAAATCATAGAGTAATATAGAAAAATTTTAGTGATTCAAATAAAAGGTGGATAAACAATGCTTTTGTAGAACAAGAGGCACAAAACCATGGACTTGATTATAAATTGTTAATTTAATTTAAAATGTATACATTTTTTAACTATAACGACTTTATGAGGTGCCTAGATTTAACAGACAAGAGTATAGTATAACTTATGTGACAATTTATATTTAGTAAAAAAATGAGATTCATAATATATATTAAATTTAATTGAACATTAAAATACCATTGCAATGGATTTTAAAATAATGGTTTAGTGGGATGATGAGCAATTTCACAGATCACTCTTGGGGCGTTTAGCTACCCATTCCTTGATTTTTGGCAATCCCATAACTTTGTCAACAAGCTGTTTCAGATGAGGATATTTTGCAAATAAATTATCCCCAAGCATAAACGCTAGATAGTCATGGATACCAACAAAGTAAAAATCACCCCAGGAGAGCTGAAAAGAAAATTAATCAATGAGAAACAAAAAATTAACATTTTGATATTCAAACTAAATGATGGTCCAAATAGATATAAAATTTTAAAATCTGATTCAAGCATAGTTCAAATGTTATTATAGTTAAATTTTACATTTTTTTTTTTAAAAAAAGTTCAGTTATTTAAAGTGAAGATTCGTGAGAATTTTTTTAGTAAGGATTTTTAGTGAAGATTCATGATGATTTTTTTAGTGAGGATTCGAGAGGATTTTTTTACAAAATCAATCTTTAGGCCTACTAGTGCTATTTGGAAGATACTTTTTTATGACATCATTTAAAACTCTCAGCAATGAGAGTTTAATGACTCAGCAAAAATTTTGAAAATTCATGAAACACAAAAAATGATTTAATTGATTTAAGATTTGGCACGCTTGTAGTCATATATAATTCCAATGTCCGTGCCTAGTTTCATATAATTATCAGCTCTAATTTAATTTTTTTTTTTGTATGACTTGTTTTAGAAATAGCACAAAATCGGAAAATTATCTCACTGAGTTGAAATTTGGTTCAAGTGTATATCTTCACGTAATAAATAAGTGCATTAAGTTTTGATTCAATATGACAAGTATATCCATGATTTTTGATGGATCATACAAGTTAAGCAGCATCCAGCGTGGTCAATGCCTAGATGGGTGACTGCTGGGACTATAACAGATGTATTTACTCAGATGTCATGATGAAAAGTACCAAGGTACCCTGTATTTTTTAAAAAAATATTCAATTCATAATCATAAAATGTTTAACTTCCTCTTTTTACATATAATATAAAAAAATCAAAATAAGTTTACAGCTTTTATTTTAAATTATTTTACAATACACGTAAGCTTGCAGCTTTGGCCTACAGATATATTTATACTTAGGGGTGCATTTTGTATTTCGCAGGCAGGAGCTTTATAAGCTTTAAAACTCTTTATTAAACAATGAGACTTATACACTATTAGTATTAGTCTTTATGTCAATAAACACAAAAAGGCTTCTCCATTTAAAACTGATAACAATGTTGATAAAAGTGGAACAAAGTGAAAACTAGCGCTCTGTGGTAGTTCATATAACTAGAGCTCTGTGATGTAGTTCATATAACTAGCGCTCTGTGATGTAGTTCATATAACTAGCGCTCTGTGATGTTGTTCATGTAACTAGAGCTTAGTGATGTAGTTCATATAACTAGTGCTCAGTGATGTAGTTCATATAAATAGCCCCTGTTTTAAGATCACTTTAAACAAGGGAGTTGAAACACTGTGTCCCCTCCCCCTACTGTATAAATTTTACAATTTAACTGCATAGAATTTTTTATAATTGATAATTTTATATGTATCAGAATTTTCTGTTTTACCCTTGTTAAATTTACAAAAAATAAAAATTTATTTATTTTAATTAATGAATGTCGGATATTATAAATCATGTAAATTAATAGCAGATGACTTACTTTTCCATTGGCAAGATATCCTCCATTATCCTTAACAAGTTGTTCAAATTTTGGTAAGAAGTAAGGGACAATATCATTAAATAGAGTTTCCTTCCTCTTAGCTTTTACACTTTCATCACTCTCGTACCAGTATTTAGAAATTTCTGCAAAATATCTTGTTAGTATTATTTAAAATGTACATTACATTTCATTGGTACATTTTCAAATTGATAAAAATAATTATAACAATATGGATGCATTATTATAAAAAATTTTTAGAGAGTAATATTTTTTTTAAATGATTTAGTTATAGATATTGTTTGAAATGAAAACCATCTTAAACATACAATTTTTGCTACCACGTATCTATAGCTAACAGTGACATAGTATTTCATAGGGAGGATCAGATAATGGGTTTCACAAAACCCCAATGTTTCTTGGTCAATTTTTTAAAAAATCTAGGTTTCTATTCAAAAATAAATAACCCATCAAGACTAAAGGAACCGTTTTACTAATTTAATACGGAATTTGATAATTATAAAATTATTTAATTTAAAAAGTAAAAGTGTATCTCATAATTTTTTTGTCATCTCTATGAACAACATATTTATAATTAAATATAGTCATTTAATTAACCAATATGGTATTAAATAATAATCCAGTTTTTAGTGAATTAAAACTTTTAAAAATCACCTTGTCTAAAATCATGTAATGTATCAACAGCAATATCAATTTGAAGACTTTCAAAATCATCACTACCAGCAAGACCAGCTTTCTTTCCAAGGTAGCGACAGATAGCTGTGCTTTGGTGTAACATCTTGCCATCCATTTCTAGAACTGGCACTTTCCCAAAGGGCATACCTGTAAAATATCATCCAATTACAAACCATTTTATATTTTCAGCAGCTTTATTCTTACCTTGAATGGAATCTAGTGTGAAAGTAAAAAAAAAAAGTTGGCATAATTAATTTTATTAACTAATTTTTTAACTGATTAATTTTAATTATAATCAATTATGTTCATAATTAATTAGTTCTTAACTAATTAACTATGAAATAGTTAGTATTATGGTGCTGTCATCAAGATAAAACTGAACTGATTCTAAATGTAGGATATTATTATTTATGTAAAATATTATTTTACATCAAAGCTTCAAGCTTATAGATTTACAATATATAAAGAAAATAGATTTAAAATGCAAAAAAAACATAAAAGCAAAATATAAAGCTAGTAATTAAAGAATAATAATTACTTGGTTTAATGGCTGGCCACTGTTCTCTTTCAAATCTGTAATCTTCAAAATCTTCATCCAGATAACACAATAAAAATCTGATGGGTTCAGCCAAAGCTTTGACAGGAAAGTATGTGAGCTTAGTTTTCGGCATCTAAAACAATTGAGATAAAATTAAATTCAACTACAGACACAAATACATTCATGATTTTAAGAGTTGGTCTGCAAGGAAAATATTATATTGCTTTGTCATCCTGGATTTGGTATGAGGACCAATGAGATCATTTCCTATTTTACCCATAATAGAAATGTTAGACTGGTGACTAAGGAGCTATTTACATAGCATCATTGCTTGATTACATGCAAAAATTAGATTATGTACCTGAGGTTTTTCATTTCCCCCACCCACACAATTTTTCCTATACTGAAATTCTTTCATTTTGTTGTCTTCTTTGATGATAAAAAAGTTTTTATAAATCACTTAATTTTTCAATCTGGGATTGTCCAATCAGAGAAGCCACTGCCAACCCCTCACTTAAAAAGAGAAAACAAATCCCTACCACCATAACCGTTGTAGAGAAATAACATTCTTCCCAGCAATCGTTCGTTTGTGGGTCTTCTAGTATTTACATCATTTTGAAACCTACTAATGATGTAATGTACTAATTAATCATAAAAATGATATTATAAAATAACCTACACAAAAGAAATGTAAATAACATCGCCAAGAAAACACGGGTAAAATAACCTGATTTGTTTACATAGATTTTACCCACTCCCTTCTTACAGGGATTTTTTTTAGAGTCGGCGGTGCCTAAACTGACCTGTCAAGATTTTTAAAGTAGTCAACAACAGACTGTAACCTTTCTTAACACAACATTTTCCCCACTTATTTAAGTTATAATCATAAACTTATCATGTTCTTTATTACCTCATTATCTTATTTGTTAGCATGAGTATCTAAATCTGTGGATCGTATAAAGTATGCTATTTCAATACGGTAATATTAGCTGTATGAACCATGTGGAGAGGATCTGATCGCATACGCTAGAACTAGGGAGATGGAATCTAAATGAACCCCCCGATATGCTGTATGTACCATCAGAGACGATCGTATTTAACAGATAACCTTCTCGTCAAACTTTTATTTCACTTTAATATAACCGTTTTTCATTAAATAACTTTTGGAATATAATTTTTTGTGTAACTTTATTATTATGGAAAGAAATCACAATTTAATTAAATATACTTTTTGTTATAAACTTCCTTATAACCAAAACTGAAACTTTACCATAAAAGACGCGATGTTTAGGCGGGATCAGTTATCACATAATCTCACTCGATCTACTAAACAAATACTGTGCAAGAACCTTATCGTATTTAATGCGTATGGAATACGATACGTATTTAATCACCTGTTAAATACGCTGTGTGTAGATAGTAATAAGTATTTATGACAAAGTGATAAATAATGTATTTTGAGGGTTGCGATCACTGATATTATCAAATTAGATTTGACCAGCTTAAACCGAGACACCCCTTGATCATCTCGTTATGAGTAGACGAAGGCCACATTGTACAGTCAAACTTGTTGATTCTATTAGACTACAAAGAATAGTTAAGTAGAAAGCTACTTAACTTCATTAACATTCCACTCATTAATTATTATTCAAGTATCTCAAAGAAGAGAAACGCAATGGTATTACGGTATTAGTAAGTAGAAATAATTGAATATTACCTTGGGGATTAATTCCTCTATGATTCCAACAAATAAATTATATTACGCCGGCAGGAAACAAAACCACTTGTTGCTGTTGTTGCTAGCGTAAAACGGGGGGGACCTAAACGGAGAAGAGAAGATAAATCTTCGTTTAATTTTTTATTATTATTTCCATTTTATCAGCTGTTCAAAAGTGTTACCATCTTAAAATATTGAAATAAACCAAGAAACTTTAGTTTCTTTTGCTATATTTTGTTGGCGAATGTGCTATTTTTGCGGGAAATTGGCTCCGTATATTTTGTTCATTTTGTCAAAACGTTCAATTTTTGTATTGGAAATGTACTTGTGTTTATGAAATGTACTAATTTTGTGCCTAACTTTAAATTTATAAGTTAATACTGAGATATTGTAATCCTCTTTTAAATATACATACTATCTGTTAAATATACATACTATAAGTTTTTGGTGTCATTTTTAAGCTTACAGATTTGATTAAATGTTCGTGATAATGTGAAGGTATTGTAATTTGGGTGTATTTTTATTCTTCTATAATTAAAGCTATGGAGGAATCTACTGAAATTACTTCTAGAAATTCGGACAATGAGATTGAATTTACTTCTAAAAAGGTTGTGAGAAAGTCTGCCTTAGTGTTATCGAGTGATGAAGACGAGTCTAGTGCAAACGATTTTCACACACTTGAGCCCCCAAAAGACTCGCCGTCCGACTCTGGTGTTGAAGACAATTCTACGGCAGGCAGTGTAGAAAAGAAGAAGATTAGTCGAGTAAAACGATTCAGCAGCTCTTCCGAATCAGAAGATGAACATAAAAGTGATAAGGATGAATCATCCCACGATTCTTTTAAATTCCCTCACTTAGACAGTCAGGACTCAATAACTAATAAAACTAATGACGAAACTTCCCCAAATGTAAGTTAATTCTATTATTTTAACTATCAAATCTTTGAGACGAAAGTAAGTTAAAGACGGTGTACGAATGGTCCAAACTAACTCTTGTAAACAGATTAATCGGTTTACACACTGCTAGTTAAGCACTATATGTGTGAAAATTATAATAATCCCCACCTATAGCATGTTTAAATCTATTTCCTGCTACAGACTGTTTTAATATATCAGGTAAAATAATAAAGGTATTTAATAAATATCATGGTAATTAATAAAGGTAAAGTCTAGTTTTTAATAGAAGAGATCAGATAAGAAGTGCCATGGGGTGGGCAAAATAACCTGGCTCATCCTCACCTACATATCGCCCCACTCGCAGCTATAGGGACTTTTTTCTTCCCTTTTACTATGTTACAAGCATTGCAAATTCTTTCTTTCAGCTGATTATTAGTCACGAGACCATGTAGAAAGATATTGCACTAGGAGTATAGCTCTTATTTTAAACATTGGGAAAAGAAAGATTGCTAAATCTTAGCAGTTCTTTTAACATATTAAGAAATATGTTATCTCATTCTGTGTTTTTTTAATGTGTAACATTTTTCAGGGTGATGAAGACTGTAGTAGCCCTGGGAAATCTTGTGACAAATCTTCTAAACAGAAGGATTATAACAAAATGGTAAGTTTTGGCTTTTTACCTTCCTGGTAGGGTTAATCTCCTTTAACATGATATATTATAGGAGGAGATGTTTGACATCTCTATTATAATAAGAATATCATTCTTTTATAAAATTATTCAAATTTGTTTAATATCCTGTGTGTTTTTGTTCATAGTTAACCTGCCTGACGTTCATAGTTTACCTGCCTGCTGTTGTTCATAGTTTACATTTACCAATAAGGTTTTATAGTTTTCAGATGACATTTATGATGCAGAGGGCTCATCTGATGAAGACATCAGGACATCTCAGCAGTCACCTGTTAGATCTCCCTCTCCACAAATCAAAAAGAAAATTAAGGTATTGTTTGGTTTTCAACAAACATTATGAATGGATATAGCCTGGCTATGCTACTGATTTTGCCTGATCCTTCTAAACACCTAAATCTTAAGTTCATATTCTGTTGTGAACATATAAGTATAATTTCATTGAACTGTTTATTTTAAACTTGAAATTATGCTCTTTGTTTATTATGATGGGTAACTAATAAGTGCTGGATATTTTGAGTAACTTGTCTCCAAGATTCTCTTTGTTTCTCAGGATCTCAGTCTTTTTAAAGAGGCCGCCTTACCTCCTTTAGAGATATGTCCGCATGCTACCTCCACTAACACTATTGTGTATTATATCTAGAGCTTGTCTACATTGTCTGTAACCTATTATCTTGTTAATTATATTAGATTGATAACTGTTAAAAGTAGCAACTTGGTGGATAATACTCTGTCTTACTTAACGTTCGTAATAAGCCAAGAGTTTTAAAAAAGCCATTTTGTGAGTCCAATGGTGTTTTGGAGTGACCGGGATTATGGTATCTGTTGTAGTTGGCTTTCGATGAATTCAAATTTGCTAATGACTTTATGAACAGTGAGATCTAAATAGTTTATGCTGTCATTCTCTTCTATCTCATGGGTAAAGTTAATGTTATGGTAGCTGCTATTCATACCCAAGAAACTAACATCTGTTCTGTTTTTATTGAGAAAATTGTATAACTCCCTGGAAGAGAAAACCTTAAAGTAGCTTATTTTGCATGTTTTCATTCCATAATATCATAATTTGTCACTATTTGGGGCACAATCTGTAAAGCTAACAAAATTTTTGTTGTGCAGAAATATGCGATAAGATTTAGAAGCGGTGTTAAATCTGACCATCCAAACCAAAAGCTCTTTCAGAGACTTGAGATTATGACCTTTCCTTTCATATATATAATCTGCTTAACTCTGTTCAGCAAGAGTTACCAGCATTGCCCTCAAATGATAGCAAATACAATACCAGGATTAAAGAACATTTATTGATCCCTCAACACAGGTTAAGCAAAACTAATACAGCACCAACCTTGGTAGAATAAAATTTTTTAATCAACTCCTTCTGAATTTTAAACCTTCAAAAATAAAATTCAAGAAGTACCTAAAACTTTGTTTAAATTTCAAAAGCGTACTATAGTATAAATTATTTTCTAAAAGACAATATTAATATTACTTTGTAATGATTGTAATTTGTTCTGTTTCCTTTTGATTTAAGACTGATTTGATTTTAATTTAAGTATATGTTTGATTTGTTATAGAATTTGTATATTTTAACAACAAATAAAGATATTTATTTATATAAATAAAACAGATTAATTAAACAAAAATCAGATAAATATACAAAAAAGTATATTTTTTAATATATAATAATAACTAAGCTTTAATGATGACTAAAAATTAGTCATCATCAGGTATTTATTTATTTATATATTCTACAAATTCTGTAAGTTCGACCATTAAAGAGGTAATATGACCTTTTAAGAAAGTCTAAGGATTCTGAGGAACAAATCTAGGTGTCAAGTTACTCTATAAAATGGGGCTGTGGTTATACGCACACTGACTAACACTACAAGAGCTTCAGTCAAATTTAAACCTCTGTTTCAATTAAAACAAACTGAATAAATTTTATTTGCCTTCTTTCGATTCTCACTGGTATAGTCTTATTTTTCTTATATACTTGTCTTTTTTTTTACTTTATTTTTTTTTCTTTTGGTTGTATTATTGTACTATTATGTAGTTTTACATTGTTTGTAGGCTCTGATGATGGCTGTTAATAAGTGAAAACCAGTTCTGTAAATAAATTGTACCTTTAGTGGAGAGACTGTTGTTTATATTATTTAAACAATATAGTTTTATAACTATAATAGTATCTTCTTGAATTTATAAGACTTTTTTTTTGTCTCCAAATTGTTGTATATGTATTTGTTTGTAGACCTCAAAAGAGAAGCTGGAAAAGAATTCTAAAAAGCCAAAATCAAATACTTCTGAACTGGATGAGATTCACCGTGAGAGCCAGAGAATGATTAGAGAGTCGAGAGTTTCCCTGCCTTATCATATTCCTAAACAAAGATCTCTCCAGGATTTCCTTAACAGGAATAAATCTATTCCCAAAGTATCTCTCAAATCTACTTCTCAAGATCTTAGTTTAGTTTGGTAATCAAATTTAATTACTATTTTAAAATTTCATTTAATTACAAATAGCATGCATTTATTTTTAAAAAAATGTCCTGAAATTGGAAAGTCCTTTTCTAATTACATAAAAAATCTTTATATACACTTGGAAACAGCCGGTGTGTCTGAAAAAATTGCTGTGTAATTAATAATATTTTAATTAATTACTGAATAGTTTCTATCTTTGCTGAATGAACAGCATTTAGTAATTATGTAACCAATCCCAATAATTTATAATTAATCTTTCATTGTACAACTATTGACATGGGTATGACCTGTTAAATATATAAATTTGTTTCACCTTTTTCACATTTTAAATACTTAAAACATAAAAGACGAATCAATGTATTTATTTATGTATTATTTGTGAATTCCCACCAATTGTAATTGCAGGCATTAGTACCTAATAACAGTAATACGTTTTTTTGTAGGAAACATCTAGAAGAATGTGAAAAGACTGCCGAAACATTTTATAAGTCTGAATCAGAAGAAAGTGAAAAGGAAGAAGAAAAAGAGGAGAAACTGTGTGTGAAAGGTCCTGCGGAACAAACCTCTCTTGAGGTTGGAGTATCTTCCAAAGAATGTGAAACTAAAAATAAACTTGGAAGTAGCGAAATTATTTCAGAAAATTCTAATTTGATGGATGGATCTGTAAAAGAAGCAGCAGAAGATTTAAATTCATTCCATGTAAATAAACCCGATGATGACGCTTTAGAAAATTTGGAAGAAACATTATTAGACAACAAAAAAGATTGTGACACTAAAGAAAATACAACTCTGCCAGATGATGAAGCTGACAGTAAAAGAAAATGTGACTTTTCTATTAAAAAAAAGGATGGTAAACCTGAAGATATGGAATGTGAATTCTCCGACTCAGAAAATACGTTTTTCGGGGTTGAAATTGACTTTGAAGGTGCTTTAAAGTCAGACGAAGAGGAGGAAAGTGAACAAATCAATGATCATATTAAATCAGGTGAAGAAAAATTTGAAATGAAATCAAAATCAGAACATGTTACTGATATTAAACTAAATGATAATTCTCTATCTGATAAGGTGAATGAACCTGTTGATAAATGCGGTGAAAATCAAACTCATAATTCAAGTGGTGAAAATAAAGAGGAATTTAGCAGTGAAAATTTAACAAAATCACTAATTAAATCACTCGATAGTACTTCTGTTAAAGTTCAAAGTAGTTTATCGCTACTTTGTGATACTAGTGTACTTGACAAAGTTCCCAAATTAAGTTGTGGTCCTGGTGATGAAATAGATTTGGACGAACCAGTTGGAGGTGTTAGTAAATTGTTAGAACGATTTATCAAACATTCCAAGTTAAAAACTGTAGTTAAAGAAGAAAAAAGTGTTAAATTAAATGTTTTAAATGTTGAAACTGATGAAGGTGGTGAAATTACTGCACTGAACGAAGAGGAAATTGTGGTAAGTACTAAAGAAGAGAAACCTGGACAGAAATTGTGTGCTCTTAAACAAACATTAAAGAAATCAATTGAAGTATCTCGCTCACAGCATTTAGCTAAGCGTATAGAACAATATAAAATGTACGAACAAGAATTCTATGAAGATGTTGGTGGTAAACCAGACAACGAAGACGAAAAAGATGATTTCGATGAAATTTTCGATGAAGGGAAATTAAGTGGTGAATCATCTGAGGAAGAGAGTGATGAAATTGAAGATGATGTTGATATGAGTGATAAACCAAGAACAAAGAGTGACTTATTAGATGATGAAGCTGAAGAAAGTGAGATAGAAAACGAAGAAAGTGATGAGGAAGGAAGTGATGCTGAAGGAAATGATGAAAAAGGTGCAAGAAAATCATTAAATTTTGATGATACTGACAAATTAGATTTAAGCGGTTTAGGCTTACAAACACAATTTGATAATGATGGTGATCTATTAGGATTGTGTTCGGGTAAATTCCAAACTCAACCTGTATCTCTGTCTCAACTTGAAGATGAAGATAATTTGAAATTTAATACCTCAGTCAATCTCGATCAAAGTCAAGAAAAAGATTACAGTCAAGAAATATTTTCGCAGAAATCAATCAAACCGAATAATATGACTGATTCAGATGAAGATATTGATAATACAGAGGAAAACTCAAATGATGCTGGTGACGATGAAATTGAGCCACTTGAGTCAGGTTCTCAAGGCAATGAGTTGTCTAATAAAAAACAGATCAGTAAAATATTGGATTCAGATGAGGAGTGTGATGTTAATGTAGTACAAAATAAAACTCAAATTAAAAGACTTCAATTTAGTGATGATGAAGAAGACGATGAAAGTAAAAATGATGATAAAATACAAGAAAATGTGAATGGAAGGAATAATATTAGTGATTCTAGTGGTGATGAACTGGAAGCCGATGATGATGCTGTAAGTGAAAGTGGGGAAGTTAATGATATTAATGATGACATCGAACAAGAACCTAAAGTTATTCATTATGATTCTGAGGTAATATTTCAATTTTTAATTGCCTTCGCTTTAATTTTATAATGTTTTATATTTTTTTATATGTTTTTTTTATATTTATAATGATTTAAAGAATGATATTTAGCTTAGGTTGAAGTTTGTAATCCCAAATCCACCTCACCAGTTTTACTGTATTACTTTATGGCCTTACCCAGATGCATTTAGGGTTAAGAATCTTTGACCATTAATTATCTGACCTTGTACAAGTTACGGACCACTGGGTTCGCATCCCTTCCTAAGAACATAGTACCCAAAAATTTGGACTTCTTGCATAAAAATCCTAGAGGCCCATAATCTTCCTTTAAACTCAAAGATGAAGTTCACAGTATACCTTACCAACTACACCACTGGTGATCCATGCATTATTCTATATTAATGATTGATAATTTTCCCCTATTAATGCCTTAATTAATTCAGTCATTATTATTAAAAGAGGAATTAATTTTAACTTTAAAAAAATAAATGAAAGCAAACTGAAATTACCAGTGCTGAAGGTGAGGGTGATTTTAGGTAATTTGATTTAATTTTTAATCTTAAATTATAAATGAATTATTATTAATTTAAATGATTATTTTTAATGTTACCATAAGAAAGTAACCATGCTCTGCTACCATTTGTAACCCATTGGTTACAAATACAATTGGGAAGAGGTTCACCAAGAGGTCAAGCCATTTTGATGTGCTATATAAATAGAAATATAATAACCAATATAAAGATAGATGAGTGCCAAGACAAAAACTGAAGGGAAGTCAAGAGTGAGGAAGCTTTGAGACCTAATCACAGAGGTGGGAGGCAATGTTAGTTAGCTAGGATATGGGATTGTTAGATAAGGAACAAGGGGAGTCTGTGAGGCACCTTCACAGTTAAAGCAGCAATATTTCGTTTCAAAGAAAATTTGGCAAAAACTCTTTATATAAACTTTTATTATGTACTGACTCATTTAATTTTTTTTCATTTATAGGAAGAAATAGTGGAGGGGCAAGGTCATAAGTTCCTGGAAGTAGAAGCTGAGCTGTCTGGTTCCGAGTGGGGCTCTGAAGATGAAGACGAAAAAGGTTTATCTGATTTTGAAGCAGACGATGCTGATATGGAGAAGATCAATCAAAGAAAATTGAAGTCAGAACTAGAGAGACTTCATATGGCTGAAGTTCTAGCTGATGATAAAAGAGAGATAAGACTGCTACAAGAATTGTTGTTAGAAGACGGAGATCTTCATTCTGATGGTCCGAAGAGGCAGAGGCTTTACAGATGGTCTAATCAAGGTGAGTTTATTAATGACATTTATTAGTGAGTTTATTTTTTATACTTAACTTAAAGCCTTTATATCTATAAAAAGAGACCAGGACTACAAATGTTTGTTTTTTTGAGTACTACAACTTTTTTTAAACTTTTTTCGGTATTGTTTAAAATTAAATAGTTGTAACTGGTTGTAATCCTTTTAAAATTTTATTGAGTCAGCATATCGTCCAGGCCCAGATTAAAACACCAGACTTGTGGTTTTCTTACTCTACCCTATGGTCTTGTAAATCCTATGACCCTATGGTTCATAAATCCTGTGGGCTATAATGCTTGTGTTAAAACCACTATACAGTTTATACAGTTAAAGAATTTTAATAAATAATAGTTATTTATGGAAAAAAGGATGGCATAAAGTTATTTATCTAGAAGAGATAAAAATAACTTTCCGCTCTTATTTTCAGGGAGGAAAAATAGCATTATGGCCTGTTTTGAAAACAAGGGAGGGAACAAAAATCAGGGTTCCTGGAAATCTAAAGATTCACTGTTTGAAACTAGTCCGGGAACCTTTGCTTTTATAGTTTTACTATATACCGTGCTATTTATTAATAATTTTAACAGCACATGCATGCATTTTTATGATATTTGCTACTGTTTGTGTGTGTTTTAAGAAAGTTGTAACGTCTAAACCAGAAAAACCGTATAATTTTTGCTGAAATACGGCAGAAATAAAAATGGTGTCAGTACTTTTCTTACCTCATCTTTATTGTACTTTAGGTAAACAAAGTTGTCACTACATCAGCTATTGCAATTATTATAGTGAAGTAAATAAAAAGCACACCTTTAAACTGTGTTTAACATGTATTAATTCAAAAGTAAACCATCAAAACTAATAAACTAACTAATAGTTTCTTTTTATTATTTAAGTCTAAAATAATTATGTTTGACATTGTTGTAGATATACATAACTTAAAACCTTTATTTTGTCATCAAACAAAAGGAGATCCTCCTTCCTCTGCTCCCTCCTATTTGCTATCCTAAAACTCAGTCTGTAAACAGCTCTGATGATGACATAAAGTTGAAACCGATTAGTTATAATTTTTTTATACTATTGTGGTTGACAATGTATTAATTGTTTTTAATTCTAGTGTTTTTTTTTTTATTAAACATGATGGTGAGTTTTAAAGTAGTTAATGATAATAATATTAAATGCATTTATAAAGTAATTAATATAACATACAAATATAAAGAAGTAGTAATTTTCAGAGGAAGTTGGAGTAGCCGAGTCAGTTAAACAGACAAAAATATTTCATCATCCCCGCTTTGATTAGCTTTTTTCACTAATATTGTTATCAAACTGACTTTTGGTAACTCAGTTATCAAAAGATCAGTTATCTAGAGAGTTTCTACAGTCTCTAAGTGTAATTCTATTTACAATCCCTAGGGAGAGAAATAGCATATACCATGCAAGTTTATGTAGATTGTATGTAGAACTTACTTTGCTAGGAGTAATTAATCAAATGTAACTTCTTAAAACTCTGTACTTAAGTCTTAGCCTGACTTAAGTGATGTTCCAAAATGCTGCTCTGTTTTTATTGTGGCTAGTATTATCATTATTTCATAGTAATAAATTTTATAACTTCTGATTTCATTGGTTTATTGGTAGATGGTTTTGACAATGCTGGAAAGATGGCGTTGTCAGATGACGAAGGAGGAGGTGGAGTAGACGAAGAAGAAGAAGAACTACTGTGGAGAAAACAGAGACAAGAACGTGAAAACTTTCTGAACTCGACCAGGTTAAAGGAGGATGATAACGAACATGAGAATAGCATTGCCTTACCTGTTACCGATAAGAAAACTAAGCAGACCAAACAAGTGCAATCTATTCTTACTTCTCCTGATCCTAAACAACCTTTTAGATTGCTGGTAAGTAGAGAATACCTTTTCTAATCTTAAATAAAACTTGACTTGTTGGGAATTAGTAGATCCCCTGTAGTAGATTTGAATTGTGAACTGTTTAAATTCCAAATTATTATTAAGTTGATATTATATAAGTAAATGTTTGAAAAAATTATTAAAATAAATGCCAATTAAAAATTTATGAATTAAATATATTTAGTAAAAATTTAAATAAATTATATATGAATAAGTCTTAAAAGAAGAAGACCCTAGTGTATTGTTTTTTGTTTTACTATTACTTTTAGATGTAAAAAATTATTTAAACAATGAGATTTACCGCTCTACTGTCGATACATGCAGTTAGATATGATTATACATGGACTGGGTTCGGCTCGAAGGCTGTCATTTGCTGAAGATGACAAGGCAACCCTAGAGCTCTTAAGTAATAAAGTTATTTACTGAAATAACTTAATTAGTTGTGAGCTTGAGTGTTGTCCCGCCTGCTGATGATGGCAAAGCTGAGGGAGGTAATTGCGAGGGGGAAAATAGCATTTTACTCCTAAGGTGTATACAAGATTTTATTTCCAGAAATTATTGTTATATTATTATTTTCATATATTTTGTTGTATCTTATTTTTTTTTTTTTTTTTTTTTTTTTTTGCTCGGACCCCCTAATTAATATTAAATGTTTAAAAAGAAATGTTTATTGCCTTGAACAGCTTCTTTTGGCCATGAAATTGAACCCATAATTTTTTTTGATCAGGTCCCCCTTACAAATATTGAGTGTGCTGCCCTCCAAAAAATCAACATTTTTTATTGCTCCAAACAATTCTTTTTAACCTGAAACGAATTTTGAGCCAATCTAAATTTTTTTGGTGGGGTCCCCCTTATAAGAGGTGCGAGAAAGTGTTACAAAAATTGATCACTCCCCTTTTTATTTAGAGGATACCAATTCCAAAAAATGAATATAATTGGCTCTAACCCTGATAATAGGAAACACTTTTTATTTTCAAGGGAAAAAAGTTACTTTTTACTCCCAAGGGAGTGACAGATAACTTTTTCTCCCTTAGAAGTGAAAATTACGTCTTTACTCCCTAAAAACTAGTCAGTAAACTTCACATTATCCACCGTCTAGAGGCAAAATAAATTTTAGATCCTTGAGAGATAAAGTAGTATGTTTTATAGTTGAAGTCCATATATTAGTTTTAAACTAAATACTTCATTGGCTAACTTATAAAGCTGATTGTAGGCTATCATTAATATTACGAAATATGTGATATGGAAGTTTATTTCTGTATTTCAGAGATTATTTTCACTTATTTTTTTTTATCGCAATTTTCAGACCAACAGGGGCTCATTTTTAGGTAGAAGTGAAAAGGTTTTAACAAAACTAGCTGAGCTCTCTGGTCCTACAGAACAACAGCAAAATCGAGTGAAACGCAATATGGTTTTCTCTGTTGTTTCTCCTCCCAAACCTTCCTGTGATAACTCAACCCAGCAAGATAACGAGAAGAGAAAAGCTGATGAAAATCTACCCAGGGTTACAAAGAAGCTGAAATTTAATCAAAATAATAAAAATTCAAGATCTATAGGGCTCCTACAGAAATTAATGGAATCAGATGCTAATACTTAAAAATTATTCAATTGTCGTGTTTGTTATTTTATGAGAATTTTAAATAAGGATTTAGAGAGGCGTTTTAAATTTGGGATTCAAATCTTAAACTTTGTTTTATAAATAGGTGGTTACATTATTTTTAATTTTATCTGTAGTATTATGACTTTTTTAAATTTTTATTTATATTAGTGATTGAAATTTCTTAGAATTTTAAAATTTTGTACAAAAGGAAGAAAACTTGTAGTTAAGGGTTCCAAAACACTTTGTGAATTTGAAACTGTAAATATTTTAAATGTATACATGCTTCTGACAATGGCATTTTTGCATCAATGTAAGATCAGAACTGCCTGCCACAACCCTAACTCAATTATTTAGTGTTGCCAGGTTAATGTTACCTGGTGTTGCCATTTTTTGCTGTAGAGGATGCAAGTTTTGAGATGACATCTTCTACAGCAAGAGATGTTTGTTTGCAAGAACATTGACCATTTATATTATAATCAGTAAGTGATATTTTTTTTTAAATTTTTATAATAATCCAATTTCAGGGGTGACTAGTCTTATTTATATTTTTTATCTAAAGATGATGTACTTGGATTGATAATGTTAAAGTATATAAACAAACAGATAATGTAAACAATCTGTGTATCTTAAAATAATACTATATATAAAAGGAGCATAATTGACCCTAACAAATACAATTTTCTTATCACTAAATTGACATAAGAAAGATTATTAAGTTGTATTATGAATTAATGCTGGACTCTAATTAATTAGTCTGTTGAACGAAACAAGACAGTAAAAAGAGGTCAAACAAAACCATTCCCAATCTTGCAGCATATGCTATTTTTTAAGGGCGTAGTTATAGTAAACAGCTATTTGGAAGAAAAACAGTATAATGTATACACATTTGCTGGTATACTTCTTTCGATAGCATCATTAGCCAAAGGTCACCATTCTGGCTGCATATTTTCAATGTTTGAATCACTATCCATAATTATTAAACACTTGATGATAAATAATTACTAACTCACTTTCTGAAAATAACAAAACTTCGTTATCAAAAACGTTCCATTATTTATTTGATAAAAAAAATAAGAAGAACAAGGAAGGTAATATTAGAATCTTTTAGTAAACTACTAGCACTCACCTAGTGGACATTTGAGGAACTTTACAGCGACAGTAAAAAATCTTTTCACTGTCACCAAAAGTAATAAAAACCTTTTAAGAGAAGTAAAAAACCTTTTAACTGTCGCCGATTGTAAAAAACTACATAACTGTTGTAGACTGTAAAAAACACATTTGACCGTGTTATCACTTTCAATATGAACTATTACACCTGTTTAGGTACTTCATGAAGTACTCTTATATAATGGCCTGTAAATCATTATTACCTAAATTTGTGAAAATCTGATTAAAAATTCTGTTATTTTGTAATAACCTGCTGAGTTATTAAGTCTGGACACGCCTAGTAATAACCTATAGCAAAGTGACTCTTTAATTCCTAAATTAGTCGTGGTATTCAATACCTGAAAATTTTTTATTGGTTACTAAAGCTATCTGATGTGTGATCTGTCTCTATAACAGAAATTAAAAGTAATGCAAGATTACTTTTAATTGTAGGATAAAAGTTATATTGTGGCTGCACGGATTTTAACCTTTATTATCATTGGTCAAGCCCATTATGACTCAGCAAGTCTGAGCTTTTAATCACAATTTCACAAAATATCATGACTAAAATGTTGAATTAAAAATTTTTTTTATATTTTTTTATTTCTTTAACGTTGTCTTGTCTTTATTTTTTATGCCAATTTTTATGTTTTTCATTAACTGGTTTGTTTCAATTTTAAAACTGTACTACTTATGTAAGCTCCTTTATTGTGAATAGAAAATATTAATAAATACTTTAAATTAAAAATATAAATCGAAGATAAAAACTTATACATTTTTTGTTCATCAAAAGTTTGAAAAGGTACAATTTTTAGTGAATTTTCAATGAAAATGTATGCTGTGATTTTCAAGGAGGAATTGATGAATTATTCCACTATAGTATAGCACACAGTTATAATTAGTTGACAGCTTGGGAATATAGTGTTGAGGAACCAATGAGGTTGATCCGATATGAAATTGTAGACGTGGTTTAACATCCAGGACTCACCTCATTAACTTGTTTGCATCTTTTTCCCTCTCTGTCAGCTGATTTGGACAAAGTGTGTTATTCTTAAGTTTCCTGATGTCATAAATATGAAGTTATAAGTTTCTAGGTGCTTTTTTGTCTACACAAAATCTCAAAGGCTTGCTTTGATCGGAATGAAACTTGGCATATAACTTTATTTAATGGAGCTACACAGCCTCCATTTTGACGCCATTATTTGTGAATGACGTCAAAAGAATCTTACCAATCCTAAATGACTGAAAAATATACAAATATATTACGATCTCTAAGGAAAAAATATTTAATTAGGTTAGCAGACTTAGTTAAGACCACAAATGACTTGGTTTTCGTGTTATCTATCAGGAGTGTAATATAATATTTTTTAACCCATGAGAAAATATTATATTTATCTATGAATTGAGCAATAAAATATTTGGTGTCATAATTATTTTGTTTGAGTAATGGATGTGAACATGGTTTTTTGAAAGATCGGATTTCCATGTTAACATAGAATTGTCAAATTACTTTCCTGACCTGACTGTAAGTTCTTACTTTTTAACTACAAGCACGAGTAACCCGAGTAACCGAGTTTAAATTATTAGTATTGGTATTATGCATTTGGATTTTAAAATTACGATACGTGTATTTGTGTAAATATTCATGTTAATTTTGTTTTAAATAAATATATTTTGTATATTCTGTTAACACTTTTATTTTTTTAATGTTTTTGAACCCCTTCTGCTAATTTTCCTAATTTTTTACTTATTAAGTTGTTAGTATTTTCTGTTTATCTGTCCCAGATGGAAAGCTTTAAAAATAAACATTTTAGAGGACAGCTGTTGGGTCTCAGGCTAAGTTAAATTATGCAATTTATCTTCAGATATTAACTGGGCCAAAAACAATTGATGTCAAGACAGGACTTCATGTTTTCTAAAAGAATTTAACTACCTTAAGGCGAATGACCCAGAGCTAATGAGACACATAGATATGTGTCTATGGACATACATAAAAAATTTTGAAAAATTGAAATTTTATGTTTCAATTTATTTGTATTTTAATTTAAATGAAGATATCCAATTAAAATCATTTTTTACAAAAAAAAGAAACTTTATGAACCTCCGCATTTTAAATTGAATGAAAATATCCGATTGAAAACATTCAACATTTTTTACCAAAAGAAAAATTAAGAAAAGAAAACCAGATTTATACACATTTGTTTTTATAAAACCATGTAATACAGTTGTGGAACATGGTGAAAATAAACGGCCTCTAGTAGTGATTACTAGAGGAAACATAAAAAAAATACATATAAATTTATAGACAACACCCGAAGATAAAGAGTTAATTTATAAAGTAGCTACTAAATATATGTACATGTCTGACGATAAAAGTGACCCTAGATATTATTATTATAAGTGACTCTAGAAGGGCATAATGTTGTGATACAGTCTATCGACTACTTTAAAAATCTTGACAGGTCAGTTTTGGTACCGTCGATTCTAAAGAAAAAAAAATCCCTGCATGAAGGGACTGGGGAAAAACTATGTAAACAAATCAGGTTATTTTACCTGTATTTTCTTTGTGATGTTTTTTACATTTCTTTTGTCTAGTTTTATTTTATAATATCATTTTCTTGATTAATAAAAAAGTAGTTTTTGAAATGATGTAAAAAAAGAAGAACCACAAACGATTGCAGGGAAGAAGGTTATTTCCCTATAGCAGTTCTGTTGGTAGGGTTTTTTTTCTCTTTTCAAGTGAGGGGTTTGCAGCAGCTTCTCTGATTGGTCAATCTCCAAAATGCTTATGACCTTGGGGATTTTTGAACTAAACGATAGGCTGTAGCAATGACCATAATAATGATAAAGGTGATCAAAAACAATCCAATCTAAAAGGAGTTATTGCAGTAGATAGATATAAATATCTTTTCACACTTTATTGTGAATAATGCAGTAACTGATGTATGTAGCTTCCCAGAGAGAAAAGTGCAATTGAGGAGGTTAGGACTAGAGTCTGATTGAAGTGCGAAGCTTGAGCTGTGTCACAAAGTTACATTTTACGACCTTATTTAGCACCAAAATGAAGAGTTAATATGGGTGTTGCTGAATTAATGATGTTTCTGTATGAAATCAAGAGACTCCCAGATGCAAGGGAAACTTGGAGTCAAGTCTCCCATTAAGAGAAAGCTTAAGCAAACACTGTCTGAGTGATTACTTCTGCCAATAATAAAGCATATGTGGATGTAATGTAATTTGAGACAAAGTTGCTGCCACAACACTTGGGCGCATCCAAAGAATTAGGGGCCGCTTACTCTTGAGAGTTCAAAAGGGGATAAGGCCCCAGTTTCAAGTGGAAGTCAAGTAATAGTTGCCAAGCTATGAAATTGAAATATTCCTCAACTATTTTATTATTATCTAAAATTTTACATTTGCTGTTATAAAATTGGAATGGAAATCAAATTTTAGAAGAGAGTTAAATAACCAGAGATTACCAGTAAATAAATAGTTAATCAAATTATAACAATACATCAACTAATTCAAAGAAAATGAAGTTTGAAAACAAGGAATCAATAAAAGACAAATTCCTTAAGATAATTTAATAATTATAATTTCATGAAAGAATAAAATAAAAAAATAAGAGTAATCAGTGACAGATTTGATAAGGGGCTGCAATGTGACTGTTCGTCTGAAACAAAAAAATTAACAACAGTCAACTTAAAAAAAACAGGAATTTTTTTGCTGACTCTACTTCTTGCGTTAACTTTGAGAAACAAGTAATGTACAGTTTTTATTTAAAAAAAAAATACTTCTGTTGCTTATAGTACAGTCAATGAAGCATAATACCTCTGATTTGCTTGCCTATCGATGGAATGACTTGAAAATTTGGAATTAGTCTTATCTCAACCTTAACTTGAAAGGTGACATTGACCCACAGGGTGCTTTTTTCCTGGGGGGGGGTGTTGCCACCTCATCTTGAGGGTGGAAATGTTTTCGGTCAAAATAACACCAGAAATCGATCAATTGACTTATTTAAAGAAAATAATGTAGTATGAAGTTTTTTCATAAAAGTAATACTTTCCGTGTTATTAGCGATTGAAAACTCCGAATTTTCCCGCGTTTTTTAACAATTTTTCGGCAATATCTCAAGAATTAAGCATTTTAGCGATAATTTATAAGGAACAAAATTGTAGTAGATAAAAAAAACGAACAAATCCCTTTTTGCAAAAGTACTTTAAGTGCAATAGTAAGCGAGATATTGGAGATAGAATCCGGTTTTTTTTTGTCCGTACTCATATCGTAGTATTCAAAGCCATTTAGCAGGCAACAGATGTATTTTACGAATATGTCTATAGAAAGGTTTTTTATAGTGCCTGAAAAGACCTTTAAAATGAGTACTGTTAAAAGTCTTTTGAACGCAAATTCGGTGATTTGTCATATAAAAACCAGGGACATTAAATTTTTAAACAAAAAATGTATGAGTTTAGTAAGAACCATTTCCACCAAATTAAAAATTAATCGTATCCCGTCAGAAGATTACTTTAATGTGATGATATCAATGGGATCATAGTGAATTAGCCGGTTTGGAATGCATAATTTTCTAAAAAATTACGATTTAAAGAAATTTTTTTATTTCAAATTTTTCGAAAAAATGCCTTTTTCTTGATATTTCAAAGAAACAAAGAAAGATACACAAAAAATTGTAGAGATAAAAAATATAGGTATTTTTTTAACAAAAATTTTGGGTTTTTTATTTTTTTCTTTCAGTTAAAAATTGACGGAGATATGACTGTTCAAAGAGCACGCGGTAGTACAATGACAACCTATTTTTAGCCCTTTGACCCTTCGCCATTTAAAAACGATGGGTTTTACACCATATGTTAATATAACAAATTTGTAGCTCTTTTAATTACCTTCAAAGTTTTTGTAGACTGCGCTAGCTTAAAAATGTAGGAGTTATGGTCAAAAAACAAAATGCTTTTTTTTTAAATTTGGTAAAATTTAATTTTCGGAGCACAAAAATTTAGGAGCAGAGTGAAATAAACGTAAATTGTATGTATGTATACATATATACGTAAAACATATATGCTGTGGAGACAACTGCGAGAATAACCCTCCAATTGACCAAGAAGATCACGACAGCGACTCCGATCCTGAATAATGAACTTATGATTCTTGTTAAGTTGTATCAATTGATTTCTTGTATTAAAGTTATTTTTATGTTACATTTAATAAATAATATATAATAAATTTATTATTTTCATTCAAAACCGATTAATATAAGTAATCGCATAAAATTAATTTTTTTAAAAATACATTTTGCAAATTAGGGATGGTTTTTGGGGGTTGAAAACTTTGAACAATTAAAATTCATGTACTAGAATATAAAATTACACGTGCTATATAATTAAATTGTATGACAATATTTTATGTAAAATATAATGGTATGAAAATAAATTTTTAACATTATTTTAAACTTAGGGGTTGTTTTTAAGGGTTGAAAAGTTTAAACATTATTCTACTCATTCTTGAAAATGTGATATTATTCGACTGATTCTTGAAACGATATTAAAATCATTTTCAGTCGTATAAAAGTATTTTTTTTTAATATAGAGGTTGTTTTTTAAAATTGTACAGTTTTTTAAGGGTTGAAAGGGAGTAAAACATATAATGACGTTGGAGAACGTGAAACAATATTCGTTCTGTATTTAAATAATTTTCAGTTATAAAAAAGTAATTTTTATTATTATTTTTAATGTATTATTATTTTTAAAAGTCGTTTGTGGGGGTTGTAAAATCATTATAGGGTTGAAAAATGGTTCAGTATATAATAATCAAGTTAAGTAATAATAATAATTGTCACACATTTTGTTTTAACAAGTTAAAAATCCTAAATCTGAATTTTTTGATAAAGGGGTGGTTTTCACCCCTTAAAAATAAAAAGCACCCTGCGGGCCAATGTCACCTTTGAAGGTAAGGGTAAGATAAGCCTAATTCCAAATTTTCAGGTAAATCGGTTGATAGGCAAGCAAATCGGAGGTAAGGCTCGATTTTCATCTTCAATGACTGTACTATTAATTAAACCAAGGGTTAAGAGCGAAGTTGAGAAGAATCTTCAAAAGCTCAAGTCAAGCTGAGAAGAGAGTCAAGAGCTTTCATAGACAAGCTTTGATTATAACATTTTCATGTCTCTATTGAATACAGTGAACTTAAGTTGGAAATTATTTAGATGAAGTGGATTGATTAAAATTAGTTATTTCAGAATGAGTGAGTTCAATGGAACACTCAAGACAACATATATTCCCTTGTCAATAGAATTATTTCAATTAAATTTTAAATAGTGTTTTAGCATAGACAATCATAATGAAAATCTCTGTGTTAGAGGCTATTGAAAAAATGTGGGTCTCCACTGTAATTATAAACAGTCAAAATGTATAAAAAAAATTTAGGATCAAAGGTAGGAAATTTTAAATTTGTTGACAGGCTTCAGGATTAAAATTTATTCAAAATCAATTGTTAATATTTTCCACAGATTTTATTAAGTTTTTTGTCAACTATTACCTAATTTTTAGCTATTTGGGGATTACTACAGACATCTTGTATAAAACCAATGACACTCAATACTATATTTTAACAGTGTGGGTTGTATGCATTAAAGTAATTCTTGTGCCCAATCTCATTTAATAAGGACTACAAAATTAGTCCAGGTAGAGAACCAGAAGCATGCTGGCATCCTGTAATCACTGCACCGAATTTTGGTGCCCTTTGTAACATATAAAGGGCACCGAATTTTGGTGCCCTTTGTAACATATAAAGGGCACCGAAATTCAGTGCAGTAAAAATCATTTAATTGGTCATAATGATCCTCCAAAACAATAGTATTGCTTCTTGCTCAGAATTAAATGGAAGCATTGAATTGCTCAGATGGAAAACATCAGTTAAACCTAGGTCAAAAATAATCACGAGTCATTTCCATAGTGAGAACCAGGTATACATAAATATACAGATAATTTTTAAAAAAAACAGAAACCTGGGTGAACTCAACACAAATAAATAGTAATACACCTTAAACTTAACTTTTACCTCACACGCAGGTCCCTATGATCTGATTGGACAGCCAATAGGGATTTAAAAGTTAAGTAATCATTAGTTTTATCTTTTGAACCTTAAGTAAGTTAAAGAGTACTTAGCGGTTGGAAAATAGGTTTACATTGAACATGGTTTGAAACCTGATGTTTGCTTTGTATGAAAATATGGTAACACACAGCACACATATAGTATACTAGCATACTTACACAAATGGAAAAGGTAGGAAATTCATCTCTTCAAATCTCCCAAATCATCTATAAAATCTTCATCAATTTCGGGCCATTTCTCAGGGATAATATCAAATAATTCGTCCTTGACGTCTCCTTGAATGACAATTTCATCGTCTCCAGTCACAGATGAACCGCAAGCAAACCTTGTTCCGAAAAACTTTGACGCTGTTTTCAGATCTACATCAAATGAAGCTAAACCAGTTACTACAGTGACAAACTTCTTTTTGCCACGGGGAGCGCGTGAGAGACTTATCTGTTTAGGAGCCGATTCTTTCTTTTTAGCCTTAACAACGCCTTTACCACCACGTTTTTGACGTCGTTTTTCACCAGCTTCTTCCTCCTCGGGTCCGCTTAAACCAACCGTTTTTTCGAACTCTTCGGGAAAATTTTTCTCTAACCAAGCTTTACATTTATCTGCCTCTGGTGTGTACTCGCAGTATTCAACAGGTAGCGTACAATGACCACAATATAGAACTCTGATAGGATACTGTACCTCGGCATCTGGGCCTGAACTCAACTCTTCACAATAATTATACTCTACAGCCGTCATAATCCTTCTAACTTGCAAATAAATATAAAACGCAAATAACTAATACTTATCTTCGGCAATTATCCATAAATTCACTAAAACTTGCAACTTATTAGAATTTTACGTCTCTCTTTGAGCAACCCGCACGACAACAAATGATAACAGTTAAATGCTGAAGCTGCTGATAGTGATAAATGCATGATAAAGAAAGTGGCTAAAGCTGCTTCCACAAATGATATTTCAAATTCCATTGATCACATGTAAGTAGCGATAAGTCTTATCAAATTATATTTTTTCGATGTTTGTATTTATATTTTTATCTGCCTAACATTGATCTTTAATGTTTTAAGTTGTTAAGTTGTTAACTTTAACTTTTAAGCTGTTAACAGCATTCTAATAAAATCAAAATGAGTTCAGGGTTCAGTGGAGTTCTTCAGTTGACGGATTTAGACGATTTTATAACGCCATCTCAGGTGAAATCTCATTCAAAATTAAATTTGTATTGCCTTTTATAATCATTATTCTATTCCGTATCTTATTCATTGCACACTGTTGGAAACAAGACCATGCACACTGTTGGGGTGATATGGATACCAGTTTTATTTATAGAGTATTCAGTTGCATTTAAGCTTGAATTTGATAGACTTGGCTATTGTCATACCTATGTTGGCTATATCAATGCGCGAAAAATCCTGCAAATAAAACAATTTTATTGGTCACCAAACTAACTTTAATAAGGCTACCTTCAACATCAAGGAACTTTATCAATAGGGAAGGATTTATTTTTTTTTCCCATGTAAAAAAACTGTCGCCAACACCCACCCTTTTATATCCTTCTATAAAAGAATATATGACTATAAACTGATCATTAATGATAATAAACTGAACCTAAAACATGTAGATTTAGGTCTTCTGGTGTGACCGCGTCAATGTAGATAAAGAATCTGACATTTCGCTTCCACTGTGGTAGGTATCTTCAGGGATGTTGGACATCATGGACGACAACAAAGTCCTCTACAAAACTAAACTGTCAGTTTTGTAGAACATTGTTTTTTATCCATGATGTCCTACATCCCTGAAGATACCTCCCACAGTGGAAACGAAACATCTTATATTCTACTTTTAAATTAATGTAAGACCTAAATCTTCATAATTACAAATAGTTATTGACCAATCGGATTCTTTGCCTAACACAGCTCTCATTATACACTTTGATAACAGTTAAAGCCCGTTTTATTTTCTACAACTTTTCTCCCTTATCATTTACTACTTGTCTATAATTTTTAGTGAAGATATTTAATTTTATTAATGAAGTTGAGTAATGTGTTTATGTTGAAGGAATGTATTAAACCAATTGAAGTGAAAAAGGACCCGTCCAGGACAGGATCTAAAATCAGGATAGAAGATGATGGATCTTATGTACAAGTCTCACCAGTTAGTATCTTACCTTTACTTCTGTTAACTTGACCATTTTCTCAGATTAAAAAGAGGTCAATACAAATCTAATTTTTGTGTAACTTCATGTAACTGAAGGGTGGTTTACAGCTGCAGGTAGCTATGGCTTTCGTTTTAATTACTTTATTTCAACCAACACCGGTTGGTTGACCTTAGGCGGGTCTGTGGTTGGTAAAAGGTTGAAAGAGAAATTGGATGAGGCTTGTAGTGTGGTGGGTAGTCCACCTCATCAAAAAAGGTGGGTGAAATTATTGGTAAGAGTTTACTTCATCTGCTCCTTCTTCTAATGAACCACACTGAAATTTTTACCACTGTAAAATCAATACTTTACTATAAAAAAACTTATAAAGAAACACCACCATACCTAATAATTACATTCTAATTGTATTGCACTCGGTTATAATCAGTTAACAATTAATTTTATTTTATATAAGCGCTTGACTTCAATGAAGTTATGTTTTTAACTTTATAGAAAATTTCTAAAGAATGGTTTATGGATGTTTTAGTGTTATATGTTTATATGGTTTGGTGTGGTTCTGTATTGGTTAGACGGTTACTTGTAATAGTGTTTCAAGTATAATATTACTTTGTCATGCTTAAAAACTGTTTAGTCAGATTAACATCAAAGTTGAGTGGCAAGGCATTGTGGAACAGGCCTAAATATTAAATATTGCATTTAGTGTTAAAATGTTATACTTTGATAAACAGAAGAAATTATTTATTTCTCTTTTAGGAAATTATTTGTTGCCTACACCTGTTATGGAAATTTGTTTTCTAAAAACAGTATTGTAAATAAATAAATGAAATAATCAGTTCACAGCATGGGAAAATAGTGTTGTGGGACCAATGACATTAGTGTGATATAAAATTGTAGGTGTGGTTTAACATCCAGGATTAACCTCATTACCTCCCTTGCATTATTTCCCACTCTGACAACTATTTATAACCATGTGTTATACTATTGTAGTTCTTGAAAAACAGATAATCTAAAACGTCTCAGTATAACCTCCTTGTCTTGCCCAAGGAAGTTATATAGAAAGGAAGAAGCGTCTCATACCTTACTGGTGTAAAAAAGCTGTCACCAAACCCCAACACACTCATAACACTACTACATTCTTCCTATCGTCAGGTTGTAAGCATGTTAAACCAAATTTTAGTTCTTTATTATTGTGTAGTGGTTATTAAACATATTCAATGTTATTTTTACCTTGTTTGAGTTTTTTAAGCTATGAATTCCCAAAAAAATACGAAGATTAAGTATGTATTTTTAAATTATTAAAAATATCAAGATTAAAGTATGTTGTATTTAAGCATTTTAAATATAAGTAATAAATAAAAAAACACAATCTTTATATTCTTCTCCAATACTTTTATCTCAGTGGAGTGCAACATTGTCCTACCCCCCTCTATTTTCCTTTAAAACAATTTTGCCTTTATGCTCTCCCTGTGTAGTCTAACCTGACATGTATCATTTGATACTACTGAGTTTTACACAACATAGCCTGACATGTATTTTGCTTCACTGCGATCTCTTAATTTTTTTTATTCTTATATCTCTGCGATTCCTTGAAAGTATAAAAAGTAGGTAATTCAAATAAAATTAAGATTAGACTTATTTGTTTTAGACAGGGGAGGTTGGTAAGCTTGGTAGAGTAGATATATCTCTAACTGATTGCCTTGCCTGCAGTGGCTGTATAACAACTGCTGAAACTGTTCTTATCAATCAGCAGAGTCATCATGAAGTTCTCAGGGTGCTATCTGATAAACAAGCTGTGAGTATAAACGTAATGTGTGTCTCATGTTAGAATAGTAAAAAAAGAAAATAATAAACTAATTTATGTTAAATCTAATTATTTTCTTTGAGTATTTAATTCTTTGTTTGGTTTAACTTAGTTTCAAATGTTTTACTGCCTTTAAAATGTGGTATAGGCAGGTGAAGGTATTAGACTTTATAAGAACAAAACAATTACAAAATTGTTTTGATGAATATTTGTGCAGAATATAATTTTATTTAAAACTGGGAAATAAATATTTGTAAGTGGCTGTGAAAATATGTTTGTGGGGTATCGTTTGTTCAAATCTCTTCATTTTTGAGTTTGTTATGTTAGAGTTGTATCAAAATAAACCTCTTTGACTGTTAATTTGACGATTTTGCTGTGAAATGTATTTATTATTAATCTACGAGAACTATGTTTAACTACTTTAGACCCAAATTGAGTTAGTTGCAAGAATTGTTTTATAATTGAAAGTAGGGAGAATTTTACAATTTAATTATGCTATTCTCTGAACACTTAGAACAGTGAAAGATGATATACAAGTGTGTGTTTGTTTACCTTACTCCTAGCGACTTTTTTTGAAATTATTAATATTTATTTTAAAATGAATTATATTTATTTTTAAATATAATTTAAATTTTAATTTTTGAGTTTATCCACTCATAATTGTTTGATTTTGTAGTTGGGGTATAAACTTGTAGTCATGACTCTTTCTATCCAGCCTTTAGTGTCTCTTGGAGTTGCATCATCTTTAGAGCCTCATCAGCTTATTAATAAATTAACCGGTATTTTTTTATTTTTTTTTCAGTTTTAGCAAATTTTCGTCATTTAAAATTATGCTTATGAGATTGTTCGGATGATAAGTTAAGGGGGGGGAGGGAATGATTCCTATTGTTTCCTAATATATATATATATATATATATATATATATATATTATATATATATATATATATATATATATATATATATATATATATATATATATATATATATATATATATATATAATATATATATATAAATATATATATATATATATTATATATATATATATATAATATATATATATATATATATATATATATATATGTATATATGTATACATGTATACAAGAAACCTGTTTGAAGTAACCTGTACATATAATTGAATATGTAGAGTAATGAACTGAGCTGCTGTATATAATTTATAATAATGGAAATTGTTATTCTTTAAATATTTACTCTTATACTTGTTCTTGTTTTCTGTCAACATAAATGTTAAAAATATGAGTTGAAATCTCAATTCCAGCATTTATTTCCCCCAGATGTGCCATGCTTCTAACTGTTATGAAACGACTACGATTCTTAGAAACATGTCCTGATTGTTGTGGTTTTTTCTAGGTCTATTTAAAAGGCTTGGAGTTGACTTAGTTTTAGAATCAGGAATAGCAGATGATTTAGCGCTGGTCGAGGAATTAAAAGAATTCTTAGCCAGGTACGAGAGACATGAAGCTGGACTAGATAATACTTTCCCTATGTTGTCTTCCAGTTGTCCAGGTTGGATTATCTGTTTAAACTATCAATTTGTAGAGTGTAGTTGTTCTTTTGGAATAATCGTTGAAGTCGTATCGTACTTTTGCCCCATTTTTGTGGCTGCTATGTCCTGTTTTTTTCAATGCTTGTAGTTAAGAAAATAATAGGGTATAGTATTTTTTACTTTTCCTGATTTATACTTTAGGTATTTATATGGAAAAGTATTGTGTTCTTGCAAGAAAAATCTGAAACTGGGATTCTCATGAATTATTTGTGTTAGGTATTTTTAATACCCCCTGTGTAGTTATTACAAAGTTGTCAGTCTGTATCAAGGATCTTGAATAAAGAGGATGGCCCCATGGAAGTTGTATTAGATAGAGAAATAGGAGCAAACTTACCTTCCTCTTGGTTATAATGAAAAAAAGGCACCAAACGCAGGTTATGTAGCAAGGCAAGGTTGTCGAGTTTGTTTCTCAACTTTCTTCTGTGTTTCTCGTGATAGTTACATTTGTGGTGTTTGTTAAGTTATTTGTGCTTATTTAATTTTAAATTTTGGGCTATACTTTGTCACTTCAGTGAATGATAATTTAAGTGTGTTTTGTTATTACCTTCTCAAGCAATAAACAATGGGAAAACATTGAGAGCCAAGTTTACCTCTAAAATTTAAGACCTGTGCTGTTATAAGATTTGCAAGCATGCCCAATTTGTACCAAGCATGTGCAGTTGGTTTTTGACATGTTTTTCGTGTTAAATTCTCTCTATTTTCTGGCTATTTTTCGAAGGGGTCACTTTTTTGTATGGCTAATCGACTTAGTGCATCATCCCCTTTATTCAAGATCCTTGGTCTGTATGTCTGGATCCCCTGCTGGGGGAGCAGGGGATCCAGACACCAATCCACAAGCTCATTTTTTCTTTCACAAAACATAATAATATAGCTCATGTTTACAAATTTTTTTTGTTTACTTTTCCCAATAAAAGACTTGATAACAAAAAAAATATTTTGATTCAAGGTTGGGTGTGTTATGCGGAGAAAACTAAGGCAGAACTCCTTTCAAATTTAAGTTCATGTTCTTCTCCCCAACAAATAATGGGAGCTCTAGTGAAGAAACATCTTCCGACCATATACGGAGTACAACCTTCTGAAGTCTATCACATTGCAGTAATGCCTTGCTACGATAAAAAGTTAGAAGCTTCCAGAGAACAGTTTATTAGTAATGAAATAAAAGATGTAGACTGTGTTATCACTCCAGGTATAGTTTTGGCTGAAATTACATAGTTGATAAGCTTACATTAACCCTGTTATTAGTAGCAGAGTGCCTGTAATCTGTTAATGATTGATTCTGGTTTCTTACAAAGAAAACCTTCTGAAAAATAGTGACCATCATTAATATGGAAAGAGGAACAGGGATAGCCTGATGATACCTTTACACAGGCTACTTAGATTCAGGACTGGATCTAATGTACCGAGCAACAAATTCTTTTATTTATTAAGTAAAGACGGGATTGATCCTTTTGTGCCTTAATAAAGAATTTCTTATATCGACAATTTGTGCAATTATTTTATTATTATTATCATGGGTGTTTTAAATTGAACTTGAATTGAACAAAAAAATTGAAAAAAAAAACAGTTTCATTCGCCCAACTACGACTACAAATTTAATCAGCAAGCTAGCTGATAAAAGGAGCTAGGGAGCTAATGAGGTTAGTCCTGGATGTAAAACCTTACCCATAATTTCATATGAACCAAATAATCGGAATGAACCAAAATAAGCCAACCTTATTGGTTCATCATTTCCCAATTATAACCATGTGTTATACTATAAAACTTTTATAACCCTCCCAAGCCTTTATAGATTAATATGAACCATGTATCTAGAGCAAGCTTTCTTCATTGCTTGCTGTCCTGGCTTTAGCTTCGCAATGATCTCAACAGGTTAGCTTGATCTATATCTTAATATTTCTTTTGAGCAGTTACCTCTCATTCTTCTATTTTTTACTCTTTTTTCAGATTAACTTAAGTTTTATTGAAGTGTGAAAAAACTAAATAACGGTCGCAACTACTTCTAAGGACTTATATTATCAATATCTGAATAATTTTCATAGTTTATTTGTTAAATAACAATGTGCTCCGAGTCATTCTTTTTTAAGATATGCATTAAAACTGAAATTAACAACAACAAAATGTATTTGTTTTGTTTAGTTGAAATAAGTGAATTAGTTGGAGAGAAATGCAGTGATGGTCTGATGAGTGAAACAAGCACACCTGTTGATTGGCCCTGGGAGCCAGTGTTACCTAAATACCACTCTCTTACTAGAACACTAGGCTCTGGTAGTGGAGGTTTATGTTATTATGTTCTGTCACAAGCAGCTGCCAAGTTAGCCTCATATGACGGACCTATTAGTTTTTACAATGTCAAGTATGTAATTTTTTAACTATTTTAAAAGAGTGTTTTGCTTTACTGTCTTCAATAAAGTTAGCCTTTACCCCCTGTCTGTTGAGCCATAATTGTACAAATCTACCACTTTATTTTTTTTTTAACTCAAATATGGTAATTATGTTACCCCTTTTGGTAACTTTGAAAAGTTAAATTTGATCTTACCGTATTCACCATATTATTGACTATTCATTAAATTCTAGTAAATTTAATACCAATAACACCATATTCTGGTAATTTTGTAACTTAACTATTGTTTGACATACATCATAGATTTAAATTGCACACAATAACTCTTAAAGGCTTTTTAATGGAAATTAAACTTGTCATAATAGTTTTAGGCACAGTCTATCATAATTCCCGTACAATTTTGACAAACCTACTTATGTAATTGTCTCTTGTTTAGAAAATCTGAAGACTTCCAGGAAGTAGTGATTGAAAAAGATGGGTTCAAGTTGAAAGGAGCCATTGTTACTGGTTTTAAAAATATTCAAAATCTGGTAAATAAGATGAAGAGAAAGAAATGTGACTATCATTATGTTGAAGTCATGGCTTGTCCAATGGGTATGTAAACAAATCTAACGATTAACAATTATTTGTGCAAACTTGAATTAATATGAAAATGATCAATCAATAAGTGAAAGCCTCTTCACTGCTCTATTAGGACCAACATCAAAATTGAAAAAAACCCTAAATAATTTCCTAAAACACAACATGTTAAGTTAGCATAACTTTTTTATACTCCCTAGAAGGGAAGTAAAATTTAAAGTGCAAGTAAACGAGACTGCATGTAAAACTTAAATTATAAAGAGTAAATAAATATTAATTTATTTGCATTTCCAGGTTGCTTAAATGGTGGTGCACAAATCAAAGGACAATTACCAACCGTTGAAGAAGTTTATAAAAGTTTACCTCTCAGGGACACCAACCTTACAACTGCAGCCCTCGAAGCAGCATATACGAACTGGTTTTCATCCAATGATGATGTCAAAAAACTTCATACTGAATTCAAAAAAGTCACGTATAATCCTAACCCGTTAAACATTAAGTGGTGACAAGATTATAAACAATGGTGGAGTGGACAGGGTTTTTTATAAGTGGAGGGAAAGAGATGCTAAAATTAGTAATAGATATAAAGTACATATAGATGGCAATGCCTTTACAATACAGTTGGGTAGCTGTCCTTAGAGAAATTGTATAAGGTAACCTTATTATTAAATTTTTATCTTCACTGCAATCGTTTCTGAGGTACGAATGACTAAAATGTTGTAAGGTGGCTTTGTCAATGCATATTAAATGTGGACACTTAAGTATATTAAATACACCATTATAATTTTATTTTATTGATAGAAGTTAAATAATGATTGCTACTTTATCTTTTCATTTTGCAATATCTATAGTTATATCTTTTATCTCTAAATACTAATGTGAAGTTTATAAGTACTATTGACCCACATCAGAGGTCTAGTTGTAGTAGTAGGGGGGGGGGGGGGTCAAGCTTGGTGAGTAGACCAACTTTAAGGTCCTTTTCACCAAACATCAGAGGTCTAAGTGCCTTGGAAATATTTCCACCGGATAAAAAAATGTGTAGTTCAATGACTTGTTTTTTTTATTTTCAAAGGAGAAAGAGTGATGTCAATAATTGAGTATGAGCTTTTAAATCTTTTGATAGGGTGCATATTGAGGGGGGGGGCAGCATCACTTATATTCATAAATTAGGATGTTAGAATATGTGTCCACAGTGTAAAACGTTGCCTTTATTTTTCCGTTTGTTTTTGAATTGACGTTTTCTATTTTGTACATAGCCTAAATAAATTGTATATTTTTTTATAGATTGTCTTTTTATGTAAGTGATATAAGATAAATATTTAAACAAATGTTATTTTTCTTTTTTGTTATTTTTTATTCTCTGCTTTATTTTTCTTTTTTGACACATTACTGTGGGAGAGCATTTTGAACAACTTAGTCAATTCTTTCTAAAATTAAGCTGATTTGCAGCTAGATGGCTGCCGGAATCCAATTGCTCGGGTAAAACATGCAGCAAAATTGAGCATAAAGGTCATATGAGGAAGCAATATGTCTCGTCTATTAAGCTCCACAAGGTTATGTTTATCACACTGGTTTATTTAAAAACTTTTTGGGATGCTATTTGCTTACATTCCTTACAATTTGCATTTATCCTTACTAGCAAAGGTAATACAACCAAATCAGAAAGTTAGGATAAAAAATAAGTTTTTATAACCTTAAATAAGAATAATTGTCTTGCGGCATAAGCGAGATGCAGTGAAAGCAAGAGAAGCAGTTTCATTTTGGAAAATTTGGTTCGGTGTCAAATGGTATATGATCTTTTTTATCAATCTTGATATTTAAGCAAGATTTTTGCTATTGAATTATGAATTTAAATAAATAAAATGTTCACAAATCAGAGAGGAAAGGAAGTAGAACTTCTTTTTCTGTTGACATTCGTTTCAAAAAGTTGAAAAAAGGTTTCACCAATTATTATCTTAAATAGTAGAAAATACCTTTTTTTAAAAAAAAATACATTTTTTTTTAATTAATAACTTTATTTTGCCTGTATATCTAGGCATATTCATGTCAATAAACAAAATCGCCTGGACATTTGGAATATAGTCGAAAATTCTATATTCTAAAATTTTGTTCCATCTGGTGTCATTTTTAAAATTATTTTACAATAAATGGAGACTAATACCAGACTGTTAGTAATACTTACCTGCTAATGACAATAATAAGTAGAAAATACTCAACTCATTTTTAGGTGGCTCCTTACAAAAAGAATCCTTATTTGTAGTTTGAAGTAATGTTGTTATATTGGTAAAACTTGATAAGACCTTTCAAAATAATTTTCCCTTAGAAAAACCAAGTTTTTTTTACGATATTTTATTAATAAAAGTCATTAAATTGTTACAAATGAGATGTGTAATCGACTTCTTTTCATGCAGACCTTATATAAGCACCACCCTTCCATTATCAACAAACATTGCTGCCCTCTAGCCAAGTTTGATTTGCAAAAAAAAAATGTGCAGCCACAATGCATAGGAGTGATTGTGATGCAGATAATAATGATTCCACAATGGGCAACACTATGAAATCAGCACACTCTAGTTGCAAATTTTAGAACCTAGTTATGGAAGATCTGCGACTCAAATAAGATTTTATTTAAACTCCTTTTAAGTTCTTTTTATTATTTTTTTAATTAGATATAATAAGCATGATGGTTATGGGAATGTTAACTCTAATTATATATCTTATTGTTCTTACATAAAATTTACTTCTTATATTTAAAGTCTTAAATAATTATTGATAATATTGACCTTCTTGGATCATAATTATATAGTATTATCTTGTTTGCTTTATTTAACTTTAATGTACTTGTTATTAAATGTAATAAACAGTCAAAGAGACTAATACTATTAGAGGATACAACAGCTCTTATCATTCCTTGGGTAGCTAGGTGCCATAACGGTGCATTGGTGACGTAATTTTTTTATTTTTCCTAATAATTACAATTTCACGTAAATATTACATTATTTTTTGACTATTTTGTTTTAAATCAAGTAAAATGAACTTAAAATATGTTTTAATTATTATCTATTGCATGTATTCTTTAATTGTTAGTGTTGAATAAAGTGGTTTAATGTGGCATCACTGAAAAATGTCCGCCATTAGTAGAGTGCATGCTACAATAGAAGTAGAGGGAGTATCTAGTCTTTCTCTAGGGAGACTATAGTAGGGGTAAGTACAGTTACGGCACCTATGAAAACTGTCTCACTTCCAGACCCCTTATCACTATGTTAATCAGGTTCTGTACTCCCTCTAATAGTATTAGTCTCTTTGCAAACAGTTCAGGTTTTCACCTAACATTTCAACTTCATGATTTACCTGTTATAAACCTAGACAACAGAATTAATAATTACCACTTTTTAATGTATTACATTAAAATAAAATAAACTTATCAAGATAGTACCACACCATTATGGGGAAAACCAAAAATATTAAATAAATCTAATATAAGAATAAAAATAAGAAAATAACTGAACCATTTGAACTGAAAAAAATTAAGTACCTGCTAAATTAACTACAAGCTGTTAAGAACGGCTAGATTACACTGATTTGATTTTTCGCAGTCATTGCACAAATCGCTACCTGAGCATTGTGAAGGAAAATGAATTTTGTTAAGGAAAGTAAAGAAAAAAAAATTCTCTTTATTCCACAACTTGGAAAAGTTAGCTTCCTGTTCTTCCCCTGTGTCATATAAACCAAAGGACAATGTATAAATTTATTTCTGAATACAAAGAAATGATGAGCAAAGTATGATTACTATTCTGCATTTTTACCAATTTAACCTTACAGTTACTCTGGGGGTAGTGAGATACCATTACACTTTTTATATTTTGATGGATTCACCTACAATGTTGTGTAAAGGTGAAAAGTCTCAAGGAGGGAAAATAGTGCTACAGGAACATCCAAATTCCTGGTATCGATAATGATTAATCTAAAATAACCTTTTTCAGGCAACGGAGCAATCCAAGTATAACTCTCATATTATTAACCAAAAAAAGAAATTAAAGTAAATTACTCAACATTTTTTTATCTTAACTCTATTTATTTTTAAAAAAAATTAAAGCTATATTCAAATTTACAATTATTTATTAAAAATATTACATCAGTTATGATTGCATTAAAATGAAAAATCAATTTAAAAAATAATAAAGCAAAAGTATAATTAGGACGCTTGCATTGGTTTGTATAAGGATCCAAAGCAAATTTGATTAATTTTCTCTTGGGGTTGTCTGCATTACATTTCAGTCCAGGAATATAAATATTTTGAGTAATAAATGAAGATTTATTTTAAAATTAGGAATAATTAGGTTATTATTTAATAGTAAGAAATAAGTTACATGTAATTGCAGAATTTAATTTTTTTAATAACATGTAAATTATTTCCTACTATTTAAATAATACCCCTTTGAAAAAAAACTCAAACCCCCTAGTTGAAAGCTTAGGGTTTAATATTCAAATCAAACTTTTTGGGCTTAAGTCTTGTCTTCTATTTGTTTTACTCACTTATTTATTGGACAGTACACACCTCATATATTTCATCATAAATTCATTTTCTCATTGCTTAACTTCCAGTCGACGAATTAAAGTAAATGAAATTTAAATTTTTTAGACCAAGTTTTTATACAATTTAATTTTGTACTGGTTTAAATGATATGTAGAAAAATACAGCTAAGAGGAGAGGAATGAAATAGCATGGATTTAATCCATGCTATTTCATTCCTTTCCTCTAATTTTTTCTTATCCATTGACAGTCCTTCTTTGCCATCTGAGTCTAGATAAATTCACAATCAAAAAACCATATTTAACAAACAGTCAATGCAAGCGCACCTTTTATTGAAAGATCTAAAAGTTCAGTAAATGTTATTCATTATGTCGTTTTTTCCTACAGAGATCATTATCTATTTCAATTAGAAGTGAACTGTCCGCTTTAAATTTATTTGAAGATTTATTCCATGGGGCTTTGAGGCTGGATGGTTGTGGTGGAGGTTTAGGTGGTTCATCTTCTTCATCTTCACTACTGCTGCTGGAACTAGATGAGTCATCACTCGATGAAGAACTACTGTCACCAGAGGATGAGCTACTAGAGTCACTAGATGAACTCGTACTACGTGGAGGTCGTGTGGGCCTTGTCCTTGAAGGTCTCTTGGCAGGTTTATAAGCATCATTTTCAACAATAATTTGTAGATTTTCATCTCTCCCAGGACTTCTCCTGGATCTCTTTCTATTAGGTCCATCATCTAATCTTAAAGATCTTTTATACTTATTTCTCTCTTGATCTTTCTTATACTCAGCTAATATTTCTGGATCTAACCCTTCTTTTTCTAGTCTACATATTCTGTTATACTTAATAAGGTCTCGAGCATCATTCTTAATTAGAGAACCTCTCAATTCTTTTTCTTTTATTAGTTGTCTAGCATCTTGAATGCCACCAAATTTATTTCTACTTTGTCTTTCAAAAGATCCCCACTGTTGAGCTAACCCTGACCACGGGTTGCCGCTGTCATCTGTTGTAATTTTTTTAACAGTTTCATCACCTCCGTCGGCAAATAACTTCTCTTTCATTTTTAAACTTTCAGGTACATACGGCCTTAATTCTTTTTTATCGTTCACATTAGCAAATCTTATTAGTAGATTAGGAGCATATGATTTAGTTTGTCCTTTTCTCCAGGCTCCTCCTGGAGGTAAAGTTAATCTCAAGTCACTAGCATTGACATATTCCTCATCTTCACTATCAGAATCGAAAGAATCAGGTTGTCCTCGAATTTTAATAGAATGTCTGAGTAAAGCTTTGGCACAACTCTCTTCATCCAACCAAACCGCATTACAAGTTTGATTGGACAACCACTCTACTGATGCAGGAGGTTCATCAAAATATTGAAATACATCTTGAGTAGTCATATTATCAGTTCCATACAAATGTAGAGCCTCTGTCCTAGTTTTATTATTTACACCCATTGAAATGTGAAGTTTTCTGATGTCTGGGTTCTCAGGAAGTTTTCTAGCGGTGTTTAATCCAAAACGTTCAGCTCTCTTATTTAATACTTCTCTACTTGTATTCAGCACATCATTACTCATACTGGATGTAGTGCCGAATCTTATAGCCCGACTAGTCATGGGGTCATCATCAGAATCATCTTCAAGTTCCCCGTCTTCTAACTCAGACATAGAATCATTAATTTCTACAACAGGAACTGCTTTTACTTCTTCTTCGTCAACCTCCATTTTTAAAATTAGAACTCAAGATATTTCAATAAATCTTACTTTGATTTCCAATTTTTTAGACGGCTAAAATAAACAGATCAAAATGGACAAAAACTATTAGGAATATCTAGATTTTTAACGTTTAAACAATGAATTTCACTTTTAAACTAAAAATTTTTGTACTTTTAAAAATCACATATTTAATAACTTAAATTTAGAAGAGAACAGACAAAATTGTGCTAAAATTATGTCGTAATTGCATCTTAAGCTTTATAAATATTATAATTAATGGAACACAGCCTTGTTAGTTTACAGGCGTAATTAGAATTGCCTATAACTAAAAGTATTTATTGTCATAAAGAAACTGTCAACAACAAAGATGTTGAGCAAATGCAATGAAGTACAAGGTAAACCTATTTGAAACTCAAACAATTCAAAATTGAGTAAAAATAAATTTTGAAGTGGAATAGAAATGTATAATTTTGTTAGTAGACGTTTAAAGAATGATTTAACGAGGCTTGGTAATCCTCTGTGAAAATCCATGATGTCCCCAATGAAAATAAGGTAGAATACTTAATACCGTACCAATGGATACCATTAATTAAATACTGTAAAATCTTTTCCATTATCTTTGTCTTCATTACTTTAACAAATTCTTAAGGGAAAAATTTACTCAATATTTACTAGAGATAATATAAAAGTAACAAAATCAGTACATCGTTTATCACTGACAAATATACATTGACATAATACATTCCTTTGTCACATAAATTTTGAAAAAGGAGAATCATAGTCTATGGATATTCTTATGTCAAATATGTGAATTAGCAAGAGGAAATAACAAAAGGTTAAATAAAACCTTTTGTTATAATAAGCGTTATAAACCTTCATAATAAGTGATGAAGGTGAATAAAGTGACTTTATTCACGTATTTCGGGCTCTCCGTAAGACTGGAAATGTCAAAAGAAAGAAAGTTTGACCGCTAGGGCTACTTTTAGCCACTATTGTAATCGTAGAGGAGGTTATGTATAATATCATGTTGTCTTTAATTTATAACAGTAAAACTTTGTGACAGAAATACATATAAAACAATAACAAAAAAGAAAATATTTATTTAACGAAGAAAACAAAATAACATGGAGGGTTTGTTTACACAATATTATGACATTTGACAATCTCCAGTCAGTTTACAGAGTGGCAGTCATTGTTAAAATATTGTGAACACTATTCTTTCTAAAAATCGATTGTTCCGAACTCACTCAAGTATTTTAGACGGTACACTTGTTATTCTATTCACTAAATAAAGTAATTAATCAATGGGATCTACTGGTTAAGTATTTTATTCCAAAGAAAACAATGTAGGGGCGGGTAAAGAAAGAAAGTAGTCCCATGAATAGAAATTATAAAATAATAGAATTGGTTTAAAAGGGGCAATGCGACTACCATATATTTGGATATTACAAGTGATGATCTATTAAGTACTGAAAGATAGAATGAGGAAACCTAAAATCAAACATGTTCAGTAGGGGCATATTACATTCGAAATTTAACTAAAAGCATTAATTAACTTTATAACAACGCTGTGTACCTATGAGCATATTTTTTCATAAAAACTGAACTCTTTGCAAACATTATAAAAATATCATTAAGTACTACTAGCATATACAGCACATTGTCTGTGACAAAAGACGCATTTTATAAAAATAAATTAGAACCAAAACTTAACAGAAAATATACCTTAACCACCGCCAAATTACAAATTAAATGGAAGAATAGTAAATATTTAACACAAAAATAATCACGAATTTCACATTTCAAGGAAATAAATAAATACAAATATTTTGATGGAGTTTTTTAGGTTATAAAATCCATAGAGATATATACTAGAGGGGGCATTGCCTATCTCATTACATTGAGAATCCTGAAACATCTTTGTGGGGCTCTGTGTAACCTCATTAAAATCTCCTCTTGGGATTCAGTTAAGGTTATTATATATAAATTGCTTTCGTCTTCCCTCACATTTTTGTGTTTTCATTTGTATTGTAAACGTTCTACTATGGAGTCTGTATTTTTGTTCTGTTAATTTGCTTATATCAATTGTCAAAGGTGTTCAAGTTACTTTTTCGATGTTTCAAAACTCAACCAATAGGGTCTCTCTAGTAATGTATCTCTATGATGAAATCGATTTCATGTTTTACCAAATTTCCGCTAGAGCGCAGTGTTGTTTTCAGTTATTGTCCGCAAACTAAATATGTTGAAAATGTCTGTAGATATTTCATTAATTAGTGAGGATCATAGAGATATATACTAGAGGGAGCATAGCCATCAATACATTGAGAGCCTGAAACATTTTTAGTGGGCTCTCAGGGCTCTGTGTGACCTCATTGAAACCTTCTCCAAGAGGAAGTTGAGGAGTATTAGAATAAAGAATACTAGTTAGTATTTATTGATAATTTCGATGCTCCAATAACGTGTAACATACATAAGCAAGAAACCAATGTTGGCCAAAATATTAACAATAAGTCACTTTATTGAAACTTACTTCAAAAACACATTGTTGCCCGCCAATAAATGTCATATATTTACAACGTACGTCATTTACACTAAATGTATGTCACAATCAGTACATAAAAACGAATATTGATAATTTCGATGCTCCAATAACGTGTAACATACAAAAGCAAGAAACCAATGTTGGCCAAAATATTAACAATAAGTCACTTTATTGAAACTTACTTCAAAAACACATTGTTGCCCGCCAATAAATGTCATATATTTACAACGTACGTCATCGACACTAGTTGTACGTCACAATCAGTACATAAAAACGAATATTGATAATTACGATGCTCCAATAACGTTTAAATATATGATCTGTAAGTCTTATCTGTTACCTTCTTCTTTATTCAACGGCTAGCACTGTTCATGGCCTTCTATTAGGTTGACAGCACTTTGCTATTCAAGATGTATATTTTCTGTAGAGAGACTTTTTCTTCTTTTGTTAAGTGTGACTTCTTTATTCAACAGCTAGCACTGATGATGGCCTTCTTTTTGTTGAAAGCACTTTGCTATTAAAGATACATTTTTATACTGATATTAATGATACCAGGTCCTTAATGATATTAAGTAAGGGCTGTTATTAATGATAGTTTTAGAGTCCTAATTTTTGCCTATACCCAGGTTTATTTAGGGTTAGGGATCTTTTACGAGTACCTGACATCACACAGGCTCGGAACCGCCGTCTTAACATCCTTCTTGAAAAGCACATTTAAAGATATCTATTCCCATAAAAATTCTTAAGGCCCCCAACCAGTTTTGAAATCAAAATGTTTGGATGGAAGGCAAACACATTAATCATTACAACATACCACTCCCCACCCCACCTCAATCTGTGCTCTATAAATCTTAATTTATAGAGTTAAGTTTCAAGAATAGCAAATAGAATCAAACCAGGGAATTGAAAGGGACACACACACAGCATCTGCTTAGTTAGAATATAGTGAGACTTACTCTTCATAATTTGTTTATTTTATTCTTTACTCTTAAAACATTTTTTTATTGTTAATTTTAATCATTAATTTTATCATTTTTTTTTTAATTAAAAAAGTTATATTTTATTATTACTATGTTTAGTATTTATCATTATATATTATTTTTTATTGCTGTCATGTTTCTATTTTTTTCTGTCTTATTTACGTTTATTTATTTAATATTTTTTTATAATTTAATAGGGCGCTAACATAACTACTGTTAGACGTCAATGTCACAAATATGACATGTCGAAATATAACACAAATCAGGTAGATAACATTGACGTCTAACAGTAGTTATGTAAGTACCAAGTTAGATTAAAAATAAATCGTTGAGTGAATGTAAATACTCTTTGAGATTAACCAAAAGAGCGTGCAGATTACGGAAATAGGCTTCATTTATCACAAATCCGGCTAATTACTGAAAATTTTGAAAAAAAAAATTATAAAAAAAGTTTGTTGGTGATCCAATGTTCTTGAAGGCCGTGGATATTCGACTGCGCCTTATATTATTATATTTTTACTTTGCCTCATTTATAACATAGTGTATAGAAAAAGTTTTGTGTTTGCAAAAAAAGGCAATATGTCACCTGAATTATCCATTTCAGATGTTTTCAAGATCTGAGTGGTTTTTACTAAGTTGCCTGTATGTCTGTATATATATATATGTGTGTGTTATCATAATACCTTTTAGTGTATTTATGCTTGAGTTTTGAAACTTAGAAAATTCAATCTGTAGGTCTTATTTTTGCTTTCCAAAAAATAATTTTTAAATGAGGTCATCAACCGGAAGTAATGACTTGGCAAAAAAATCAAAAATGGATAAAATACGGAAATATATTTTGATCGATTTAAGATTTGGCATGCCTGTAGTCACATATATAGACCACCATACCTACAAAGTTCCGAAATCCATTGTACCTGATGTTTCTATTATATTTTTGATAATTTTTATAATTAAAATTTTTTAATTAAAAAGTTTATATTTGATTATTATTATGTTTAGTATTGTATCATTATATATTATTTTATATTGCCGTAATTTTTCTATTTTTCTCTCTCTCTCTTTAGAAATAATTAATTTTATTATATTTTATAATGTTTATTCTTTGTAACTGGTATGAAATACCGTGTTATTAAAAAAGATACACAGGTGAAGCGCTTAAAGTAGATAAATATCATTCCTTTTTTTTTTTTTATTACCATTTATTGCATAAAAAAAACATTTTTACAAAGATATTCTAATATTCAAAAAACACATGCAAATCAGCAATATTGCTGTGGTTCCTCTGTTAGAGGTGGTTGGAGTTCATGCCAACATATTTTACTTAATTAGTCTATTACTAATTATTATTTAATTATTAACAAGATTATGTGGTTACTTATCATTACTATATACATTCAATGACTGATCCAAATATTATATAATATTACAATAAATTAATAAATTAAGCATACTTTATTTTAATATTAATATGTTAGTTTGTTAATTAATTAATTATTTAATTTTTCATTGATTAATTATTTCTGTTAGACATCATTCCTTTAATACCAACAAAATATTTTATAAAAATAATCATTTGTTTTTTAACTATTTTCTAATAGAAACAAAATAACTATAAAGTAATAAGTTTACAAATTATCAAAGTAAGTCTAACTACAGTCCGTAAGCCTCCTCACCACGTCACGGTCAGATGCTTTAAAATAATATCAGTGAAATTTTTATTTTTTACATATACTTTGCTTAAAAAAAGTTAAATGATATCATATTGCTGAATTAGAACCACCTGTTGATTTCTAATTCAACAGGTTCTAATTTGTCAGAGCCATATTTCAGTAAGAAAGATAGGGTTGCCAACAACTTTTAACTGACAAAAAAGTTTCCCTATTTCTAAACTTGGCAACACTGAATTCTTTTGTTTAAAAAAGTGACATTAATCTCTATAAGTTGTTCTTAACTTTATCAGTAAAAGGTAACGGCTAGTAATGTTTATATCTCTATGACGTCCCCTCAACTAGAGCAATTAATTTTGGCATAGTTGGTAGCTCTAATACCTACCTAGAGCCCAGAGATCTACAACATTCTGCTAGTCAAAAATTAATAGACATAATGTGAATTTAATTGTTAAATTATTTATGTTTTCACTGATATTATTTACGGTTTATTTAAAAATAGATAATTTTTTATTTAATCATGTAAAATACATGGTACTATGTAAAAAAAATTATCCAAATTAAACAAACACCTCTGAGGAGGTCCATTCACACCGCGATGATTAAATAGGGACTTTTTTTGAAAAAAATTTAATCATCGCTTACAATAAAAAGAACAAATAGTTGGTAAATATTTTTTATCAAGAATATTAAGTAAAAATATGATAAAAAATTCACTACCAATCTATTTATGGTATTAGCCTTTTAAGTGTATGCTATAAAGTTTTTGCCAAAATATTAAAAAAGCGACTTACTCCACTTGCAGAAGACTTGATTGGAGAGTACCAGTGTGGATTTCGGAAGGACCGTTCAACGACTGATCAAATCTTTACTTTGAGACAAATCCTTGAAAAGTGCTATGAGTTCAATATAGATGTTCATCAACTCTATATCGATTTTAAGAAAGCTTATGATAGTGTCATTAGAGGAAAGCTGAAGGAAACCTTAAGAGAATTTCAAATACCGGAGAAGTTAATCAGACTGATAATGCTTACCTTAAGGGGACGAGTTGTAAGGTTAAAATTGATGGATACCTGTCAGCTTCTTTCAAGATTAATCAAGGGCTTAGACAGGGTGATGTCTTATCAGCTTTGCTTTTTAACTTAGTGTTAGAACGAGCCATTAGAGGAATAACCTCGAACCCAGGCGGTACACTATTTAACCGACAACTTCAAATTCTTGCCTTTGCGGATGATGTCGGTATACTAGCTAGGTCTAGAAGAGCCTTAGGTGAGGGTTATGAAGAGCTAAAGACAGCATCAGCATCTCTCGGCCTGGAAATTAATCACGAGAAGACGGAGTACATGTTGATGACCCGTAGGGATGTAAACCTAGATGCGGAGGTGGAGATTGGTGAGAGTAGTTTCAAAAACAGAAATCAATTTAGGTATCTTGGTTCGTTAGTGACAAGTATTAATAGCGTGTCTCAAGAAGTGGAATTAAGAGTGGCTGCTGGAAACAGGAGCTACTACTCCCTTCTAAGTATGTTGAGAAGCAGCACTATCAGCAGGAATACCAAAATTCAAGTTTACCTCACTATGATTCGACCTGTAGTAATGTACAGATCAGAGACTTGGACTCTCACTGCAAGAGATGAAGAGCTACTGCGTCGCTGGAGAGAAAAGTTTTACGCCGTATTTTTGGACCATTTTTTGAGAATGGTATATGGCAAATGCGGAACAATGTCGAGGTTTACCATCTATTTGGCAGACCAGACATTGTATGTGAAATCCGAAAGGGACGATTAAGATGGCTTGGCCATTTAGAAAGGATGACAGCTGATAGAGCGGTAAAGAAGGTCTTTGAAGGAAAACCTGGAGGTAGAAGGATGAGAGGACGTCCAAGACTGCGTTGGCAAGACCAGGTTGAAGATGACCTCAGACGCCTTGGAGTCAGGAGATGGAGGGCCTTAGCGCAGGATAGAGACCTTTGGAGGAGCGTAGTGTTGCAGGCTGAGGCTCTACGTGAGCTGTAACGCCGAGGATTGTATGTATGTATGTAATCTTGTGATACTTTTTATTCTCCATTCATCTCACAACATGGGATATTACACTACACTCAACTGATCATGGAATCTACTAGAAGAACAAATTATAGTACAAAATAAACGACAGTGTTACCAATGGTAATTAGTGATAATAAAAATAAGTGTGTATAACTTCACTATATTTTACAAACACTAAACCAAATACAACACTACCAATAATATGCGATAGAATATAAGCACGCACGAGTTTGCACAGTGATGAAGCCTCAGAGCTTCATTTCTGTATATTATTAAGGCCGGCATGAGTCTCATGAGAGAGATCACTACAGCTAACCCAAAACCCAGTAAATTGGTTTTAGACCGAACCATCCCATCTCCAGCCTAATAAATAATCGCACGTTCTAACCTATAACAGACCTAATCCTCTAACAAATGTCACATATTTTAGATCGTACAACCTCATATAAATAACTCACTCGCGCTTGAATTAATTCTGTTGATGTGCATTATGTAATTGGAATAAAGGATACCTGCCTGCAACTCACTTGACTTAATATCACAAAAATATCTTTGTATGTTCTAATTTCACAAGACTCAACATTAAAAAAGTAAAATATAAAATGCATAATAACCCAAGAAGAGACAATAAATGTTAAATATTAATCTTTGATTTGAGTAACTAACTATTTAAGTCATGAAAAATTTAGTGATGAAGTCATTCAACATTTATAAAAATTTATGTCGTGATGATCCTAGT
>JACMZG010000022.1:12998930-13018899 GCA_018340805.1 Microvelia longipes
TTAAAATTGATATTTGCCTTTAAACTATTGGAGGAAAATTTGTTTTTTAATGTCAAATGAAATCCTATGATAAAAAAAGCATTAAAAATAATATGCGAATTATATCAGATATTATTGGTTGCTTATTCATTCAAATATAAAGACTAAGGTTCAGCACATTTTAAGAAAGTACCGTTGAAAAGGACCTAAACCCCCACCCTAAAACTGGGGCCAACACACCATGGTGTTCTGACATATATAAAAATCCACAAATCATCTTCCTACCTAACCCTACCCGGAACAATGGTATATTACCATCGCCCAATGTTCAATTTTACGGCTGACATGTCGATGAAGTGTGGATATATAAAGAGATAAATGAGTCATAACCCTGAGTCCCTAACCTACCGCCGCGCCTAACATGAAATAAGATTTCGGCTTAAACGACGGGTCATGAAACAAGTATCCTCCTAATAAAAAGTGTGTATGGGTGCCTGATCAGAAGGTTTTTATAATGCTTATAAAGTATATGCGTTTTATTAGAAAAAAATAACGAAGCACGAAGTTAGTAACTTTTCAGTTGACTACAGTGAAATTAGACATTTGACTTAAAACCGGAACATTTCTGAACAAGCCAATGGGTTAGTTTGTTTCATAAATATGTATAGTGTTAAAAGAAATAAAACTAGCCAAAATTTCAGAAGGACATATTTAATTTTTCATCTAACTAGTTAATAAACAATTTGAAATTTATAATATGTATTAAAAATTACAAAAACAGTTAAAAAGCTACAATGTTTTACAGATATCAGCGCTAGCGATGACCACTGCCGACAACAGCCTAGTTCAAAGACTGTCGTACTAAAATAAACAACAATGTTACCCAAAAATATCATAAGAGAGACGTATGCTTCGGTCGGGGCTATAGCAGTTACAATCAATACGTCACTCCCCACAGCCCCCACAAAAGCGTGACTTGCAGTATTTATGCTAACATTGTGCCTAAGTCAGCCCACAATCCCAAACCAGGCAAATCCCCGACAGTGATCACTATAGATAATATCCATACACATGTGGCTGATGTGTTTTATAATACATAACGAACCAATCGGCGTCCTCTTGAGATCTTGTAGGCCTAGGCAGGGTCCGATAAAACCAAGACTGAAAAGTTTAGTGTCAATGGTTAGATTCGGAACCCTGATATTACTTACCTTTAAAACTTGAAACGGCGATCCCACGGAGAAAGCTCCTCCAGCGAAGGTTGACACAGATAAAGCGAACGAAACAGGAGCAAAATCCGATCCCTGTGAAAAAAAAAATCTCTGTTAAAATATGAAAGTAAAATAACTACATTTATTAAGGTTAGACAAGAGGTAAATGAAATTACTTCACACTCCTATCTTTAATACCTATTTATGCATATATATATATATATATATATATATATATATATATATATATATATATATATATATTAAAAACATAATTATTAGAGTTATAGGATACAAGGCGTTTCTTACCATTGCTTGGGTGGCTTGGTACCATAACGATATGCTTGGTGACAAAGAGATATTATATTATTATTATTCTCTTTTGGCATAGAGATATTTTTAGAAGATAAGCCCCTATAGATTAAATTTTAAAACATCGAAAAAGTAACCTGACCACTTTCGATATAAATAGAATCAAATAATCAGTACAAAAATAGAATAAATTGTATATAAATAATAAATAATGAAATCTTTTATTATTTTTATACCCTTTTGGGGTATACATTCTTCATTACATATATACAATACAAGTATTATATATATTATATATATATATATATATATATATATATATATATATATAATATATATATATATATATATATATATATATATTATTATATATATATATACTAGAGGGGACATAGCCTATCTAAATACTTGGAAGTGCTAAAACATCGTTCTGGGGCTCTCAGGGTCTCTGTGTAACCTCATTGAAACCGCCTTCAAGAGTGAGTTTAGGTTATAATAAAATCAATTGTTTTAGGCTTTCCGCACATTGTTTGTAGTTTGATTTCTATTTTTTACCGTACTTCTACTGACTATCTGATTATGGTTTTAGCGCAGGTAGCATATAATATTTGTTCCAATTAACGCATTAGGGCCCCTCTAGTAATAATATCTCTATGGGTTATACGTTATATTAATCGTAGGCATAAAGATATATTACTAGAGGAGCCCCATGTGGTTGAATTTTGAAACATCGAAAAAATAACCTGACCACCTTCTCTTATAAATATAACCAAATAATCAGTACAAAATTACATTAACTTATATAGTAAAAAGTTAAAAATACAAATCATAACACAATGTGCGGGAAACCGAAATATATGTAATTATTGTAACCTTAACTCTCTTGAAGAGGTTTTAAATGAGGTTACACAGAGTCCCAAAAAGATGTCTCAGGCCTCTCAATGTATTGAGAAGGCTATGCCCCCCATAATCGTAGGTTTAATGGTTACATTATAATAATGGGAAGAGGTATAGGTTATTAGTAAAAATAAGTAATAATAATTAGTGGGTGTAATAGGTTACGTTACAGCAATAGTTATTGGTTACAGGAATAATAGAATAGTAATAAGTTTAAGTATTAGTACCTATACGTATAGAGCTAACAGCAATATTAGTATTAATAGTCGTAATATTTAAAGAAGTTATATTAGTAATTTATAGCAGACATGCAAATAGAACAATCATAAAAGAGAATAGAAATATTTCAAAATGGCTAAAGAAAGTAAAATATATCCAACTCATATTACAATCTATTAACTAGTAGTTAATAGATGTATTAATTATTATGTATTTTATTATTATTATTAATTTCTAGTATTAACTAGAAATGAAGTTAAGTATTAATAATTTTAAAATTATATAGTTTAAAACGAATAATAAAATATCCAGACTACTTCACTTCATCGGACATTCCGCTCTGCATGAAGGCTGAAGGCCGACTGACGAGAGTCGACCCTGCCTCCTTTTATATCCTACGTGGCCTCCCATCTTGGAATTACGTAACCAAATAATTATGAAATATTCTATTTTATTTATGATAACAAATTTATTGATAATTATTTATAAATATTTTTACAATTATTTTTCATAATTTAATAATATTTCTTAAATATAGAAGCCAAAACTAAAAAAAATATGGATCATCTCAATTTGATTAATGCGATGTATTTTATTACAATTTTCTAAATTATCTAAAAACATAAAATAAAATAATACTTTTTATTTTTTTTATTAAATATTATTTTGAAATTAATGATTTTTTTTATAGAAATCTGTCCCGTTATAACCTCGAGCTAAGTAACCTCCATCTTAAATTGAATTATATAAAATACATCAATACGAAAAAAGATTTGTTAAATTAAAATAATCATTTTTTATTTAATTATCGGTGACTATTTAAATTATTACAATAATTTTTAATGTAAACGTAATATTTAATAAATTTTCTTTATGGCATAGAGATATTTATACTAGAGAACCCTTATCTGTTGAATTTCGGAACATCGAAAAAGTAAACTGAACCCTTCCATAGTCCATAAGAGTCACAGAGACTTATACTAGAGAATGCTAGAGTGCCTATATGACAGAGTGAAGCCATTGGATCAAAAAATGGCGGCGGTCCGACATCTTTAACTGCAAGAGATAAGAAGAAAAAGAAGAATATAGAGCCGCTATATTTTAAATATAAAATCTTTTTTACTTTACTTAATAATTTTTGCATGAATTTTTTATTCTTTGATCTTTTTATTACAGATTTTCATTTTGAAATTATTTTAATAATGCTTTTGAAGAAATATAATTATTTATTGTGTTTAATTTTGAGCAGCCCTATGGCTTCACTCTGTTATATAGGCACTCTAGAGAATGCATAGCCTGTCTCAACACTTTAAAAGGCCTGAAACATCGTATTGGGGCTCTCAGGTACTCTGTGTAACCTTATTAAAACCTCCTTTAAGTGTAAGTTGTGGTTATAATAAATCTATGTGCTTCTCGCACATAGTTTGTGTTTTGATTTGTATTTCTAACATTCCTCTATATAAGTTATTGTAATTTTGTACTAATTATTTGATTATATTTTTAGGGAAGGTGGTCAGGTTACTTTTTTGATGTTTCAAAATTTAACCAGTAGGGCCCCTCTAGTGATAATATCTCTATGATAAGAGTAAGTTTAATGCAACAAATATACAACTTGTAAATAAAATAATTTTTTGTTTTGACTTTTACAATTTACAGAAATGTGTATTATGTGAATAAGGATTATTTATTATTAATTTGCTAATATTTGTTGTTTGACTAGAGTACAACAGTCGTGTATGCTAGGAAAGGTTTCAAAAGTTTTCACCATAGAATAAAGAATACTTATAATTAAAAAATTGTTTTGGGCTTCCCGCAGATTGTTTGTGTTGTGATTTGTATTTTAAACATTCTACTATATAATTTACTGTTTTTTGTTCTGTTTATTTAATGAAAATGATAATCGAATGTGGTCAGGTTACTTTTTCGATGTTTCAAAATTCAACCAATAGGCCCCTCTAGTGATAATATCTCTATGATAAGAGTAAGTTTAATGCAACAAATATACAACTTGTAAATAAAATAATTTTTTTGTTTTGACTTTTACAATTTACAGAAATGTGTATTATGTGAAATAAAGGATTATTTATTATTAATTTGCTAATAATCTTGTTGTTTGACCTAGAGTACAACAGTCGTGTATGCTAGGAAAGGTTTCAAAGTTCTTCACCATAGAATAAAGAATACTTATAATTAAAAAATTGTTTTGGGCTTCCCGCAGATTGTTTGTGTTGTGATTTGTATTTTAAACATTCTACTATATAATTTACTGTTTTTTGTTCTGTTTATTTAATGAAAATGATAATCGAATGTGGTCAGGTTACTTTTTCGATGTTTCAAAATTCAACAATAGGCCCCTCTAGTAATATATCTCTATGGCAAGGATGTTGAATAAATAATAAATAAATAAATAAATAATTCTCTTTATTTTAAACCAGGCACAGTGTGCAAGATGGCATAATAGCGTCAAAATGTAGAAAACATAAGTAAATACATTTTAAAAGTAAAATATTAAGTTGAAGTTAAAACATAAATAAAATAAGGTAAGAGACATCACAAAACAATGAAAACATACACATATCACAGTGTTTAATCCTTAAAAATTAATCTAAAAATTGCATGTATAAAACAATTGACTAGAAAAATTTAACAACTTTTATAAATAGAACATATGTAAGTATCACAGTTTGAAGAGTCTAATATACAAGAATATTAAATCTAAGTTAAAAAACAATCAGGTAAATTTTAAAGTAAAAAAGTCACTAACACTATAAGAGGATGTAGTAACAAAAATTCTAATTCTAATACAAAATTCTTTATAAGCTAGACTTTGGATTTCTGAAATCAAGCGCATTAAATAAACTTATTCCTAAGCAGTTATGGCCAGTTCTGGACTTCTAAGCAGTCCAGAATGGCCACTAATACTACTAGTTATAGTTCTACTTAAGTAGTTATAAAGAGAATTATAATACTAGTTAAACTTAAATTGTTATAAAGAGAATTATACTCCTACTATGATTAGGATAATATTAGGCAATAAAGGATCTTTATTCAACATCCTTGTTAATTAGATAGTCAATGTCAATAGATAATAATTTTAACCAGCACGTACGCGCTTGATTAAAAAAATGTACACCAAATAAAAGCTAAGTACTGTTTGGCATTTAAATTTAAATGCCAAACAGTATTTAATTTTAATTTAATCATATTCAGGCACTCTAGTTGCGCCATAAACACTAATACTACTAGTTATAGTTCTACTTAAGTAGTTATAAAGAGAATTATAATACTAGTTAACTTAAATTGTTATAAATAAGAAATTATACTCCTACTATGATTAGGATAATATTAGGCAATAAAGGATCTTTATTCAACATCCTTGTTAATTAGATAGTCAATGTCAATAGATAATAATTTTAACCAGCACGTACGCGCTTGATTAAAAAATGTACACAAATAAAAGCTAAGTACTGTTTGGCATTTAAATTTAAATGCCAAACAGTATTTAATTTTAATTTAAATGCCAAATTTGTATTTAGTATACAAATCTATACTATGAGAGAAAATATAATAGATTGCCATTTATTGTTATTCAGAGGTATCCTTATCAAAAGGTCCAAAACTTTGTTAAAGAAACAGAGTTTATAGAAGTAAAGAGAAACAGAGTTATTTGTCCACCATCCAAGATGTCGGACCAATTGAGAGCCATTCATATTCAGGCACTCTAGTTGCGCCATAAACACTAATACTACTAGTTATAGTTCTACTTAAGTAGTTATAAGAGAATTATAATACCTAGTTAAACTTAAATTGTTATAAAGAGAATTATACTCCTACTATGATTCATGTCTAAAGACATGATGCTATGCGCAGGATGACAATTGAGAAGATAAGTTTATAGTTAAATAATTTTAAGGTAAAATATAGGTTTGCAACCAGGTCATAATATAATGACTATACAGAAGGACTTAAAAAGTGTCATTTCTGAACACAGTCCTTACTTTAATTATTTGGAAAATCATTAGTTAATCAATTTTTTAATAACAAAATTGGTATCAATGCATTTTACAGAAATTTGTATCCCTATACCTACCAAATACACCTGATACATACCAAGCGTGTTCATCATGAATAAGTCTCACTATGTTCTAACTAAGCAGAGGCAGTGTGTGAGTCCTTTGCTTTCAAATTTATTGTTTAAGCAGAGGTTTTCAGTTCGGAATTGTCACTGTCAGAGGGCCAGTTTACAAAGCTTAAGATTCATCTTTTGATTCTAACCTATATACCAAAGATTATTACGTATACGTCAGAATTTTTAATATTTATTTGTATTATGCAATTTTTTAATATTGTTAAAAAAATCAGTTCCTTAATATGGTATTACTGATCATCTAGATTGGAAGTGAATTTAAAACAATTTCAAGTCATATTCATTACATCAAAAATATGGCTCAAGTTTTATACTCGCATTCTCATATATACTTAATAAATGAATGAATTACTTAAAAAATTATGTTAAAAACAATATTAACAACACCAACTTCGTCTTTCCACCAATAAGCTTTACTTTAACTCTGAGCAGAGCCGGCTTTCGGCTATAATGCCATCTACAGTGCCTAAACAAGTAACAATCATAACTTAACAAAATAACTTAATATAAATAACTAATATTAACACACTAAAAAAAGGTCCAAAAAATAAAATACAAAGTTAAAAATGAAAAGAATCCATAACTAAAAAAATAAATAAGTTTATATAAATAAATAAATATAATAATAAATAAATGAAATGATAAATAAATAAAAATAATAAAAAAATAATAATAAATAAATGAATAAAATAATAAATAAATACAATAATAAATAAAATAATAAATAAATAAAGATAATAACCAAATAAAATAATTAATAAATAAAAGGGAAGTTACCGGTGAGATGTTGAGTCTTTCAATTCTTGGAGTCTGACTGAAGGAGGTTTAATGGAACTCGCTAAAGCTTGAATTATAACCGAGCCCCCTCCGTCAGTCTTATCATTTAAACAATCATCACCGTTGTATTCTAGAGCCCTTCTAATTTCAAAATTCTCCAACGAGTTTAATCTTTCGCCCTTGTTCTCAAAGTGCAGAAAACCAACCTCATGACCGTCCTTACCATGTGCCTCCGTACTAATGTGGGTGTAAAAATTCGTTGGGCCTTTCAGGTGTTCCTTGAAACGGGTGGAAAATTTGCGCCCTGTTTGCCTTAAGTTTTATTTTTTTGGACCTTTTATTTAGTGTGTTAAGATTAGGTTATTTATATTAAGTTATGATTGTTACTTGTTTAGGCACTGTAGATGGCATTATAGCCGAAAGCCGGCTCTGCTCAGAGTTAAAGTAAAGCTTATTGGTGGAAAGACGAAGTTGGTGTTGTTAATATTGTAGACCATTCCACGGCGCTCACTGAAGTTATATGTTAAAAACATTTAAGTCTGAATTTAAGATCTTATAGAAGTATAAAAAACCCTATTTTATTATTTGATGTTATATTTCTTACAAAAAATTAGTAAAGGGACTGGAGAAGGTATAAATAGGGTTAAGGAGTTTTCCAATGTGTTTTAAAAATGCCTACTTTAAAAGGGGTGTTGGCTAAAGCTTAACTCCTCCTCTTTTGACAGAAATGCAGTTCCAGCACTGCTAGCACCATCTGTTGGGGTGAAAAAGACTAACAGTGATCTATCTAGGTATTCTACATAATCTTTGCTAAATAGATGCTTAACAAATATTTTATGGATGTAAATATTACACCAGTGTATTTAAGTAAATGATGTAATATAACATTATAATTTAAGAGCACATATTTTATAATATTTAATCTTACAACTGTTAAATTATTTGTAATTTATACAAAAATCCAATTAGGCTGCCCAATGCAATGGGACCAACACAAAAGCCAGAGTGAAACAAGTTAAATTACTAGGAAAAAGGGTTGGTCCAAGATATTATTTTTTTATAAAGCTATTTTTTTCAATCCCTTTGGATATATATATATATATACATTCTCCTCTCCCTATATCTCTCTTCAAGTAAAAAACAGCTGTTTTAGTAGAAGCAGCAGGAGTCCAACTTCGGAAAGAAAAAATACCTACAGGTACTTGGATGATGTCACTAGATAACCATAGTATACACTCCTGGTGGACGTGCTTTAAACACATGTGTCCTGATCCATTTAAAAATCTAAATGACATGAACATATCAAGATGTACCTTTTTTAGGTATTGTGAAAATAACACAGTTGTGCTAAGGTATAACAAAATTGTCACAATTTATTTTTGAATTTGAAATACGGTTTCAAATAACAATAAGACCTTCCCTATTCTATAATTTTATTCGTTTAATTAGCTTATTTTAAGTCACAAAAAGATAAATGTCTTTCATTTATTGTCGGTCAATAAATTTTGTCTTAGAACCTGTATAAAGGTGGCTACCATGAATATTTTGAGATTAGTGAAACATTGATATCAAACTTTCTTCTCTGCCTCTTTGTCAATACATTTATTGTTATATTATAATTAATTATAGTTTTTCTAGGTAGAACTTAAATAAACAATAATATAATTCAGAATGATTATGCAAGAATGCTATGAAATAACAATATTAGAAGAAACACAGTTTAAAGTAAAAAGAAATTATAAAAATTTAGTTAAAAAAATAGTTTTGAATAGAAGAAATAAGATAGGAAGTACCACGGGATGGGTAAAATAACCCAACTTACACATCGCCCCCCCCCTTGCAGCTGTTGGGATTTTTTTATTTCCTTTTAGTCTGTTACAGGCTCTGCATTTTCTCCCCTCCAGCTGATTTTTAGTCACGTGGCTATGCAGAAAGAATGTAGACCAATCCACATAGCAGCTATACATATTACCTTTTTCCATTAGATAAATAGTGGAGAGATCGTTTCATATTATTATTTTCCATCAATTATGATGTTCTAAAAAAAGATTTGTTAGCTAACTAAAGACATTTTCCTGAAATGACTAATCCATAAGAAAAGAAAAATAAAGTCCCTTCACAACAAAACACACAGGTCACTCCACAGGTTTTCTGTGGAGAGAGTCTTTATTTATTTTTCTTGAAGATGGACTTCATTCATGCTCATCCTAGAACTTAGGACTAATCCATTTCACTGCAAAAGACAGGGAATAACAAAAACACAATAAATTATTTTATGTATAGATTCATCTTTTTTTTTATTAACTAATATAATTTAATTATAAAATAAATAATAAATTTAAAAAAAACCACATCTTTTCCTTTACGACACCTAAAAAAAATTAAAACAAAATTTCTTTCAATAAAATTTTGATGGAATAACACTGAATACCATATACAGCAATGATATATTTATCTATATCCCATAGAAAATATATACCTCTAGAGAAGACCAGCAACCCTACTATTTTCCTCTACATATCAAAAGGACTGCTCGCACGTAACGTTTTAAGGGATATTTTAATGACAAAATACACAATAAACATCAAAATGGAATACATGTTTTGGAGCAAAAGAGCCAGAAAAGCATACAAAGTTATGCTTTAAATTAAAGTTCCAATTCAATTTAATTATAAATCAATATTTTTTAACTGAAAAGTTAAGTGTAAGTAATAAAAAGTATTATTCATATATATAAATTTATAATAATCATTTATAAAAATATTATTAATTTTAACTTTTCTTTGAGAAATCCTAAAACATTAACTCTTACATGTATACCTATTGGAATAACTACAATAGGATTTTGAAGCTTAAGGGATCCATCATAGTGTTACCAAAGATCAAACCAGAAAACCTAGTCATCATTATATTTTTTATGTGCCAACGAAGAGGAAACAAGGCAGGCCTCTAAAGGAAAAGCTTTATCCATTGGAATCAAAGCGTCCAACCCCTGAAGAGAGATGACTCCTGATCATCAAAAGATAGACTCGTGATACCAATCAAAGAATATATACAAGAATTAAGTTTAATGGACAGTGAGAAATCTTAATAAGGAATTAGAGATAATGAAGACAGCAGTCCGAGTTTTATTAGATTAATTTTTTATTAATAATATATCTTATTATAAATATATAATATTAGTTTTATTAATTTATTTCATGTCATCATTACCTTGATCACCGAAAGCCAAAAAAACAGTAACAAGGACATTGTTACAGTTTCTCACTTGTCTGTCTTCGTTAACTCTTATTCCTTACAAAGAATATATAGATAAAGAAAAAGAGTTCTAGGATTTATTTTTTTGGACAAGAAAAGGTCCGTTCCGTAGTCATTTAACAGGAGAGCTGGGGTGTTATTGGTATTTTCACTATGCAAACTACGAGAATGTGCCACTGTCATCTTTTGATTAATCTAAATATTTTAAACTTTCATAATTCTAAAATAGGAAAGTGGGGAGAATGTTATGGTACAAAGAGTTGCCACTAGATGCCAGCACCGGGTTCACCCTCACCATTTGTCTAACTATATGTATACATTCTATATCTAATATATTATTTGGCCCCAATCAATATTATTATTATAGACAGCTTTTAAAAAGAAGAGTTAATTTATAAGTTGTTTAGGTTTAAATAATAATTAATGATCTTTCTGGTAGCTCAAGCAGACCCATTGATATGTTTATTCTACAAAATATTACTAAATGTATAAAGAACAATTTCAGTGTTATACCATGTACATTTACTATGAAAACTTACACGGCCCTCAACTAATATTATTTTGCTCTATTTAGCCCAACTTATAAAAGTGTTTTTATACTTTTTTAAATTCAAAATAATTTTGACTTACTACCGAATCTTTTAAGATAGTGTACCTAAAAGATAATAATTTTTATTAAAAAAACATAAACCTTTGGGAAGAAGTTAAAACAATTTTGAGATCAAGCAAAACCTTATAAATTCGGTACAATAATTTTCCAACAAAATTAAACAAGTCTTTATTACTTACAACACATTTGAAATAAATATCAAAGAGATCTAAACTAATCAATTAAAATTTAAGAAAAAAAATTACTTAAATTTGGTTAAGTTGTAGGTAGCCAATGGCAATAACTATTTCTTGTAATTATTTTATTCAAAAATAAAATAATAATGGATACTATTCATTTCATCTCGATGCAACCTAAATCTTTACAATTCAGAGAGGTAATTACAAAAACATTTCTAATAATACCTCATAAAAAAGGTTTTTGAAAATAATGTTTTAAAAGATAAAAAAGTAAAATTTACAATTTTTGATTATAGTATTAATTATAAGATGCTTTAGGTCTTATAATATTGCCTGCAGATTTTGATTCCTTTGATGTTCATACAATCAATTATCTATAATTTCAAACAAGTCTGACATTTCTTTATTGTTGTAATTGTTATCAGAATTTTTTCGTAGATAATTCTATAAAAGATAAAAAGAAATCTATTGAAAAAAAATTAGTACAATTAATTAAAAAGAACAATGAACTTACACTTGTATAATGGAGGTCAAGGTAAGAAATGGACATTAGGCACTCAAATTTGTTGTTTTTTCACTGAATTTCTAATGGAAAAATAAGCTTATGGTCATGGAGGGAAGAGGCGGTTTTCTCTAAAGTGGGGGACTCACAGATCGATATATATATATATATATATATATATATATATATATATATATATATATATATATATATATATATATATATATATATATATATAATATATATTTGATTCTAGACATGTCTATGTGACATGATACATTTTGAAGGCTTCCATGGATTTGAATATATATGTAGTTTCAAAAATTGTTCTTATTAATGCCACAAAGCTTATAGTTTATGAAATGAGTATGACGTCATAAATCAACAATAATGATTGGGTACAAATTTCAAAACATCTAAAAGTTGACTGATAAGGGTGAAATCCAATACGCATTCACTACTATGTATTTTAAACACATATATACAAAGTTAAATTAACTTATCAGCATTAGTTCTGATTTTATTGATTACTACATATAACATTATGTAAATGAATCTCAATTTCGGAATGGCAGTATACCACTTACATTGTGGCATTTCGCCACTTACAAAACCACTGATACATCAAATTGATTCAGGACATTATTGTCCATGTGGCTAAGAAAGGGCCAAATAATTGATAGGAAGTTAAGGGATTAAAAACCAAAATGGAAATAGCATATAAAAGTATGCTCTTTTTAGGTAAACTAAAGCAGTTCAATATTCATCTCTCTTATCTCAAGATATCATGAGCTTAACAAGTATTATATAATGCTATGATATGATATAATTCATTAAGTTAGATCCTGCAATTGGCTTGTTTGAGAAACATGAAGCACCCCTGAATCATTATGGTTATCAGTAAAATAAATGTTTTGCTCGGTAGTTTGGAGCTGATATCCAGAGAGATTTTACATAAATAACAAGCACAACCTTTTGGTCGACTATTCCAAAACAATGATTAATTATGTAGCATTTTCAATGGTCTCAATATTGCTTCAATAACAATACAACTTAACAAGTTTTATCTTGTCCTCCTGCACTTTATAGCACTCATTACACAGTAGTATCCAACTAATAAAAACATAAATATAAACATATGTAGTCACACAAGTATGTTTATATACTGATATCCTTCAAATGGTGCAAGCACATTCTCACGTCTAATTAGCATTCATGTTATTGGTAAAACATAATTATACAATTAATCTTAATAATACATTAGTCAAGTGCATTTATACTACTATAAATAGTTCAATGAATAAATTTAAATTAACAACACTCATGAAAAACTTTTATTACCAATGACTTGAGCCCTAATTTAAGTTTTCATAAGAAGTGAACTTGCCCTGTAAATGTTGGACAATAATATTATCTATGTCCCTAGGGACGTAAGCCACACACTTATGCCTCTAGGACTGTAAAATGCATTTACAGGGCCAGATCGCTAGTTAAAAAAAAACTAAGCACATTTAAGCAGACAAAAGTCTGATTTTTATTTACATTGGTTAGATGGGAAAAGTAAGAGGCAATGGTTCGATACTTTTATCTGTTTACTCGAATCACTCTATTATCCCAATTCTACATCTATATCAAAATAGAAACTCACCATTGTCAAAACAATTATGTATTTTATACTTTTTTATTAAGTACCAATTTCACTTTTAAACTCTATTTTAATAAAGCCTTCCATGGATACATATTAAATCAGGATCTAATAAGGTTAGACCGGGTTGTTGCATTGACAAATCTTTCCATCGACTGTCGACCAACTGATTTGTCAACGGAATGAAACCACACCAGTTATCTCTTACAGAGATAACTACCTTTGTCATATAAAAACTATTCCTTTGTCTACAGTGCTTGTTTGGACAAGGTAAAATAGACCTGTCAGAATTTAGTTAACAATGTAAGAGTACAATGTAGTAACAAGGGCGGGGGAGGCATGAGACAAGCAAAAGGCCACAGTCAGGCCAGCCACTCTGGACTACAAAAATCTTCCCAATCCTTGAGCAAAAATTAAGATTTCTTCTACAGAAAGATTTTTATACTATCCTTACAGAAAGTTACAAATTCAAAAAGTTAAAATCTTAAAAAACCTATTGGATCCTCCTAAATAAAGGATGATTCCTCATCCTCCTGGCACTTGATCTATTTTCTTGAGGTCTTTAATAAAAAGATAATGGACCAGTTAGGATTCCAAGGTATTCTATTAGATTAGATTTCCCCTTGATAAATCATAACATAGTACAATACAATTGTGCGAGAGAAAACTAGAAAATTTAACAAGCAAAATGCAATGCTACACCTGGGAACTGTTCCATCATTTGACATTCGTCATCATTGATGGTTCCTCATAATGTCATGTCCCACTCTGTTTTGTTACATCTATCTTATCAGGGAGCCAACAGAGCCTGAACTCACTCAAGTCCAAGAGCATGATGGTGGTAAGAGAGCATCGCTTGTCTCTGTTAAATACTTCACATTATATTATTCAGAATTTTATTGAAGGTCAGAGTGTGTTCAGGCTCTGTCGGCGCCCTGATGAGTTAGACATAACGAAACAGAGTGGGACATGACATTATGTCGAGTCATTTTGTCATTAATGATGACAAATGTCAAATGATGGGACAGTTTCCAGATATAGCATTGCATTTTGCTTGTTACATTTTCTAGGTGTCTCACACACAATTATATTGTGTCAAGGATACAGAAACTAAATCATTTCATTAACATGTCATTTTCATTACAACACAATGATAAAATATAATTAATTTTTAAAAAGGTGCATTTAAATTACTTTTTAATTAATTTTTTTCTTATTAGTAAAGATAAAATGGTTACTAAATATACCAAGGCAAGTTTGAAAATATGTTATCAAATTTTTTTTAAAAAAGGTTACATTTAAAAAAAAATAAAGTCACATTAAATTAAACTTATTCAAATTTTTGACTAACAATATATAATAAATTCTCTCTAAACTCTTCTTTTTATGTAAAATATAAATATAATAATACAAATTTTATTTACATAAGAATAAATTCTCTACAGCAAAATAAATTTTCTACCGGTATAAAAAATTTATTAAAGCTGTAACTCAGTTTTAAGTAAGTATTTTTTTAAAATTTACAAGTAGCCTGACAGATATAATACCCAGCACAATAAAAATGACCTAACCTATTGCTAAACCTGCATGGGAATGTTTTGGGTTTCCTGCACAAAAAACTAACAAGTAAAATGCTAACAATTTTTATATAATAATGTTAAGTTTATATGAATAAGTTATGACTTATATGGAAAACAATGACCAGCTGGGTCATTAATAATGGCTGCCAACATCAGCAATATACAGCTGGCTATTGTCAGAGAATTAAAGCATTATGGAACAGGAGCCACATTATATTTATCAGTTTAGGATACTTCGTGCCTCTTTTTCATTTGTTAGGTTTGAGTACTTTATTATTAAATAAATAAATTTACTTAATACTTTTTTAAGATTAGGAAAATATGATATTTGTGAAGGTTGATATTGTAGAGGAGTTTGCAGGAGTGTCATAGAGGTGTTTTGAGGCAGTCTGTGGACTGACTTGACAAATCAACCTGACAACCCGGTAAATTGAGACAAACCAAAGAAAATCTCAGATAGGTTGATCAGACAAGGCTATATTTTTATTATATTTTTTGTTCGGGGGCTCAACAGTTGGGATTGGGTTACTAAATTTTTTTGAGGTTAAGAGGAATAATTTATTTTATTTACATATTTTAGGGTATTAATTATATTTTTAATTTTTAGAAAAGTAGAATCTATGTTTTTAGTCTTGATTTGGGTATCATACATTTTAACTTCTTGATATAATTTTAAGTGTTCTGTCTTGTATTTGGTACAGTCTAGTAGAATATGTTCAACTGTTACGTCTTTTGAGGGAAGGTGTGGTATACTGGGAAGACGCTTAATCTTAACTTGCAGTGATAATGACAAGCAATTAAAAACATAGTATTGCAATGTATGACAAGTCTAACAATAGACAGTGGAACTGAAACCGCTATATTGGCAGAACCTGGTACCTGGCAGTGCCCATTAGTAATAAGCCCAGTTACTCATCCCCACTATGATTTGCACTTTTATTAATTTATTATTACCCTAATAATCAAGATCAAACCATTTTAGTACAAATTATTTATTTTGAAACCATGTCACTCTTTAAATCTCACAACACTTTCCAAAATGAAGCTGCTTCATGCGCTTTTGCTCGATACTGCAACTGCTGCAATAATATTGCTTAATTCTTTTATGAAACAGAAGTTATAGTAACATGTTAGTTTACCTCAAATATATTTTTAATAAATATCCATAAAAGTGATTAAAAGAGGCTACAATAGTGTAACAAATTTAGAACATAAATACATTAAAATTACAACAGTAAATATGCACCTGTATTAGGATTCCCACCTTAACTCTTGAATCCTAGCAGCGATCTAGCTGCGCAGCAAATTCATTTTGGAAACCCTTATAATAAAATGTGGTTGTCAACTCCCTTTAACTTCTATTTTGATTGATATTAAAAGTAACAATTTAATTAACATCCTAGACTTTGTTTTCACTGAATACTTGTAAATAAAGAAAAAACATTTCCTTAAAACTGTGAAGTTATTATATTAATAAAAAATCACTTACTTATATTATTAATTGGTATTGGAGATTGCTTTTTGAACCACATCGGCTAGACGATCATTGAAAAGATCTTTAATTTTTTGATCATAAGCTGAGACAGGTGATGTTGTAACATCAGTAGAAGCCGAAGTACTGAATTCTTTTGAATTTTCCGAGTCATCGTCAGTAAGGATTTGTAGTCTTTTCCCTTTGATCGTGTCTTGAGAAATGCATTTATTTATAGCACGGAGATCTTTAGCAGGGCTTTGCGAAAAGCAAAAACTTAAATGGGGAGAATTTGGTGTTAAATGAGGAGATTTTTCACTAAGGCAGCGAACGTAAATGCTGTGCTTATCAGATACAAGTCTTCGGGGGGATTGTAACGCAACACTAGCATTGTTAGGAATAGGAGACAATACAATGCGGTTTGCATCGACATTTCCATTTTTAAATCTTCTAACCAAATCTTCAACTTTATTAACAAAAACTTTGTTATAAAACTGAATAATATCACCAAACTCAGGTGCATATCTTTTAGAGGCAGCAACATTAAGTAAATCCTGAATTGATCTATCGGGACTAATAAGTACGTTTCTGTAAACTTTTGACTGTGCTTGAGGCTGATTTCTATAACATTTCATCATGCTTGTAAATTTCTGTTCAGGACCTACTATTTTACAAATGACATAAATGGAACACATCAGTATCTGATCTAAATGCCTATCAATCAATAAATTGGTATGATTGATAACTGTAAGTTCAAAAGAAGTCCAAATTTTCTGTCGGAGACTCTCATCAGAAAGGCCAAGTTGATCACACATATCTTGAAGTCTAACAGATGACAAGTAATAGAATTTCCTAAAGAAAAGAGCGATAGGGCCAGTTCTTTTAGGCTTTTCTTTCTCCTTATTCAGATCCTTTGGCTCAGCAGGTGTATTTATTATTTTGTTGTTTAGAATAACAACTTTTTTAGTTGGTTCATTCAAGGTTCCCTCATGAGATCTTTTCATACCAGGAAGAAGAGGAGATTGAAATTTATCTGAAAGTGATGCTCCAGGAGAATCTATCAAAATACTTTTACTGCCTGCTAGGGCAGTAAGCCTGTCTTTCTTCTCACCCGATTCTGGGTGCTGTTGGTCTTCTTTCTTTGACTCTTCAGTACTCTCTTCTGACTTCAAAATAGGTCGAACAGAAACATCCTCACATGAAGGTACAGGCAAGTTTAAATCGATAATAGCTTTCCAAAAAGGGCTATCACTTTTCCAAGCTAAATTTTCCAGTATTAATTCTTCTATCCAATTCAAATGTTTGACCATGTCTCTACTTAACAACTCATCTGCTCTTACCACTACTTCTATTATTCTTGAGAAATGATAAGCTGAAATATGTAAGGTTTCGAGTACCCATGGAAATATCCAAGGTGATCGGTAAGTATAAATGACAAGATCAACAGCACAAGCAAATAAAGTTTTGAGAAAAACATCCTGATTGATCAAAACTTTACAATCAAATGACGATCTAGACATTTCACGAACTAATAACTTTTCAAGAAATCTATAATACAATTTTTTTGATAAGTCGACTCTTGATAGAGCTAATTCTTCATTCCAGGCTAAATAATCACCAGTTGCTTCAGTAAAATGAGCAAAAACCATTTGAGCCATATCACTTACTCTGGTTTCTAACGAAGGTGTGATTTCACCGCAGTTTTTAATAATTTTCTGTAACGCTGGACTTGGCTCAGCTGTCCTACCATGAAGCATGACTTGAAGAGTGGCTATGTTGTTAAAAGATGAAGATAAAACTTGCTTAGGGTAGTATTGCTCTTTAAAATATTTTTTAACTGTTAAAGGAGTGTTTATTCCACTTTTTAAACCAAATAATTTCCTCTTAGATTCTAATTGGAAAGAAATGTCATCTAATCTTTCTTGAAGACCACTGCCTGCAATTTCATTAAGAAAACTATTAGCAAGGTAGAGTCGCTCATCAAAATCACCAGCACCAATAATATAATCATCATAGAGTTTCTCAATGTTCTTGTGATTGAATTCAAAATTGTTTTGTTCTAAAACCTCAGTCAATAGCTCCGGATCTCCTTTTAAATATTTGTTATCAAACAAAGTTTTAATCTGTTTTTTCCAAGAATACTCTTTCACTTGCTTGGCTTCAATTTTAACGCCGTTGTGGCGATCACACAAGATGTCAATAATGCAAGGAACTTCACAATTCTGAGTGAATCTTGTTGTATTCTTACAATCTGGGAACTTAGGATTAATAATATCTTTACGTCCCGATAGAAATGCATTAGTAAACACATAATCACAAGCCGATAATAATAAGTGATAAGAATGTACCAAATCATCTCTGACTTCGGGAAAGGATGATTTGACACAAATATATAAAGCCCAGGTGAATTCAAATAATTTTTTGGTATTGGGTTTGTTCTTCTTGTAAGTCCTTGAAGCCTCCGTAGAACTAGATTCAACAAACATATCATCAAATATAGGCCTGAATTTTTTAAATGCGACCATAGAAACAGCGAAACCTCTCTGTAGATTTTCAAATTTAATCAGATTCTCATCTGGGAGACTGCAATGTTCAGCCCATCTTTTAGTTTTTTGAAAGAAATCAATCAAGCTCATATTAGTTATTCTTAAAAGTTTGGTAAAGTTTAGAGGCGATTTAGACAGAGTAGAAGAAGTAGTTTTTAGATATAGAACACATCCAAGCCAGTGAATAGGATCTCCTTCTAGCAGGAAGCTGGAATAGTTTTGACAAAAATGCTTCCATATTTCAGCAGATAATGTCCTATCTAAAGATAACTGTTTCGTCAATTCCTGCAGTTTCTTAGCTAATACGCCATTCTTAATAGTGTCAGACATTTTAAAATCAAAATTTTAACTCTCGAACACAAATTATAAGATAAAAATGTCAAACATCATACAACAACACCCAAAAGGATTAACACAAAATATTACCTCCTATTTCCCAGCGAACTTAGTTGAATAGTCTCAAACACCTTTTACAACATAAAACAAAGAAAATCCACAATAATTATAAAACAAATAACAACATACACTCGAAAATAAATAAATAAAAGTAATAATTATTAGCTCGTCCCCTGGCGCCCATGTAGAAAATTACGCTTACAAGTAAGTATTCATCCGCGCATCGTTAGCTAAGCGCTT
>JACMZG010000022.1:13019868-13206851 GCA_018340805.1 Microvelia longipes
GATCCATCTTAAAAACAAAATTAACAATTTAAATTAAAATATAAAAAGATATCTAAATTTTAACAATTATTTCATACTTTTTAAACTATCTTGGTTTATTTAATTTAAACTATAAAATGCATTTTCTATCACATATTATTTAATGTATGATTTGTAATGATCAAATTCTAGGCTTTTGATTTTATCTATAATTTAGTACATTTCTAGTATCTCCTACTTTGATACCATGAAGTTCTATGTTTTGGAACTCTGAGCAATGAATTATTTCTGGTATCTCTTATCAGTTATTCCGATATCAGTCATCAACATAATCAACATATTCCAAATGTTATTTTTTACAAATATCAACAAGATATTTGTTAAAATAGCATGCATTGTTTTACAAATGATTACATATTTTTTACAAATGTTTACTAGACCAAGAGCCCAGGGTGTTTGTTAATAAAAAGTGTAATGGCTGAACCGGTCTCATTTTTCGTAAATACCTTCTGAACAAGGATCTGCAATTCTGCAGACTCGTATCGGATAGGTGTCCCAGGCAAAACCTTTGACCCCTAAAGTGCGTTCTGCCTGGGACACCAATCCGATACGAGTTGGCAGAATTGCAGATCCTTGTTCAGGAAAGGTATTTACGAAAAATTGAGACCGGTCCAGCCATTACACTTTTTATTAACAAAAACCCCTGGGCTCTGGTCTATATGTTCAAATCATACATTCAACAATATTGATAGAAATGAATTTTATAGTTTAAATTAAATAAATCTAGATAGTTTTAAAAAGTATGACTTAAATTGTTTAAATTTAAATATCTTAATTTTACGTTTTATTATATTGCATATTGTATGCATATTGCATATGTGTATGCATATTTACTATTGTAAATTTAAAACTTGTTGAAATTCAAAAATGTAACTAATTTTTGTTGTGTTTAAATAAATCTATGAAACCACCAGAAGACTTAGTCAAAAAATGAGTTATCCCAGAGTTATCCTTGTGGGATTTCACATCTAATAATGTTTGTAAAAATATGTTTTCTTTATATTTATATTTGTGAAATAAAAAACTTTTTGAATAAAAAAAATTAAAACAAAAAGCCTTGTTGCCATCTGTGATTTATTCTCTGTAAACTTTCCCTGAGTATGAAATCTAGAAATTAAATTCCTTACATAATCCTTATCAATTTCTTTTGCCAAAGAAATACTTGTTCTAAGCTATTGGATAAGCTCCATATAGATTAGCCTATTATGTAGAATATTAGCCTTTCTTCTGTAAAATACAGGTCTGAATCCTGAGTCCAGACCTGTCAGTGTCTCCTGTCCTGTTTTGTCTTTGCCTCACAATGATCTTACAAACATTTAATTTGTTGTAACTTGACTAGTTGTATATATAGTTTCATNCTAGAAAGTCTTTTTATGAGATAATGATGATACTTTTTTTCTGTCATTAATAATACAATTGTCTTGTTACAGATAGGGAGGCTTTCCAGATGGGCTCTCTATCACAGTACCTTAACATGAGAGCAGTAGGATACCACGATTTACCAAATTTCCCTGACGAGGCTCCGGATCCTACTGCTAGGAATGTTTCAGCTCCCTCCCCACCCTCTCCCTTCACTGAACCCGTAGTTAGCTCTACCAAAAAGAAACAGTCTAAGATGAAATCTTTCTATTCTGATTCAGAGAGCTCTGTTCATGAAGGTATTTCTAAGTATAATTGGTTTTTTTCGACAAAACTTCTGTTGACATGATATTATCAGCTGTTTCTCAAGTAACAAGGTTCAACTTTCAAATAAAAACACATTGGTTTCTGCCATAATCGAATGAGTCAACTTAATGAGGATTCATTAAATTATATTAACTGGATTATCAAATGTTTTACAGTCCTTGTTTAGAACATTGCCTAAAGAGTACAATGACTTGATTGTTTTTCTTGCAAGTCCTATCAAGGCCAGGAAAATAATAAAATATAATTATTTTAAAAAATTCGGTACCTTGTACCTCAGATTTTTTTTCACCAAATTGGATACTCTACACTCATTCTCACTAATCAGGTCATCCACTAAAAGAATATGGAAATACCCTAATTTATATTGCAGTTTGTCTTGCTTCTCACATCTTCAGACAAAGCATCCATTAGTATATAGCCCGTTATATACTAAAAACGGGCCCCTCTTTGAGAGCTCTTAAAATGACTCTTTAAGAGCTTTAAAATGATATGCAAAACAATTTTTTCAGTCAAAATTTTTGTTTATATGGTCCGCCATATTGTCTAAATTTTATCGAGATCAGTCAAGTTTTACGGCAGTAATAGCGAAACGTACAAACAAACATATGTTCTGTCCAAATCTTCTGAAATGTAAGAACTTACAGTCTATCGCTTAGTTCAAAAATCCCAAGGTCATAGTATTTTGGGGATTGGACCAATCAGAGAAGCCGCTTGCAACCTCTTGCTTAAAAAGAGAAAAAAATCTACCACTTAACCGCTGTAGGGGAAAACCTCTTTTCCCGGCAATCTGTTCACTTGTTGAGGTTCTTCTTTTGATTACATCGTTTTGAAAACTACTTTCAAATTAATCTTAAAATAAATTATATTTTAAAATATAACTAAACAAAAGAAATGTAAAAAAACATGGCGAAGAAAATACGGGTAAAATACCTGATTGTTTAACATAGTTTTTTCCACTCCTCTTGCAGGATTTTTTAGAAACAGTGGTGTTAAACTGACCGTCAAGATTTTTAAACTAAACGATGACTGTACTTACGTTGGTTCAATAATAAGATGAGATTTACCACATTGGTTGGTTTTATGTAGTACTACCTGGATGCCAAATTTAATATTGATCCCACTGCTTTTTTATGAATTTTCAATTTTTTATTGCTCTGTCATTAATCAAGGCATAAAAGATATTTTCTGCATAGTACAACCAGACTTAAATATTGATTTTGTAGGAAGTTTCAACTCTCTACTATAAACACATTGGGAGCTATGCTGATAACAGACCCACACACTCACATTCAGACAGACCACTTTGTATAAACACTCAGGATGTTTTAAAAACACTTAAAAAAGATAATTTAGGTAAAACCCGGGTTTCAGATTTTTTTTGCAAACGCAATACTTTTCCTATTAATACTCACTGTACAAACAAGAAAAATAAAACTAATTTGAAGATTGCCTTGCAAACTTGATCCTTTTCATAAGTGTTCAGTTAACATTGCATTTGAAGTTTGAAACATAGAGTTTGTAAGAAAAAATAAACAAACAAATAAACATTAAAAATGTTGATATTTTATTTATTTGGTGTAAATAGATCCAATAATGTTATAGAATATCTGATAAAAAATGTCTAAACACTTATAAACAAGCAAATCATTTCTAGTTCTATGTTATAAACAAATCAAAATAATTATTAGACCATAGTAATTGTTTCATATGATGAAGTTGTCTATGGTAGCTATATTTTTTATTGGTGATGGTGGTTAGTTATATTTGCCATTTCACTGTTCTGATTGATGAAAACAGTTTTTTTTGTTGTAGTGTGGTGTTCTTTCTTGATCTTGCCCAGTGTTCCTTAAAATCAGTCGACAGTGTGGGAAAATAATGGGAGGGAGCCAACAAGGTTACTCCTACTTGTTAACCATGCCCATAGTTTAATATTGGGCTAACCTCATTGGTTCTTCAACTCTATTTTCCCACACTGTCAACTGATTTTAGCCATTTGTCATACTGTAATTTGTTATTTGGTTAGATACTCCTCTTATTAGGCTTTTGGTATTAATTATTAGTGATGTTGATATTTTTATTTTAATTAAAACTTTTAATAACAATATCCAGTTTTAAGTATCCATTGTTTTTCAATGTTCAAATTTAATTTTAGCTCTCATTATAAAGTAAATACATAAATCTCTGTTAAAATCAACTTTAATTATTTTTGTTTATTCATATAATTAGTTCGTAATATGTTCAGCAGCAAACTCCAGTTATTCTAGTCATTGTGTTAACATTGCATTAGTTCTTTTAATGTAGTAAATAGAAAAATCACTGCAAAAATCGTTTTATTTTTTTAATGTAGATGGTCATATTTCTTATTTATTTATATTTAATTAGTACATAATGTATTCAGCAGCAAAATTTTGGTGCTCTTGTCATTATATGAAACATCTCATCTTCAACAGACAAAATTCAATTCTTGATTTACGAGTCCTCATCGACATGCTTTACGTGTCTTAATCGACATGCTTTACAAAGTTTTTCAAGTTGTTATGGCAGCACTTAATTTTAAAAGATACTTGAATAGCATTTGTATAACTGATAGGTGTGGACTTACTATTATTTGATGTTTTATTTTGTATTTGTAACTCTTACTTTATCCTCTAACTATAATAACTTCTCTTTCTTCTCGACAGCAGCACCTACAGCATAATAAATTACATAACCACGTCAACTCGCAGCATAAACAGCATAAAAGACAAGCTTCGTCTTCATCTCCCATTGTAACTTACAAAACTAAATGATTTTATAAGTAAAATTGTTCTTTAAAATTAAATTAACTTTTCTCGTCTATATTCACACTAAACAGAAAATACACTCGTTATTCCAACTAACAAAATTTATGAAGTGAATACTCAAATGTTTTAATTAAAAATGTAATGATTTTTTTTAACTGTAGAAATACTTTAACAACAAAATTATTGATTATTTTTGTATTTTTTTATATATTTTTATTTGGATGTTTTAAAAGTATTACAAGAGATTAGATAAAATTAATCATTTGTCTGACAGTGTTTATTGAGTTATATTTTGGGTTTAAATTGTGCGTGTTTCTATGTTTGTGTGTGTGCATGATTCTGTTTTTATATAGATATTATTGTGTATGTGTGTGTAAGTTAGGTATGTTGTGTAAACTTGATTACAACACTTGTAGATAAGAACACTTCATTAATATTTTCTGTTAAGTATGAATGACATATTTTGAGATAATTATTGACGTATATTTATTAAAAGATAATGTAGGAAAATATTATTTGTGTATTATAGAGGTAAAATATTAATAAAAAAATAAGAGAACATTTAATTATTAGACAGAATTTTTTATGTTTTGATAACTGTTACGCCTTGGTAACAAATTGTATTATCACCATGAATATATAAAATTATATATTCTACAACCTCTACCTAAGACGCTAGCTTTCTAACACTTTCTTGGATCAAAATGAAACTTGGCACAAAAATCAACTTTGTTAATGTCCGAACCCTAGGTCATTAACCTACAAAAATGACCCCACAAACATTTCATAAAATCACAAATCTTTATATAGTGTTAAAATTAGGCTGACATTTTTTACTCATATACTACTATGCATGGTTCACAAACACACAAAGTTTCATTGTGTTATCATATTAGTTCTGGTTTTATTGATTTATAGATATGTCTAACAAAACATTGTGTCATTGATTGACACGGTGAAAACAAATGATGTGTTTTGACTAATACATCCCAACAAAAACACATACTTGTAAACCAAGGAGCCAAGTCTAACGTAAAAAGTGGTGAGATCATTGGATAAGCCTAGTAAAAAGTTCCTAATTATGCTTGTAAATATATGATGTCTTGGCGGTTTCACTTTGTGACTTGCCATTACGCAGCTTGAGGTGTTGGTACTAAAGGTCTAGTATAGAGTGCTTTTATTATTGAATAAACAAATTTCTCTAGCAATTTAATGACACTTAAGAGATGAGTTCTACTGTTTATTTATTAGAGCATTTTTGACATTAGTAAAATCTCCCTTCAAACTAAACTTTTAAAATACTTCAAGCCTCCTTTAAAGTACTATTTATGTGGGATTTTCTGTAGAATATTCTTTTCTTTGCTCCTATTGATTGTTTTTGGAAATCTCGTTGAAGGTAAAATTTCTTCTTGGTAATGTTTCAGGACTATACTATTGAGTCGAACGTGACTTACATTTCATTGTGATAATTTCATATTTATTTTCATTACTCATTTATATTATGTATTACAGCTAACACAGATTCAGATGGTAAAGAAGAGAAGATGATTCAGATTGATGATGATGAGAAGAAGATAGTTCAAGTGATCTCCTCAGAGGAAGAATCTGACTCTGATTCTGACGAAGAACAAATACAGGTATGGAATCTGTTTAGTCATTCATAACTGAAAGAGTTGGTTTAAATTGAAGAATCAGCTATCATCGATACTTGTGTTTATGAACGTACTAGTTAGTTTCAGGATGATATCAACTAAAGTAATATATAAACCAAGTAGGGAAACAAACGCAATTTCTGTCTGACCTGGCATGTAGATCACATTTTGTCCACAATGGAGTGCTCAAATTCCCTGTGAGCGCAGCATCTTGTTTTACCCTGTAAATGTAAACAAACAATTTACGGTACTGATATTTATGTTTTATTGGATTTCTTGTACATTTTAGTATAAAATGTTAATAACTTGTGTAAGGAATATGTTTTTTTACAATCTTTAAATATAAGGTTTGTTTAAATTACCTTAAATGAGTGTTCACTACTTAACTTTGTATATTTTTGCGAGTAATAATTGTATTTTCCCTTCAAATGTTCATTGTAAATAGTAATTTAACTACTTAAACCAAAAATTATTGAACATAATGAAAGCAATTGTAATTTCAAGTTATATTTAAGGCATACACTGTCTTCTGCATGGTATTCAAAATTTTAAATAAAAACATGTGATTTACCTTTACTATAGTTCCTCTTTTTCTTTTACTAAATTATTGTAACAATTACTTTACAGAATTTAATACATATTAAAGTACAGAAACATGATAAAAAGTCAAACTCACCTAATGTTATCAGTGTAAAGAAATCCTAAAAGGCTCATGCACTGTTGTTTCAATTTTAGCTATTTTTTATTTTTAGTCAGCTATCAGCTGGTTACGCATGTCTGAATTTTTTTATACAGGTTAGTATAGGAGGTTCCCTACTTGGTTTATATATTACTTTAGTATCAAAATTTAAAGTGTAAACTGTTATTGTCACAGACTTACTCTAATTTTGACTTGTGGTTCTAGTTCTTTACTCTTATTCTAATTGAGTCAATTAAAAATAAGTTTCCTCTCAGAGGTTGAAAAATATAATGAAATTGGGGTCTTAGTAAGAAAAACTGAAAACATATGCTGGTAAAGCAGGAGAAACCTAAATAACTGTGAGTCAAGTCTCTTAGAAGATGTTAGAGAATAAAAACAACCCTCGTACTTGTTTAAGATCAGCAAATAAATCATCATTCTAACAATCTTTAAGACCTGCTTGAACCAACCAAATCTAAAACCTGGCTTTAAAAATATGATCCAACGTATCTATTGAATGTTTTACTTAACATTCAAACATGATTTTTTACTTTACCTTATTTATACTGTAGGTATGATGGAAAAGTATTGTGTTTGCAAAAAAATCCGAGTCTGGGATTTCATCTGAGTTTCAGGTGATCTTGTAAAGACCTCCTGAGTGGTTTTTACAAAGATATCTGTTCTATCCGGAATTTTGTTTTATCTAAAATCCTTTTATCCATTTCTTTTATCCTCACCATTCTGGATGAGGATGAGAATAGTGAATCTGATGAGGTGAGGAAATGTTCCGAGGTACCCCATACCCGTACTTTGTCGATATTTAGATCTTGTTATCCATTTATGTGAAAAGTCGCAGAAGAGAACTTAGCTTAACTCTCAAGCAAGACTCCTCTGTGGAACATTATTTTTTTCATTTTATCTTTTTACTAATTATTTTTCTTATTGTTAATCTCTCTTCCATTCCTCAACATCCGAGAGTGTCAATGGCTTAGTCTAATGTTTGTTTAGGAGAAAGATAAGAGTAAAGTCAAGAGGATAGTAGCCCAAGACAGTGGTTCTGATGATGATAGTTCATCATCTAGTGGTGATACAGAGTCTGATAGTTCTGACGACGAACCCACCAACACACCTACCCAAAGGAATCAGGCCAAGCAACAGAAAAATAAATCTAATTTAGATCTACTCTTAGATTTAGATGATAGTGAGTTCATTTCTATTTGAAATTATTTATATAATTATACATTGAAGTCCACATTGTTAGTATGTTTTTATGGAGGAAGAAAACAATAACAAGAGTGTGAAAAAAAGAGTTTTTATTGTTTGAACTAAATAATTTGATGAAAATAAAGCTTGCATCTATATCCATGAAATAATTGAACAGCAGAAAAGATAAAAAAGGCATCCAATTTTAGAAAATAAGGCATGAATCTTAGGGTCTTAAGGCTTTTTTAAGGTAAGAGTATAGTAAATGCTTTGCATTTTAAGCTAGTTTTAGGTCCTTAATGAATCTTTATGGATTCATAATGAATCCATTATAAACTTTATGGTCTTTAATAAGGCTGCCTCCGTGCTTGAGATCATTAAAGTGTTAGTCTTTACACTGACCTGTGACACCACGGATGTCTAGGGTTCGAATCCCAGGTTACGCTCTCAGTTTATATAAGATTATTGTTTAAATAAATCATTGCCAGCTTTAGAATTCACTTTGAGCGCAACGGTTGCCTCTTCCATTTGAGGTTGTTCCTGCAAGGTTAATCTCTAATGGGCTGCAAGGCTCTTAACTGGCATTATTATTATTATATAATGAATCTTTAAGGAATATAGTAGTAAAATAGTAACCCATGACATTGATTCTGATGATGATAGTTCATCATCTAGTGGTGATACAGAATATGATCATGCCGCACTCAAGCTTGCTCATGCGGCTGTGCAATTGTTTAATAGTATTAAGCTTATATTATTGTAAACAATTTGTTTTAATTTTATAAATAAATTGATTTGATTTGAAAAATAGGTTAGAAACATCTTGAATGCGGGCTAAATCTTGTGAAATTACTGAATATGCATGGTCTTGCTTTATGCAAGATGAGGCAACCTGTTGACATTTTGTTTAATTTTATTCCTTGAACTTTCATGGAAATTAACTATAGTTCTTGCATTGGATAAAAAAATTAAAACCATCTATCTAAAAATAGGGAACATTGGTTACTGAAATGCAAACCAATATACATACATAAATAAATAAATAACCATTTATTGCACATTAAGAATACAAATACAAATCATTTAAACAATTTACAATTAATTGATTTTACATGCGCAATTCGGCATTGAGCCGTGGTGCCTATATACATACATATAATATGTAAAATAGTAATAACATTTTTGTTTGTTTTTAGTTGTTCCTAATACTCCAGTGATGACTCCGTCTCTTGGAGGATTTTTGACTCCTATTTCCTCAGCTACAAATATTACTACTCCTAAATCATCTACTTCTATTCAGGTAGAAAAAATAGGGAACATCATGTCTTGTTAGAGTTGTCAATGTCTACTAAATGCTGAACCAAATGTCCAGCACCAAGCAATATTAAGAACTGATCGTTCAAATGCCTTTAGTAGACACTGAAATTTCTTCTAAACTATCTCTCACTTTATATAATTTGATACTACCGAATTTCGCTAAACATGAATAGTTGACACAATATAAATTGTGCAAGAGACACCTTAGGAAATGTAACAAGCAAATGCAATCTACATCTGGGAACTGTTATCATTGATGGCTCGACATAATGTCATGTCTCACTCTGTTTAGTTACTCTGAACTTAAATTAAAATTCCTGATATTATAATATGACAAGCAGTGATCCCTTAACGCCATCATGCTTTTAAGAAGCAAGAAAATGTTAATTTAAGTCCAGAGTAGTCCAAGAGCCACGCCTATAAAATGTGACTCCTATAAATTATTAAGAAAAAACATAGTTTGCCTATCCAGAGTGGAGCCCTCCCACATGATTGCTCATGCTCAAAATTTTTGAAAATCGCACAAATTTCAGTTTTCTTGCAATAAGTGGTTCCCCTGTGGGTTGTGTGGCAAAAACATGAAGGAGAACATTTTTTAAAGCTGATAAAATTCCTATAAAACGTATGACTAGTACTAAAGTTATGACGTTTCTTAAATGGCCAAAAAAATATACAAAAAGCTAATATTTTGTCACAGAAATTAGCTGACTATGCGTTAATTAACCATTTTTGGTGTTTCTGAAAGAGCCATAACTTAGGTTGTTTTCATCCCATTTTGACGATTAAACACTTGTTTTATAGAACAATTTATCAGCTTTCAAAAATAATCTCTTCATGTTTTGCACACGACCCACAGGGAACCACTTATTTCAAGAAATCCAAAATTTTTAGGATGCGCAATCATATAAAGGGCTTCAATCTGGATAGGCAGAATGTTTTTTTTCTTCACAATTTAAGATATATTTTAAAAAATTGGTTTGAAGTAGTAAAAAAGAGTCACATTTTTTCAAGTCCGGCTCTTGGACTTGAGTGAGTTTAGCCTCTGTTGGCGCCCTGATGTTGTTAGACATAACGGAAAACAGAGTGGGACATTGGACATTATGTCGAGCCATCTATGATTGACGAATGTTCGAATGATGGGAACAGTTCCCAGATGTAGGCAATTCATGTTGCTGTTACATTTCCTATGTGACTCTCACACTCTCTCTATTTATTATTTTCAATTTTAAACCTTTATATCTTGAATAAAAGGGAGGTAGGTACAAAATTACCATTAATTCTGTATTACAGAATTTTAAAAAAGAAAAATTTAATGTTAAAATTTTATAACTTCAGTAAGCGCAGTGGAATGTTCTTCAATAATAACAACACCAACAACGTCTTTCCACTAAATTTAAACTTTATTGTGCAGAGCCGGCTTTCGGCAATAATTGCCATCTACAGTGCCGTGGTGGATGTGAGTCTTTCAGATTCCAATGAACTGAAAAACTCAACATCCCAACCACGGCACTGTTAGATGGCATTATTTTGCGAAAGCCGGCTTCTGCACAATAAGTTTTAAAATTAGTGGAAAGACCGTTGTCTGTGTTGTTATTATTGTTTAAAATTTTAATTTAATTAAAAAACTTAACTGAATCAACTTATTCTCCAGCCTCAGATTAAAACCCTTGACAGTGGTTTCTTACTCTGCTCTATGGTGCTGTATATGACTTAATGGTTCATGAATCTTATGGCTTATGGTTCCCAGACTTGTTAAAATAAAGCACAAAATTTGCTAAATAATTGTTGTTAATAATTTAAATGAATAATCTTTAGATCACTGCTTTAGATGATTTTTATTATTTATCATCTCATTACTAATAATAACAACAATTTAAAGTTTAAAGTTTCTTTTTGTGGACTTAATATTTATATATTTTTTTTATATATTTAAAAAAATATATAAAATAATAAAACAGGATTTGATTTACACAAAAAAGTCCTTTATGTTTAATTTATATTATAATAACTGAAGCTTTCGGACTTAAAAATTAGTCATCATCAGAGTTAAAAAATATAAAATAAAAATACAATTTTATAAACTACTTCATATTGCACCTTGGTATGGTATATTTTTTAAACCCTGATGATGACTAATTTTTTGTCGAAAGCTTAGTTATTATATATATTAAACAATAAAGGACTTTTGTTGTAATTACCTGTTTATTTATAAACAATTTAAAGGTTATGATACCAACTTAATTACATTATTTGATAATTCATGAGGTTATTATGACAGGTTACAAGTGCGTCGTACATCCCAGTGAAGAAGACGGAAGTATTGAATAAAGTATCAGGACAAGGATTAGTAGTCGAGAGTAGATTTACAAGGCAACCTCATCTTTACTCTGATAAGATGACTTCTGTCGAGCTTACTCTCTGTAATCAGACGCAAACTGTTCTTACCAACTTATCTCTATCTGAGAAGGTGTGTATCTTGTTTCATTGCTAAAAAGTCGATGCTTCAGTACTGACTGTGTCAGTACAGTTATAAGAGTATCTTTTATTTTTAATTTTCCTCATTTATATCGTAGGTAAAGGAAAAGTATTGTGTTTCCTAAAAAAAAATCTGAAACCAGGATGTCACTGGAATTATCCGCTTCAGGTGTTTTGAAGACCTCCTGAGGGGTTTTCACAAAGTAGTCTATCTGTGTGTGTGTGTCTGTTATCAACGTAGCTCCTAGTGTATTAATGCTACAGTACAAAAATGTACTGTAGCAACTGTTTGTTTGTCTGACGTTTGCTAAGAGACCTTGCCTTTTTGTTAAAGTCTTAACAGCAATTACTCTATTATTATTATTATTATTATTAAATGAGTCTACCACTGTAGTTGTGCTATTATGACATATGTTTTTTATGACGTCATTAACCCACAAAAATGACTCAGAACAATTTTAGAAAAATTATAAAATGTAGAAAAATAATGTGATCGGATTGAGATTTGGTACCCATTTAACCATGTATAGGACTAACATATGTGCCAAGTTTCATCTCATTATCAGCATTAGTTCAATTTTTATAAAATGACTTGTGTCATTTTTTTCAAACTGGTAAAATATCAGAAAAAACCAATTGAATTGAAATTTGTTACAAGTGTAACCATAACGTAATAAATAAATGCAGAAAGTTTTGTTTCGATATCACAAGTATATCTATGATTCTTGTTGTTGTTGGTTCATAAAAACTATTTACGATCCACAAGTCAATTTTTATTAAATGACTTGTGTACGTTTTTTAAAAAAATATGTGAAACAATCCAATTGAGTTAAAATTTAGTTCAAGTATATACCTTTGTGTAATAAATAAGTAAACTAAGTTTTGTTTCAATAGACATGTATATTTTTGTTGGATCATACAAGTTAAGCCGCATTGAGCGTGGTTTCAGTGCTCTATGGGTGACCACTGAAATGAAAGGGACGCATTTACCATCTGAGGATGAGCCAAGCGAGTCTGAATACATGCTGAATTTAGAAAATTCAGCATTCTGAATTTTCTAGCAATCTAGAAAATTGTATATTCTGAGGATAGGCGCAGCGAATACGATGTGATGAGGAAAAGTTCCGGGGTACCCAGTACCTGATTTTTTTGTTACTATTAGTTATTTTGCATTTTTACCCTTTAAAAAATTATTTTTTGAAAGCTGTTTTTTGGTTTTAAATGCTCCAATAATTATTGCTTATTTTATTTAAATATAATAATGTTGATGGCAGGTCGTTGGCTCTAACATGGAACTACGAGGATTCGACCATTACCATCTATAGGAGAAGGTTCCAGTATGTTAGTAACTATTGGACTAGACTGGAATGATTCGACTCAGGCAGCTGTAACCAGGACTGACATTGGGATCAGGGTCTCAGCTGAATATATGCATTTCTCATCACGCAACTCATAGATCGCTGGCTGTGAGGCAGCTTTAGGAGAACTAATCAGACCTGTTGTAATATCATTAGAGTCATTTATTTCTAATCAGGGTAGGCTACTTTCTGTTATTTATTGCTGTACTAACGTTAATTAATTTTATTTTTATTAAGTCTTTCAAGTTTCAAGATATTTTTGGAGTCATATAGATTGTGAGGTTATAGATTGGCGGGGGGGGAATGATGGTGGTGGCAGTCTGGACTCCGCCAGACTAGGGTTATTAATGGGAATCCAGCCCTCCTGGGTGATATGTTGGAGAGGAGCAACTCAAGCCCGAGGGTCCCCGAGTGTTCAGCTTAGTTACACATCTTCCTGGAAAAGCTTCTTTTCCGAAAGAAAAAAAACTCCAGAAAGACAGCAAGAAAACTTAAGCTCAGCTTTAAACACGTAAAGTTAATTAATTAAATGAAATTTGCTTTGATTAAAATTTAATAAAAAAAAAAATAATCTACATAAAAAAATCAAAAATGTGGAGCTGAAAACCCATTTTCAATGCTGGTGGTGGTGTTTTGTTCTTATTTACCTTTGTGTGGAAAAATAAAAATGTTTCAGGACTATCTATTAAGCCACTGCTCCATCTATAAAAAAAAACAAAGCAGAATGCAATTGACAGGTAAAAAGATAATCTACAATGAGAAAGAAAACTGATATGAAAAGAAGGTTATTAAACTTCAAGGTTACCGTTGCTGTTTAAAAACAAAAAATGTTGAGTTTCATATTTTAGAGAAACATTAATTATAAACTCTTTTTAACTGTGGCTTCATAAAAAAATATGGGTTTCTTTTTGTTTAAGGAAAAATACAGAAGTGACAAAATACAGCGATCCTTTTGACCGATTTATGGCGACATTGTTATTTCATAGTATTTGTTGTTTATAATTTGTTACTACATGGCATTTTGCCTATGTATTTAACAAAGTTTTATTTCCTCAGGCCTGTGGCCAAACTGTTGTTATAATATTTACTGTTACCTGGCAATTTGCCTTGTATCAAATAATTTGTTGTATTTGTATTAAATATAGTACCTATATTTCAAGTATAAAGAGAGATAGGTTTTGATTGAAGAGAGATAGTTTTAGAGAGAGATGCGGTGGATTGATATTTTCAATGGCTTTATATTAAAAATTAAGTATTGTTAGTAAAAAATTACCAGAAATAAAAATATTTGTTTTTATTGAATTGGCCTATAAACTATATTGAAACTCTTGTAGAATAATAAATAATTTTAAAATTTTGCTAAATGAGCATATTGTTAAGTCCTGGAGTTAAATACCAGACTAGTGGTTTCCTTACTCTACCCTTATGGTAATTGTTAAATTACTATAACCAAATGCTTTCATCAGTGTTATGTGTTAAGCAAAATAGAGCTCCCTGACTAATCTAAATAAGGCTCCACTATAAAGAAGTTACAGTGGTTTGGTAAATTTTTGAAAAAAGTTGTAAGGGAGTAACCATCTGAGAAGTAACTGTAGGAGTAACCATCTGTAGAAGTAACTGTAGGAGTAACCATCTGTAGAAGTAACTGTAGGAGTAACCATCTGTAGAAGTAACTGTAGGAGTAACCATCTGTAGAAGTAACTGTAGGAGTAAACCATCTGTAGAAGTAACTGTAGATAACCATCTGTAGAAGTTACTGTTAGGAAGTAACCATCTTGCAAGAATTAAACTGTGGAGTAACAATCTGTAGAAGTAACTGTATTGAGTAGTAAACCATCTGTAGAAAGAACTGTATGAGGTAACCATCTGTAGAAGTAACTGTATTTGAGTAACCATCTGTAGAAGTTAATTTGTGGAGTAAACCATCTGTAGAGTAAATCATCTGTAGAAGTTTATTGTAGGATAACCATCGTAGAAGTAACTGTAGGAGTAACCATCTGTAAGAAGTACCTGTAGGAGTAACCATCTGTAGAGTAACTGTAGGAGTTAACTCATCTGTAGAAGTAACTGTAGGAGTAACCATCTGTAGAAGTAATTGTAGGAGTAACCATTCTGTAAGAAGTAAACCATCTGTAGGAAGTAATTGTAGGAGTACCATCTGTAGAAGTACCTGTAGGAGTAACCATCTGTAGAAGTAAACCATCTGTAGAAGGTAATTGTAGGAGTAACCATCTGTTAGAAAGTACTTGTAGAGAATTGTAGGAGTAAACCATCTGTAGAAGTAACCATCTGTAGAAGGTAACTGTAGGGAGAACATCTGTAGAAGTAACCATCTGTAGAAGTAATTGTAGGAGTAACCATCTGTAGAAGTAATTGTAGGAGTAACCATCTGTAGAATAACCATCTGTAGAAGTATTGTAGGAGCTAAACCATCTGTAGAAGTACCGGTAGAGTAACCATTGTAGAAGTAAAACCATCTGTAGGAAGTAATTGAGGGAGTAACCATCTGTAAGAAGTAAACAATCTGTAGAAGTAATTGTAGGAGTAACCATCTGTAGAAGGTACCTGTAGGAGTAACCAATCTGTAGAAGTAACTATTCTGTAGAAGTAATTGTAGGAGTAACCATCTGTAGAAGTAATTGTAGGAGTAACCATCTGTAGAGTAACCATCTGTAGAAGTAATTGAGAGTAACCATCTGTTAAAAGTATATTGTAGGAGTAACCATCTGTAGAAGTAACCATCCTGTAGAAGTAATTTCAGGAGGTAACCATCTGTAGAAGTAACTGTAGGAGTAACCATCTGTAGAAGTAACTGTAGGAGTAACCATCTGTAGAAGTAACTTGTTAGGAGTAACCATTGTAAAGTAACTGTAGGAGTAACCATCTTGTTAGAAGTGCCAACTTTTCTTTTAATTGTAAAACTTTGGGAATACATCCTAGATACTAAAACTAATTTATTTTGTTGACAGGCCAGTTGAGAGGAATGAATGAACACAATGCTACTATAAACCTATCTAATTCCAACAAGTCATTGTCTCAGAGAATATTTGAACTAGTTAATGTTGCTGCTCTTCCACAGTCTGATCCTAATATTATCAGGTTTGAACCTACTTTGCCATGTTTTTTTTCTTTTCCTCATTTATACTGTTGGTATATAGGAAAAGTATTGTGTTTGCAAGAAAATCTAAAACCTGTGACGGGAATCATCTGTTTTAGTTGTTTTTTAAGAAATCTAGAGTGGGTTTCCACAAAGTTGTCTGTGGTGTTCTGTTATCTCAGTAGCTCCCAGTTGTATCATGCTAGGGAGAGGTTGAACCTTTGTACAAAAATCAGTCTTTACCACTGTAGTTGTGCTATCAGAAAATATTTTTTTATATGGCGTCATTAACCTGTCATGATAGGTATAATTTAAAAAATAAAAAACACGGGAAAATATGTGATCGGATTGAGATTTTAGCAACCCCATGTACCATGTATAAGACTAACCTTATGTGCCAGTTTCATCTCATTACCAGTATTAGTTAAATTTTATCAAATGACTTGTGTACGTTTTTTAACAAATTGGGTAAAAAATCGGGAAACGATTCCAATTTGAGTTTGAAATTTAGTACCAAATATATACTTTTGCGTAATAAAAAAAAAAAAAAAAAAAAAAAAAAAAATAAATAAGTAAACTAAGTATCGTTTCAATAGACATGTATATGCATGATTTTCGTTGGATCAGTAAAGTTTTTTGGTAAAGTGTACATTTCTGAGCGCGAGTGAAGTTGAGGGAAGCTGGGAGGATTGAGCATAGCTAATTTGATGTGATTAGGAAAAGTTCTGAGGTACCTAGTACCTGTATTTTTAATTATTAAATGCTAATTTCAGGGCCTTTGGGCCTATCAAGTTATTTACCCTGCGGGTGAATCAAGTCTGTGGTTAAAGTCAAAAAGTGAGAGTATAAGTTAAAATAGGAGCTATCTAGTGAACTTGAGTGGATGTAAGTGATCTTAATGATGAGTCAGCAATGGTCCCTGATTATATCTACAGGGCTCGACTGTGTAAAGTGTCCTTACATCCAAAGAGAGTTAGATTAAGTTGTCTTTGAGATGTAGTTGATGGGATGATTAAACTTGTGGTTCTCATCTCTCTCTCGTTATCATTACTATTACCTTTATCTTAATTTAAGGTATTGCTATGTTTAGGTTTGCTGGTCAGACGATGTCTTCAAAATCACTTGTACTCATCACAATCAGAACTAAATCGCCGGAATCACCCAACTCTGATATCGTTGTAAACTGTGAGAAGATGGTTATAGGATCCATGCTTCTTAATGAAATTAAAACTAATCTTAGTTAGGCCTTATTTGAAATAGAATTTTTATCTCTCTTCTACTTTAGGTTTCTGATGCTTCTTACCAAAGATAAATACTTAACTTTTTTGGTTGGCATTAGAATGAAAATACAGTAGTTTTTAGAATAACTTGAATAAACACGACCTTAATTAATTAATCAAGAGCTTTATTTACAAAAATGAGCTGTCTAGTTATTCTATTCTCATTGGCCTACTTACTATGTCTGTACTTTGGATAATCCGAGTTACACTGAAATATCTTATAATATAACACACAGCTAAAGTCAATTGACAACGTGGCAACAAATTTGGGAGGGGAAAAATTCTATTGGTTTAGTCCGACCGCGCCCCTTCCCCCACCACCTTTTGCCAAACTCGGTACAAAAAATACCTTTTTCGTAAATAAAATCATAAAAAGGCAACACTGGTTGTAAACATATGTAACCTAGCATTGCTTTTATTTGAGTTGGTTTCGTTTGATTCTAATCTGTTCAATTCATCCAATTATTGCAGTGTTATAATATGACCTGAGTGCTTATATTTGGACATAAAAATCCTGGAATAATCGAACTATTCATCTATGAAAGGTTGGTGAATTTTATTCCACCGATGTTCATACAATTATTTTTTAATTCATTTATCACAAAATTAACTAAAGGTGCATTCTCGAGATCCGACTGTTCAGAGGACTCTGATCACAAGGCTCAGGGGTAGAAGAGGTTAGAGGGAATGCAAATTTCCCCCACCAACATACTGACCAGACTGGTCTTGCAAACACGTTTTAACAGTCTTGAGATGATCAGTTCCTCGGTTATCTTTGCTGTCTTGTGCGAGCTCTAAATCCATAGCCTTTTAATTAATAGAGAACACATGAGAAACAAATTTTAAAATAGAACTTTTTAAACGCAGTTTAAAAAGAATTAATTTAATAATAATGAGAAAAGAGAACTAGAACACTCCAAAGAGAAGAAAATACACTCTGCAGATTTTTTATTTTAATTTCCTGAGTGAAAGGTTTAATTATCAACAGAGTGGCACAATCTAATTGAGCTGCAGGCAGGTTATTTTCCAGCAGCCCCTCCACTAGCTTTTTCTCTTGCTAGGTTTTTAAGGCTCCACCCTTAGCTACGCCTTCTAACCCTGATCCCTGCTGCAGAAAACACCTTTTGGTCAGAATGCTCTGAACAGAACAAATGCACCCTCATAATTAATAAGTAAAAAAAAAAATTGATCATCTCCTTAGCTAATCCTATGATCAAAAATTGACCACCCTCTCATTCTTAGAGATATATACTAGAGGGGGCATATCTCAATACATTGAGAGGCCTGAATCATCTCTTTGGGGCTCTCAGGAGCTCTGTGAAGCTTCATTGAAACCTCCATTAAGAGTGAGTTAAGGTTATAATTAATAAATTTATTTCGAATTCTAGTAAATTGTGTTTTGATTTGTATTTTTAACGGTTTTGCTGTATAAATTATTGTAATTTTGTACTGGTTATTTGATTATGTTATAAGCGAAGGTGGTCAGGTTACTTTTTTGATGTTTCAAAATTTAACCTATAGGGCCCCTCTAGTAATAACATCTCTATGCTCTCATTCCCCACCATTGGCATTGTCAACTTCACTACTTATCTCTTTGAATCGCGAATCAACTTCAAAACTTACAAATTATTGGAGTAAGTCTGTTGCAAGTTATTTTTTCACAGATTGTTTGTTCTTTCAAACAATGCTCCATTCAAAATAGTATGAATAACTTTCCATACCACATTTTTCACTTGTTGCTAACATGATTACGTATTATGATTGAAGTTTCTAAAGTAAGAACAAAGTCTAGTTAAAATTTAATTATATTTAAAGAGCATTCCCATTTTATTATATATTTATTACTTATATAATAGTATGTTATTTTTATGTATTATTGTTTTATTAAAAGATTATATAATTATAATTAATTTTTGGTTAGTATTGTTTTAGCTAATTCCTTGTTACAATTTAATTATAGTAAAGGTAATAATGTTTTAGGTCAGTGTGTATAAAAAAATTAATATCTCTGTTTTTATTTATTTATAATGTACTATTAATTATGTGTTAAGAATTGAGAGAACTTCCAAATTTTATGTAGTTATAGGTTCAATATGTTGTTTCCTAGCCATTCCATCCATTTGTTTCTAGCCATTCCATGCCATTTGTTTCTAGCCGATCCATGTAGTATGCATTTTTTTCTAGGCCATTCCATGTTAGTATGCCAGCCATTCCATGCCATTTGTTTCTAGCCATTCCATGTTAGTATGCCATTTGTTTCTAGCCATTCCATGTTAGTATGCCATTTTTTTCTAGCCATTCCATGTTAGTATGCCATTTTTTTCTAGCCATTCCAATGTTAGTTGCCATTTGTTTCTAGCCATTCCATGTTAGTTATATGCCATTTGAATCCATGTTAGTATTGCCATTTGTTAACCATTCCATGTTAGTATGCATTTGTTCTAGCCATTCATGTTAGTATGCCATTTGTCTATTATACAGAATTGTTCAAGAGCCAGGCCTAAAACTGTGACTCATTGCGTACTACTTCAAACCAAAATTTTCTGAAAATATACCTCAAATTATAAGGAAAAGCATAGTCTGCTATCCAGAGTGGATTCCTACATACATGCGCTCACTCAAAATGTTAGAAAATTGTACAAATTACAGTTTTTTTGCATAAGAGGTTCCCTGTGGGACATATGTAAAACATAAAGAGAACAATTTTGAAATCAGATAAATTTTCCTATAAAACGATTGTTTTTTCATCTTACTACAACTGTAGTTATGGAATTTGTTAAATGGCCAAACAAATGCATAAAGCCAATATTTTTTAAGGAATTTGCTGCCTTTGCATAAACTAATTATTTTTTGGTGTTGAATGAGCCATGAATTTGGTTGAAGCTATCTGATTTTAATTATTAAATACTCGTTTTATTGGAAATTGTATCAGCTTTACAAAATCTTCTCTTCATGTTTTGTACACAACCCAAAGGAAAACACATTTTCCAAAAAAAACCTGAAATATGTGAAATTGTCTTAATTTTGTGCATGCGCGATTGTATGAAGGGTCCACTCTGGATAGGCAGACTATGTTTTTTCTTCATAATGTAAGGTATATTTTCAGAAAAATTTGATTTGAAGTAGTACAAAATGAGTCGCATTTTTTTCTGGTCCAGTCCTGGACAAGAAGTCTTGGGTCAGATTGTACAATATGTTTGATAAGGTTATGATTTAACATAATCTATGATACCCAGTATTACAATAAAAGTACAATATGTGTACTGTGGCTGTATACAGAATTTTTACTGATTAATTTGCAAGTAAGTGATCATGCGAAATCTGAAGCCATGATTCCAACTGATTTTTTTTGTTTTTTTGGAGTTTTTTTACCAAGTTGTCTGTCTGTAGCTGTTATGATCATTTCTCCCAGTGTATTATTGAAAGAGAGTTGTGGAGAGTTGAAACTTAGTATACATATTAATCTTTAGGTCTGGTTATGCCTTCTAGAATATATATTATGTTAGAAGGCTGTGAAGAAGGCCTTATATTTACTGTCGTTTACTGTGGTTATATTTACTTATACGTGGTGACTATATTTACTGTCGAGGAAAGCGAGACAGTAAAAGGAGCCGAGATAAAAAAGACATTCCCAGTCCAGTCGTGTAGTATATGCTATTTCTTCAGGTGTAGTAATAGTATACAGCTATTTAGAAGAATTAGTATAAAGTCGGTAAACTTCTTTCGATAACTTTGTTGGCCAAAAGTTGTAACTCTGGTGGTGTATTTTCAATTTCTGAATCACTAGCCATGGTTATTATATAGTTGATAATATATAATTAATAACTCACATTCCGAAAATAACAAAACTTCCTTAACAAAAATGTTTGATTACTTATTTGAAAACAGTCAGATGGACAAAGAAGGTAGGTTATAACCTTGTAGTAAACTACTAGTGCCCACCTAGTGGACATTTGTGGAACTTCACCAGCGACAGGTTTTTAGCCTTATGGTTGCCTACAGCAAAAAAATTACAAAACTATCTCAGACAGTAAAAAAGGCAATTCATCTTCTTTTATGAGGATGTAAAAAACATTTTTCTATGACTACAGTACTCGACAAAAATGTTTGGATGTATTTTAAATTTGGTTTTTATTTTATCCTTTAAAACACTAACTAATCTACCATTTTTCATCTTATAATTAGCATTTGTTGAATTTAATCAAATAACATGTATTCATTTTTTCTTTCATAACCCTTAACTTGAAATTTGGTGCAAGTGCATCCGTTTATGTGATAAAGAAGTATACAAAGTTGTATTTCAATCCAGTGACTGTCTATGGTTTTTATCAGATCACTAGTTTTAAGCAGCACTGAGCAAAGCCAGTATATGGATAAGTGACCGCTAGGAATAAAATATTTTTTACTTACTAAGGATGAACAAAGCAAATCTGAAAAGGGGAGGAAAAGCTTAATGAATCCATTGAGGTGAGGGAAATTATGCATTCCATTTCATTGCTAAATAATAAAGATTAATAAAAGAATTGTTTAACTCAAGAAATAAAATTTTATATTAATTGGGTGAATCACATGATTTCCTGGGTCCGAAGTAGCTCAACTGCTACCTGTGTGAGCAACATAGTGACCCAGAACTATAGAAGAAGCGTAGAGCAATGATTTTATTAAAATAAAAATCTGAATCAGGGTACCTTGGTTCTTTTCCTTTCAACTTAAAACTCTTTTAGTGAATTTTCTTTGAAAAAAAATTGCTAATGAGATGGCTTGTATGTTGAGAGAGCCGCTTGGGTGTGTGTTCTAGAACATCCATTCAGAGGTCCCTGATCACCAAATAATTAAATTTATATATATATATATATATATATATATATATATATATATATATATATAATATATATATATATATATTATATATATTATAGATTCCTACTTTTATTATAAAAATTATACTTTTAAATTCAGAAGCCCTACTTTTTGAGTTGTTGAACCACTTGCCCCTCTGCACCTAAATAAACATTGACACAATTTTTACTAAAATGTTATATTTGTAATATTATTTTTCTTTTGTTTAATTTGGTTTAAGCTGAATGCTGAATTGAAAGCTTTTATCTTTATTGAAGCAGCTTGAATTAGAAATCACCACCGATGTTGGTTTGACCCTGCTAAAGAGATTTTTCAATCCAATCGTTATATCGATGGGTGGAACTTGACATTTTCCATTGTTTTTCTTTATGATTTCATCTATATTTACTGTATCGTTCATGTAACTATCAACATGCTTAATGTGAGGGGTTTCCAATAAAATTAAGTCATTTATTTTGGAGTATTTGTTCATAGAATCTAAAACATTCTGTGAATAAGATTCCTTATGAATATTTGATAGAGTATTTTGATTACCTAAACCTAATAATGAATTTGGATTTAAATCATCATCGCAAATGTCAAAATTAGACGTTTCCAAATTAACATCACTCATTTTTGATAATTTATTGTCATTAAACTTATTTATTGGAACAATAAAATCAGCTATTAGCTTCTTTTGTAACTGAACAGGAAGTGCGTTACAATTTACATCAGTATTTTTGAAATTTTCTAAGACCATTTTTGTTTTAATGTCGTCCATGATTTTACTATCTATGAGTAAATCCTCCGGTATATTTTGCATCATGATGTTATGTATTCTTTCATCTGACTCTTTTAAACCATTGCGGTAATTTTTATATTTTTGAAGGTTTTTATTATTGATTTTATTATTCGTATCGATTGCAACTCCACACTGAAGGTCATTTAAATTTGTAAAATTCATATCTGGCTTTATATTGGATTTTTTAATGTCTGAAAGAGCTCTTAGATAGTTCTGTGTTTGTGAATTTGATTTGTTAGAATAAAAACTCCTTCTCTTTGTTTGCAGATCGTGATTGGATGGTTGAAATTTGGAAACATCAAATTGATAATTATTTGTTTTTAAAGAATTAATGATTTTATTAGTTCCCAGGTTGTCTGATAATCGTTCATTTGAGCAAACATCACCAGCCAATTTATCAAATTCTCCATTTAATTTAATTTTATTTCTTTTCGGGTTTTTTTACATAAAAATTATTGCTCATCATTCCATTTGATCCCATCCACCTTTTTCCAGCATAGAACACATCTGGCCATTCAAATTTTTGAAAAGCTATGGTATTGGTCTTATCACTTAAATTTGATTCATGTACTGCTAAATTCATTTTTGGCTCATACAATTTTGAAACTTTATTTTTTCCTCCATTTTCTAAATTATTTTTTAGTATGTTCATACTTTTATTCATTCTATTAAAATCCCTCATTTCTTCCACCTGATTTTTAATAGTAGCAGAATTTTCTAAATTATTTATCGTTTCATTAGAAGAATTGTTTGATAAATCAGTAAATATTTGATCAGATGGCTGAATTTTATTTATCGGATTAATACACTGCTTATTTTCAGAAATTACACTTTGCGATACAGCAGACTCACTATTTTTGTCTGAAATATTTCCTTTGCTATTTTTCCTTAATTTTAATAAATTTTCGTTTGTATTTTCCATCTCAAAAAAATTATCATTTTTTATCCAAAACCCATTCTTCATGTCATTATCTTGTAAATGATCTGATTTGATTTTATTATTCTGTTTACATTTATCTTTAGTTTCATTTACTTTGAATCCATTTACAGTATTATCAAATTTATTTTGCTTACATCTATTTTTATTAAATACATTACAATTATTTTTTGCGTAATCACTCAGATGCCGTTGTGATGTAAAACATTTTAATTTGTCCTCATTACTGTTAATTTTCAAATTATTATTTTCTGATTTTTTTGAAAACTCCATTTTAAGAGCTGAATTTATTTTCTCTTGATTTTTATAAAAACCATTTGTTGGTTTTATCGGTTTAATATAATAATTTTTTAATTGTCCTGTCAAATCCTTTTGACCATAATTGATATTTTTGTCCCATTTTCTTTTTGAACGATCTGTTTTATTTTTAAAATACTTTTCCATCAACATATTTAAGTGAAGTCTTCTTTTTTTACTTTTATTCTTTATTATTGCTGTTGTATTTATTGTATTACGATTATTCTCTAATAAACTATCACCAAGCATACTTTTGGTTTTGTACTGACTATATTCTTTTCCAAATTTGTTTAATGTTAGTGTATTAGCATCCTGAATAGAACTTGTTTGATACTTTTTTTCTAGAGATGAATTCTCATTATTTGTTTTATTCGCCATAAGACGTCTGTTGTAATTTCTTCCATCATAATCTCGATCAATGTTACCATTTGTCTCTTTGACATTTGTGGTACATTTCATTACAGGCAATATTTGATTAAATTGGTTTGAAGTTTGATCGGTATTAAAAGTAATATTTTTATATCTGTTAAGTTTATCATAATTTGATGTTAAGTGATCAAATATATCAGTTTGGTTTTTTACAGACTTATTTAAATTTATATTAATTTTATCAGGCAATAGATTAGTGCTTTCTGTGTCAAACCCTATATCGTTATACCTAACATTTTGAAAATTCTTTCTTGTGTTCCGTTTTCTTCTTTGATCATTTTCAAAGTCATCGAAGTGTTCAAAATTTAATGTATTCTCTTTTAATTTTAAAATGTCATTTTCTGATTTATAACTATTTTCTGACTTCAAAATGCTATGAGCTGAATTAGAATTAATGTTGCCAGATTTATTTGCACTATTTTGTAATACTATGTTACCATGTACTTCATTCACAGATTTTTTCCAGTTAATAGTTTCATTAACTCTAATGATATGCCTTTTATTTATTTTTTCCAAAACTTTTTTATTTTTTATTGTTGAATTAATGCAATTTTGCAATTTCAAATTTATATTTGATTTTTCATTGGCAGTATTATCAACTTTGTTTGACTTTTCCTTAGAATAAATTATGTAAGAAGTTTGATTAGGTTTTATTGGAAGTGTTCCGACGTTTGACTGATTAGATGGCATCAGAGGATTGATTTTTCCATTCATGTCTTTAAAATTTTGTGTTATCATTGTTTGGTTACTTGTTGTGTCACTTAAATCTAGTTTAGGTTTTTTGCTTGATTTTATTTTGCTGGATTCAACCTTAGATTTGTTTCTTTCTAATCCGATTTTCAAATTATTTTGATCATTATACTCTCCAATTTTACTACTTACTGTTTTTGTGTGGTCATTATCTAATTTGTTTTGTTTATTGCTAGTTTTAATTTGTTCATTATCCATTTTTATTTCTTTGTCACCAGTTTTAATTTGTTCATTGTCCTTTTTGATATCTTTGTCGCCAGTTTTAATTTGTTCATTGTCCTTTTTGATTTGTTTATTGTTAATTTTAATTTGTTCATTATCCATTTTTATGTCTTTGTCACCAGTTTTAATTTGTTCATTGTCCTTTTTGATATCTTTGTCACCAGTTTTAATTTGTTCATTGTCCTTTTTGATTTGTTTATTGCTAGTTTTAATTTGTTCATTATCCATTTTCATTTCTTTGTCACCAGTTTTAATTTGTTCATTGTCCTTTTTGATATCTTTGTCACCAGTTTTAATTTGTTCCTTGTACTTTTCGATTTGTTTATTGCTAGTTTTAGTTAGTTCATTATTAATTTTGAATTGTTTATTGTTGGTTCTAATTTTCTCATTATCCATTTTAGAATATTCATTGTTTGTATCCATCTCCCCTTTGATTTGTTCATTTATCCATGAACTATTTAATTCAGGATTTTGCAGGGAAACTTGAATTATAGTCTTGCTTGGTGTTGCGAATAATTTGACATCAGGCTTGGGAATGTCTTTATAGATTGACTGGTTTCGGCAACTTAATGTTTTGGTTATTTCATTGACAGCCCATTGCTCAAGTTCTTTGTAACATTTAGTAGATTTATCCATAATTACACTTTCAACTGTAACTTTTTCAATTCCAACATAAGTATCGTTTGCAGAACTGTTACTATTAATTTTTTGACTATCAGTTGTTGAGACCATGAAATTATTTTTAATAACAATAATTTTTTCATTCACATATTTATCTGTTGCAAAATGATGGTCGACTGTAATTAATTTATTTTCATGAAACAACTTATTTTTCTGATTAGATTTATTTCCAGTTACTAACCCAGGTTCTGTTACAAATAGCAAATTAAAAGCATCCTTTCCCGTCATCATTGCTGATTCAAATTTATGGGCCGCAGATGGTTGCTCTATTTGGGTTATACTTTGAGATGTATTGTCCAAAGAGATTAGGTTTTTAGTTGTGCTTGAAAATTCTAATGAATCTGTTTTAGTTGTATCAGGTTGTTCAAGTTTCCCTTTTGTTTCACAGAATTGATTCACCAATGTTTCTGTATGTCTCGAAAATTCTGTCAATTGAAGATCAGTCACTACTAATCTTTCGAATTCCTTACCAGTAATTTTTACAGAATGATTTGACGTTAATGACGATAAATTTTGATTTACCTTTATTTGATTGTTACATTTATTTAAATATAGGTGATTTGGAGATTTTTCAATCATCTTTTCAGTTATTGTGGAGTTGTAATGCGGTAGACTTTCTGACCCATTTTTAGGGACTTTTGTTGATGTTGACAGATTACCTAGGGATTCAATTTCCGAACAGTTAATGTAAGTTGTTGAAGATTTTAGTAATTCTTTTTCCGATTGCAAAGTGTCGTTTGATTTTTCTGAAGAGCTTAATTTTGGATTGTTGTTTTCTGTAATAACTTCGTATTTGATTATTAATTCAATACGTTTAGGTTTCTCTGTTGTTGTCAAAACGGATTTTGTTTTATTAAATTTAAAAAAATATTTTAAGAAGAAACCTTTGGGAGTAGTGTTTTGGTCAATGTGTTCAGTTGGTTTGTAGATTTGAGTTGATTCTTCAGTTATTTCCTTTATATGCATTTTTGTTTTTTTTAAATTCATCAACTTTGCTGGAATCTTTTCTAGATTTGGGTCTGTGGTTTTCGAGACTTGCCATAGCCTTGTTTGATGGAATGCTATGGGCATACTAGTCAATTCTTCACACTCTTCTGTTGGTGTTTCATCTGTGCTTACTGTTTTATTCCAAGTTGTAGAGCTTGACCAGTTATCTTCATCATCTAATGTACTCTGACATGTTTTTGGATGTGTGCTATCATTTGTGGTATCTTCAGAGGTAGTGGTCCAGTCTGACACCGTAGAGGATACAGGCGTCATCTGGTCATCAGTGGTGCTGCCCCAGTCCAATGTCCCGGGTGTTGACTTTTGTTGAGTACATATGGGGTCTGTTGCATTGTCATCTCCTTCGTAATCTGTATCACCTGTAATATCATCATTTAAAATAAGTTAGTCATGTAGAGTTACAATTACAATTATTAAAACAACAATCTTCTAGGTTATCTCCATTACTAGAAGACTTTTTAATACAAAAATATGCCAACCATAAATACGTTTATGTCCTTGACAAATATGTGAACAATGGTACAACAGTGTGGTAACACCATTATAAATGTATAATTTCCTTGTTAGTATCAAATAAACTTTATCGCAAGTTACATCGGTCTTCAAGTCACATTGAATACAGACAGAGTAGTTGTCGTTCGGACCCATCTAGTATCCTGAGAAATAAGATTTATCGTGCGAAGTAGATATGTGTGTATCAATATTCTTTATGATTAAATTCTTTCTTTTTATTGAAGCTTAATAAGCGATGGTAATTTGCAAAAATATGAGTTAAGGTTAAAAAAATGACCACCAATACCAGGTACCATTAATATGTACCTACAGGTAAAGGTGCAGCCAAGATCAGTGCTATCTGTAGGTTTTGGAATCAATTCTTTGGCGAATAAAACTTGGGCTTTTGTCTCCCAGTTGTAGTTCTTGTCGTTGATCTGAAAATCAAAATAAATAAAAACTTAAAGGGGTTAATGTAGCTAATGATAGGGATAATATGGATGCAGGGAAGAATATTAAATATTTTAATAGTCCTATGGAATTTTCCAATGAAGATTTAGCTCCTTACTATACATTGAAAGTACTAATACTGATTAAAATGGTAATCCTATGTTTCTGGGTAAGTTATTTCACGGTAATCATCCTGAACTTGGTCATGTAATATCTTCAATTGATAAAATGGGGGAAAATCTTATAAATGTTATTTGCAGGAGCATTACTGCTGCTAACAGTATACTACACTCAAAATTTTAAGTGATAACCATATGTATGCTTATATACCAAAGCACTTTATATTTAGGACTGGTGTCGTTAGAAATGTCGACCTGAGTCACTAATGATGAGCTTAAACATTGTCTCCAAAGCTTCTTTATGGATAAGTATACTTTGGTCTCAACCTTAACTTCAAAACCGACTAGCTCAGTAAAGTTCGTCAGTGTTAGATGTCGAGCTGATTTTAAGGCCCTTTAGTATTGCCAACCATGCAACTTCACTTTGAAAGGCCTATGACCGTCTTAAACCAAAACGGACATGACTTGGCGGGAAAGAAAAATTGACTTCCTTACGTTTTTGGACGAAAGACTTGGCGGGCTTTTTGCTCCGCATGTTGTTTTGGGTAAGATTGTACAGTTTAGGAGGTATTATACATGCGTGTCTTTAAAGTAAAGATGTATTGTAAAATTCAATATTTACAGCAAGTTCCAGATTGATTTATACCGTAGGTATATGAAAGCATATCAAGGTATATGGCCTCGGCGCTTCGCGTCTCGACTACTACGCGGCGCTACGTGGGCCCTGAACCTCTCTGTTGCCGCTTTGCGGCCACAGAGAGGTTGAACAATTCCTGAACAATTCTACTGAATCTCTACGCAATGGAGACTCTAAGTTAGGCAGTTTTGACACTTAGGTACTTCCAGCAAACGTAGAAATTTAGTATGTAGATAAATGTTGATGTAAAATTCAATAAAAAAAAACAAAATCAACATTTGCAGTTCCTTCCACCTAATATGTTATACCTAAGTTGGAAGGTAAAAGTTCCTTTATGCTGACTTGGCCATTACGCAGTACACACAGAAGTGCTTGGTGCGCTTACTAAATAGGATGAATGTATTTTTATAATTTATGTCCACTGTCCATTTTTGTAGGTTAGTGACGTCAAACATAAATCATAAACGATAGGGTTCGGGATATTAGCAAGGTTGACTTTTGTACCAAGTTTCATTTTGATCCGAGAAAGCGTTCGAAAGTTATCGTGTCCCATAGAAACGTCTTGGAACAAAAATCTTGACATACAACATATATATATATATATATATATATATATATATATATATATATATATATATATATATATATATATATATATATATATATATATATATATATATATATATATATATATATATATAATAATATATATATATTTATTTAATTCATGATCAGGGAGGCCCCTCTTCCAAAAATTCTACTTCCGGCGCGGGGGGTGTCCGCTTGACGGGCGAATTTTCCTTGGAATGCGTGTTTCCGTGCTTAACAATCCATTTGTTGCTTAAGGATCCGGTTTATGCTTTATAACTTGAGCAGTTACTCAATTCTCAAGCACTACTAGTTACTCATTTTTTCTATATTTTTCGAAGGAAATGCGCTAAAACCGTTAAAGAATCCAACAATGAAACCATTTGATCATTAAGATAGTGCAAATAATAGAGCATTAAGATAGTGCACTGCCAATTTTAGAGGCATGGTTTTGTTTAACCAACTAGATAACTATACGCATTTCCTTTGAAAAATACAGAAAAAATGAGTTCAAGTAGTGCTTGATCATTGAGTAACTAAACCGGAACCTTAAGGAAGAAATGGGTGGTTAAAAACGGAAACAAGCATTCCTAAGAAAATTCGCCCGACATGCGGACCACCGCGCTAGAATTTTCTATATTAGTATTATTTTTAAGTACACAATACTTTATTTTTTTAATGTATTTGAATTTAGTCTAAATTCTTTTACCTCCACTCAAAAAACCTGACTCGAATTTCAACGTGAACTCTTTACCTCAAAAATGCTCGAAATAAATTTTTATGTTTTCAAATTCGAAAAAGGAAACTTTAAAAACATGTCTTCAAATATGATATATGTTGTAACAATAGAGATATATTAGTTTTCGTCTTATAATATATAACCTTTAAGCATTCAGAGAGAGATAAAGGTGAAATTTCATTATATTACTTTAAGACTGAAGGTTTTGTGTTGAGAAACACGTGATCTGGATACGATAATCTATTTCCGATATTGAGGGTACTGTATGAGAAATTTGGCCTTCTCGCTGGAATGCGGTACTCAGAGGCCTCAATAGGTTTTCTCTCTATTTTAAGGAGAATTATATAACAATCCAACATAGCATGTTTTGCTCTTAAATATTTTATTATTTTCCATAATATATAACTTATATATATTAGACTAGAATATTCTTATACCTAAAATATTCTATATTTTATTTTATAGAAAATATATTATTAGACTTTTAGAAGAACTTTAAAATATTTTAGTCTTTTTGCATTTTCTCATTTATACCGTTTGTAAGTATTGTGTTGGCTTTTAAATTCCGAAACTGGAATTTCGCCTGAATAATCCGTTTCAGGTGTTTTTAAGACCTCCCTTGAGGTTATTACAAATTGGTCTGTCTGTATGTGTGTGTTAGTTAGTCCATCATCATCATAGTGTGTGTAGGATGATGGTTGGGAGTCACCTACTATCGTGTGTGTAGGATGGTTGGGAATCACCTACTATCGTGTGTGTAGGATGATGGTTGGGAGTCACCTACTATCGTGTGTGTAGGATGGTTGGGAGTCACCTACATCGTGTGGGAATCACCTACTATCGTGTATTTAGGATGGTTGGGAGTCACCTACTGTGTATCACTGCTATCGTGTGTGTAGGATGTTTGGGAATCACTACTATCGTGTATTTAGGATGGTTGGGAGTCACCTACTATCGTGTGTGTAGGATGGTTGGGATTCACCTGCTATCGTGTGTGTAGGATGGTTGGGAATCACCTACTATCGTGTATTTAGGATGGTTGGAGTCACCTACCTGTATTTGGATGGTTGGGAGTCACCTATATTCTCAATTTAAGACAAAGTATTGCGTTCTCCCTCAAAATCCGAAACCGAGGTTTCATCAAAATGATCCGTTTCAGGCATTTTCATTACGTTCTGTATGGTTTCCATCATGCTGTCTGTCTGTGTGTTTGTGTCACGCATAACACCTACTGTGTTTATGCCAGAAAGTTGAAACTTGGTACGAAAATGATATCTCTGTGGCTACTGTAACCTAATTTCCTGAGTCATCAAAAAGTGTCATTAATTATAAGTTTGACCGACCGAGTTGAAACTATATTGAACTTTGGATAACCGTTTCAATCGGAGTAAAATGATATAGTAATGCTACTTTAAGCTCTGGATAACCAAGAAATTTTGTGGATAAGCGAAGTCTTATCTTAGTTTAAGACCCGTATTCAAAGACATCTTCCTAACATTTTCCTAACATTCTCCTTAAGGAACAAGGAGAATGTTAGCAAAATATTAGGAAGATGTCTTTGAATACGGGCCAAAAGATTTAGGCCCGTATTCAAAGACGTTTTCCTAACTTTTTCCTAACATTTTCCTAACATTCTCCTAACTTTTTCCTAACATTTTCCTAACATTCTCCTAACACCTAACTTTTTCCTAACATTTTCCTAACATTCTCCTAACATTTTCCTAACATTCTCCTAACCCTCACCTTTGGTTTAGGTAAGAGAAATGTTTTTTAAGCCACGAAATTTAAATGATCGTTCCGTGTTTTAAAAGTCATTTAGAGGCTTCGCATGATTTTTTTTAGTAAGAACCTAAGGTAGTTAAGTCAAAAAGTGATACCATTGTAAATAACGTAATATATCGCAAAGTATCAATTTTATTAACTTATTACCTGGATTTACGACACACTTTGTCGTATTAATAACTATCTACATAAATTTACATAATACTGTTAATCCACTTACCTTACTATTAGGGAGTTTATCCTGAAATTCTTTTAACACAATCAGATTTTTTTTATTTTCTATGGTCTGTTTGTGGCGGGCTATTGATTCTAAGAGGAAATTCAGTTGGTCCGGTGTGAATAATTCAGCCATTATTATACCAAAAAAAATTTACACAAACAAAAATGAATTTGATGACAAAATACGAAAAACAAAATTGTGTAAATGATTTAGCAAAATGAAAACAGTGTTGCACTGATTAACAGGTCTTCATTTAGACACCTTTGGATTCGTACAACCTGGTCCACGTTCAAACTTGAAACGCTTGATACTGCTTTATTTATGAAAGCTGTTACAATAATTGAACATTGTATTTGTATTAACTCTACTGTTTACTGAAAACATATGTAAATAAAGTTTCTAATATATTTAACATTCGCCAAAGCAAGGCCGCATTGTTGTTTATGACAAAGTGTGTCGTAAATCCTGGTAATAAGTTAATAACATTGATATTTTGCGATATATTACGTTACTTACAATGGTATCACTTTTTGACATAACTACCTTAGGTTCTTACTAAATAAAATCATGCGAAGCCTCTAAAAGACTTATAAAACACGATAGGAGAACGTTAGGAAAATGTTAGGAGAATGTTAGGAAAATGTTAGGAGTTAGGAAAATGTTAGGAAAAAGTGAGGAAAAAGTTAGGAAAATGTTAGGAAAATGTTAGGAAAAAGTTAGGAAAATGTTAGGAAAAAGTTAGGAAAATGTTAGGAAAATGTTAGGAAACGTCTTTGAATACGGGCCTTAGTTTAAAATCAGAAAAATAACCAATTGTGTTGAAAATTGTCAAGAGTGTATTTGTTTATATAATACACTAGTATTCTAAGTTTTATTGCAATGCGGTCGGTATATCTACAGTTTTTGTCGTATTACTTTTGTTAAGGAGCGGTAAGCGTGGTCAGTAGGCGGATAAGTGACCGATAGGATACAAAAAATATCTTTTGTGTCTGAGGTTGAGCAAAGCGAAACTGAAGTGCTGGGGATGAGCGTAGCGAATCCGATAAAGGGTGGAAAAGTTTGGAGATTTAAATTAGTATCATGTTGATAGACTGAAACGTTTTTAGAGGTAAGGATTATAGAGATATATCCTCTAGATTTAGAGGTAAGAATCATAGAGATATATCCTAGAGATTTCAATTCTAATTTCGTATCTAATTTTAATGACAACATTAATATGCTTCTCACAATTGTATTAAATTTCAACAAAAGCAAAAGACGTTGAGCAGACATCAAAAGACATAAATCATATTAATTATTATTGACGCTATTATATCATGTGCTCTTGCGCCAGGCATTAAATGAAGAAGATTACTCATTATTATATTTTTTTTATTCTCAGTGTTGCCACTGTTTAAAGCAGGATTGGGACAGCACTCTCCCTTTTTATTTTTCCTTATTTATACACTAGGACCGTAGGTATATAGGAGAAGTATTGTGTTTGCGAAAAAATCCGAAACCATGATGTCACTGGAATTACCCGTTTCAGGTGTTTTTATAGCCTCCTGAGTGGTTTTCACAAAGTTGTCTGTGTGTGTGTGTCTGTTTGTTATCATCGTAGCTTCCAGTATATTTATGCTTGGGTATTGAAACTGTACAAAAATCAGTATACCACTGTAGTTGAGCTCTTCGGAAAATATTTTTTGTGACGTCACTAACCCGCAATAGTGACTCAGCAAAAATTTCGAAAACACGCGTTAAAATAATGCGATCGGATTGAGATTTTGCCATACATATAGCCATGTACAATACTAACATATGTGCCAAGTTTCTTCTCATTATCAGCATTAGTTCCATTTTTATCAAATGACTTGTGTACAATTTTTAAAAAATTGTTGAAATTCGGCACAAGTGTAAAACATTACGTTATAAATAAGTGCACAACGTTTCGATTTGATATGACAAGTTTCGATGTAATTATTTTTGGATCATAAAAGTTGAGCAGCATCGAGCATGGTCAGTGCCTGGATGGGTTACTGCTGAGAATGAAACGAATGTATTTAGTATTGCTGGTTTTGCAGAGTACGTATTTGAACTTGCAGTGGTCTATTTAGTAGGAGTATTTTATCGCGGTAACTCCACACGAAGCTAAATTAATCAGGGCGATGGATTTGATATGTACCACCCTGTATATATTATTACATGCGTTCCACATTTCACATCGATTCCGTGTTATATGAATTTGAAATTCTTGCTGAGTATTTTACTGCTGTTAGTTAATGACGTCAGGAAAATTATTTTCCCCATAGGAGAAGTACATATTTTATTTTCAAGTTTAAACATTCTAGCGTTAACACACAGAGATACGATGATAACAAAAACAAATACATACACAATTCACACACACGTACATACTGAGGACCTTAGAATAATACTATATATAGAAGGAGCACTACTGATAACACGAAAGCCGGTTCACTGGTCCAACTAAGTAATGCTGCCATCCTTACAATACACAATTTTCTAAAAAAAAGTTGGCAATACTTCCGGTTGCTGAATTATTATGTTCTATTATTAATTAATGATTGATTATTCATAAAATACTAAATAAATATCGGTGCATTACAATATTTTATGCATTTTAAATTGTAGTTTAACGTATTTATTAAAATTATATATAAAAAGTAGTCCTCGTCAACTAAATGTAGCTTTTGCCATCTAAGACCGGTTTTATTAAATACTCAGCAGGTGTTTTAAGTTATTATATTTGTTCTTTACGATCTTTCTTCATTAATAGATATTTATGACACATATTTAAAATAATGTTTTGTTGCCAGGTTGGCAGCATTACTTAGTTGCACCAGTCAACCGGCTTTCGTGTTACCAGTGGAATTACATTGTGTTTACGGTCCTGTGCTCCTTCTATATATAGTATTATTCTAAGCTGAGGACCTTCCAAAAACGACTTAGGGTGTCTTAAAAACATCCGGAACGGAGGATTCAGGCGAAATCTCGGTTTTGGAGTTTTATTCCAAAATACTTTCCTATGTACTTACGGTGTAAATCTAAAAAAGGTACGAGTATAAGAATTTCAATTCGTTCCTTATTAGAAACCAAGTATTTTTTGAGTGAAAGACATAGTAGGCTCAACTCAGACTCAATTCAACAACGCCTCAATACTTCACCACCTTTATTACTAAAAGAAAATACTAAGTGGTTAAAATTTAGACTGAACTTGTCGACATAGGTGAGAAGCTCTTATGTTAAAAAGCTTTGTCTTCCGAGTCATTGTGTCTCAAGGCGTTCTTTGTGTAAAATATGTGCGCTCCTTAAGTAAAGTGATAAGTAGGCACTTCAGTTCCTCGAGCTTTTTTGGGAAAAAGACTCGAGGTAAGATATTTTAATATGGAGAAATAATATGGATGTCTCTCAATCTGTAGTTGACTGGTCCTCGAAAGCGAGATGGGCGTTGATAGGCCCTTAAAGAATGCAACGTTGACGTTGATTGCTCCTCTAAAACAGCTTATTAATGAATTACGGCTCATCATCATAAAATTATTAAGGAAATATTGGGTACGGGGTACCTCGACACCTTTCCTCACATTCATATTGGAGCCGTTACGATCATCCTCACATCTTCGGTCTTGATTTGCTCCCCTAAGAAAGTAGAAACACATTTTATTTTTAGCGATCACCCATTCATGCACTAACCTCGCTCGATGTTGCTTAACATTAGTAATCCAAAACAATTGAAAATATACCAGATGTATTTGAAAGAAGCTTTGAATTATTATTTATTACATTATGGAAATACACCTGTATAAAATACAGGTGTAAAACATTGTGTACATAAAATGTAAATAAAATGTACATAAAACATTGTGTTTTTATGTACATTTACTTTCCAGTGGTCACCCATTCAGGTACTGATCTTTCTCGATACTGCTTTATATTAGTAAACTAACAAAAAATGTGAATGCAAACCTTGAGTAAACAAGGTTTACATGTAACTTTAGTCTTATAAAGATATTTTTAATCAATTTATAACAATTTACAATTATAATTGTAATACTCAATAAAAAAAAGAGTTGGTCGCTCCGTAGCCTTGGCTTGAGCTTCAGCTACTACGCGGCGTCAGCGCAGAAGGCCGCTTCGCGGCTACATTGTTGTTGTCCTTTATCACTTCGTCATATTACTACTGGGTCAATCCATTTCGAGAAATGGAGTGTCCCTGCTTTATATAAGTGGCATACTGTCTCGATATAAGCGAAGTTTTAAATTTATTAATGAAATAACGTGATTTGTTTACATTACGTTTAATATGTCAATCAATAACGCAGGATTTTTTTTTGTTAACCATGCATATACATTTATAAAATAAAAACGGGAGCCGTGTGACAAGCGATGTTAATATAAGCCGGTGCCCTCCCAAACTCCTCTAAATATATATATAGTCGACAGAGGTGGCGACATTTTTTCCAAGAGGGGGGTGGGGCGTGAAGAAATATGTGTTTTTATATGTATGTTTAGAATAATACTAAATATAGAAAGAGTACTACTGATATCACGAAAGGTGGTTCACTGGTGGTTTTAAGTAATGCTGCACCCTAACAATACACAATTTTCTTATAAAAAAAGTTGGCAATACTTCCGGTTGCTGAATTATATGTTCTATTATTAATTAATGATTGATTATTCATAAAATAGTCATATAACTATCAGTGCCTTACAATATTTTTAGCATTTTAAATTGTAGTTTAACGTTTTTAATTAAAATTATATTAAAAGTAGTCCTTCGTCAACTAAATGTAGATTCTTGTTTCCGCTATCCTTTTTGCCTATCTAAGACCGGTTTTATTTAAATACTCAGCAATGTGTTTTAAGTTATTATATTTTGTTCTTTACGATCTTCTTATTAATGAATATTTATGACACATATTTTAAAATAATGTTGATTTTTTTGATTTATAAATTTCTTTGAAGAGTTGACCACCATCACCGCTTTTCGTGTTATCAGTGGAATTAACATTGTGTTTACGGTCCTGGTGCTCCTTCTAATATTAGTAATTATTTCTAAGTATGTATGTATTTTTTTTTTTTTTTATAATATTTCCCTTTATTCAAAATACCATAATTTATAATGACAAACTTCTAAATAATTATATACATAGAGATTTCCATACCTCTTAAAATTACAAATGTTTTTGAGCATATACTAATGTATATGCAAAATAAAGTAAGATAGATAGATAGATAAACTATCGTACAATTTTGTATAGATACAAAACTATCGTATGTACCAGATTTTTGTGTCCTAGACGTTTCTATGGGACATGATAACTTTTAAATGCTTTCTTGGATCGCAACATTTCAAAAAATTACAAATCTTCATATAGTTTTTAAATTGGTTTTAAATGTTTTAAATATACGGTTCACAAACATATGAAGTTTCATTGTATTATCCATAGAGATATATACTAAGGGGGCATAGCCTATCTCAATACATTGAAGGACTGAATCATCTTTTTGGGCTCTCAGGGCTCTGTGCAACCATATTAAAACCTTCTTCAAAAGTAAACTAAGGTTATAATTAATCAATTGATTTTAGCTTCGCACGCATTGATTGTGTTTTGATTTGTATTTTTTAATATGAATAACGTTTTAATATGAAAGTTATTGTGATTTTGTACTGATTATTTTATTTTATTTCTAAGCTAAGGTGGTCAGGTTACTTTTTTTTCGATGTTTCAAAATTTAACCTAAAGTGCCCCTCTAGTAATATATCTCTATGGTATTATCCATAGAGATACATTACTAGAGGGGCACTATTGTTTGAGTTTTGAAACATCGAAAAAGTAACCTGAAACACCTTCGACTATCACATATATAATCAAATAAACAGAACAAAAATACAGACTCTTACATAGTAGAACGTTCAAAGTACAAATCAAAACTCAAAAATGTGAGGGAAGACGAAAACAATTAATAATTATAACCTAACTCACTCTTTAGAAGAGGTTTTAATGAGGTTACACAGAGCCCCAAAAATATGTTTCAGGCCTCTTAATTTAATAAAATAGGATATTCCCCCTCTATAGTTTATATCTCCATGATATTATCCGTATAAGTGCCGGTTTCATTGATTCACATATATACATGTCAAACAAATATGACAAACTGAAAATGTAGGATATCCATATTTTTTACGAAATATACAAAATACCAAACTTAGCAAAATGAGGTTTAGAATATTAATTAAATACTTTAGTTCTGCGATGAGCATTTCTATATAATTAAAGTATTTTAAATAATTTAAATATTCGAAAAAAGAATATTCGTACTATTGAATTTATCTTTATTCTCATCGCGTTTGTAATATCTATTATATTTTCATATCTCTTTTAACATTTATATCTTGTTTTATCTTTCCCCATATTGCTTTGTTATGGAAAACTTGTGGCATGTTTCCTATGAGTTTTTCTCTACGCGAGGGTATTTTCAAACGACTTCTGCCACAACCACAACTTGATCCGTTTCAAGTGGTTGAAAAACTCTAGGGTTAAAGTTTTTTAAAATACGATGGGAATGAATATGTAGAAACCACAAAGCTTCAGAAACATGTCGAATAGTTCAAATACTTTCGTTATAAATAATATTTCTACTTTCAATATTGAAATTTTATTAAAATAAATGTTTCACTTGTTTTGTTAGGAAAATCATATTTAATGTTTCTCTAGAAGTATTGAAAGACGTGCTTTCAAGATTTATAGGTTTAGTATCAATACTAAAGTACTTTAGTATTCAATACTTTCAAGAAGTATAGGTTTAGTATTGAATACTTTCAAGAAGTATAGGTTTAGTATTCAATACTTTTAACATGTATAGTTCAATATTTCAAGAAGTATAGGTTTAGTATTCAATACTTTCAAGAAGTATAGGTTTAGTATTCAATACTTACAAGAAGTATAGGTTTAGTATTCAATACTTTCAACATGTATAGGTATTTTTCTCTTGCGTACTTCTAAAGTTTTATAACTTTTGATTAACGCATGAGAATAAATCGGGTACGGGGTGCCTCAGAATTTCTCCTCTCTACATCGGATTAGCTACGCTAATCCTCAACGGACTCGCTTCGCTCGACCTCACACAGATTATTCGATACATTCATTTTATTCCCAGCGGCCAGCTATCCATGAATTGATTAATATGATAGCCAGATTTGAGGTGATTCTGTTTGATGGAAACAAACAAAATGCAGTCGGAGTTTGAATTAAATGTTTCTTTTTATTGTGTCATATATTATTACTTTTTTTATTTTGAATCTAAAATAAATATTTTAAATATGAATAGTTGGTTGATTTAAACAATACATTCAAATTGTTTTCTTGTTACTGTTTTCTTTACAATTATAATTGTAAATTGTTATATATTAATTGAAAAATATCTTTATTAATCTAAAGTTACATTTAACATAAATAAAACACAAAGATTAATGTTAAAGAGATGAACATTTTACGAAGTAAAAAATAAAACTCTTTCGCCTTTCGCTGTTATATCCTTTAGAATTAAAAAAGTTATATGATAAAGTTATTTTAAATTACTAATTAATAATTTTAACTCCTTGAAATTGTACTTAAGTAAAATCTTACTAGTAATGCTTTGCACCAGGAACTCACATAAGAAATCTATAAAAAAATATTGTTTATAAATTTCTTAAAATATTTTTAAGAAATATTTATAATTTCTTATTTTTTATAGATTTGTTTAAATAAATAATTATATAATTATGTATTTAAACAAATCTCACAGAGTTGCTTATGCTATTAATGTTCCCCTTAAAAAAAAGGCTCGCTTCTCTCGCTACGTTGCATGTGTTAAGCATAATAATAATGAAAAGTGGCTGGCTAGATTTCTCTTACAAATAATAGCATTGAGTTATACAAGGTTGTCTACGCTCGCTGAATTGCTTGTAATACACATAGGGTGGACCAAAAGTACCCCTTCTTAACTCTTTAATTTTAAATCGAAAGACATAAAGTAATGAAACTTAAAGGGAACTTCTTTTTTTGTGGTGTAGTTAACTTCGGGTGCCCCATGGAAAACCAAAATTTGCGGAAAAACTAAAACAGAAGGTATACTTTTATATTTTGTGCTTTTTTGGTTCTAGGGATGAATACATGACATTTTGCCCCTAATATATTTTTGTCTTAATTTTTCTTAAGACTAAGTAAAAATTTTTCGCCTAAAGGGAAAAATTGGTAATTTTTACACAAAATATAACCCCAAAAATTGCCAAAAGTAAAAGTGCCTCGTTGTTGTCTTAAAAACACAAATAATTGATTACCTTATCCTTATTTAAGGTAGTTATAGTAAGTAATGCTGCTAGTTTTAGGAAAAATAATAATCCTGAATTTGATAGAAATTTATCTTTTATGATTTAACAAATATTATTTGTCGAATCAAAACGAAATTCGTGTACTTATTTATTTTTACCAAATTTCAATTCAATTGAATTATTTTCCGATTTTTTAAAAAAAAGTCAATTTTTATAGAAGTCATTCTATAAAAATTGAACTAATGCTGATAATGAAATGAAACTTGGCACGTAAGTCTTATACGTGGCTACATGCCCGCCAAATTGACCACAACATGTTTCCGCGTTTTATGATGTTTTTAACTTTTTGCTGTCATTAAAAAAATATTTTCCGAATAGCACAACTACAGCTGTTGACCAATTTATGTACAAAGTTTCTGGAAGTTACACTCGGAGTTACTATGATAAAATATACACACATACATACACATATAAACAGACAACTCTGAGAGAACTACTCAGGAGGTTTTAAAAAGACCTAAAGCGGATTATTCCGGTGACATCCCAGTTTCGGATTTCTTTGCAAACACAATACTTTTCCTATATACCTAAGGTATAAATGAGTAAAAGTAAAAAATAAGTTCGTTCATAAAAACCCTTTTCCATTAAATCACCTTTCTTATTTTATCAGCTTGGTTCCAATTGCTCTGCGTGTATCTAAATAAACCCGTTGAAGCATTATTTCGACTTTTACATTCATTCACATCCAAAGGTGTTAATGACTTTCCCCTCTTTCTTAATAAGAGGAAAAGTATGGTTATAAACATAAAAATTTAACCGCTTTTATTAAGAGAATAAAGGACTCTCGCTCTCCTCTCTTCTTTATCAACGGAATAATGGTATCTTATTCAATTTATCCTTTTTATTAAAAAAAATAGGGTACGGGGTACCTCGGAACTTTTCCTCTTCACATCGGATTCGCTACGCTCATCCTCCCTGCTTTGAACTCACTTCGCTCGTCCACAGACTATACGAGTCGTTTTTATCTTTTTATCTCGGCTACTTTTTTATCTCAAAAATATATTTTTATATTTTAAATTAGAATATAACTTCTACTTCTCCTCACTTACTTCTAAAGTCATGTATGAAAGAAGTTCTTTTACAGTTATATTGCCTCTAGAATTTGAAATAAAGAGATTTCCCTAAATTTTTTAGGGAATTTCAACATAGAGATATTATTACTAGAGGGGCCTTATAGGTTAAACATAGAAAAAGTAATCTGACCACCTACCATTATAAAATACAATCAAATAATCAGTACAAAATTACAATAACTTATGTAGGAGAATGTTAAAAATACAAATCAATACACAAACAATATGCGAGAAGCCATAATCAATTAATTTATTATAACCTTAACTCACTCGTAAAGGAGGTTACAAAGAGCCCCCTGAGAGCCCAAAAAAGATGTTTCAGGCCTTTCAATGTATTGCGATAGCCTATGTATATATCAGTATATATCTCTATGGGTTTCAAGACCTTCAAGTCATTATTAACCAGTTTATTTAGTGTGTGTTAGGTAAAGAGTTGTATCTACGTCATGAGTCACCCGTGGTGTAGTGGTTAAGGTAAGCGGCCAGTACACAGAATGAATGAACTTTAAACTTTCGAGTTTATTTAGTCATGGGTTCAATCCCAGCACGGGCCTCTGGGATTTTTATGAGAAGGATAAAAATTCTGCGTACCACGTCTTTCAGAAGAGACGTAAAGCCAGTGGTTTCGTCTGTGCGTTGATAGGTACTCGTTAAAGATCCCTTACCCTAAATAAAACAGGGTATATGCAAAATTTAGGACTCTCATAGTAGATTCATTGTAATACTATAGTGTGTCTGTCTTGTAGTTAAAAGTGTATGGAGGTTTGGTTTAACAGCGAGGGCACGTGTTGTTCCTAGTTTTCACTAGACTATAAGGGTCAGTGAAAATATGTAAGATTGCTTGAAAAAAGCATGAGAGGAACCATAGAAATTCACGGCTCTTCTGTCTAGATTAGATGAAATATACCTACACTTAAAATTAAAAGGAGTATAATACTATCTTAGAGAGTTGGCAAAAAGGGCCCAAGGACGTGGCCTACTTGCCTGCTAGTTACTACCACTCCCCCTCCATATTACTACTACTACTACTACTTCACATAAATATCAATATCTGGTCTAGTTGTGTTGTCTGGCATATGAAATATTCATAACGTAATTGACCCCAATTAATGACGAAGGAAAAATTCCTCTTCGTTAATCGATGTTATCTACACTTAAATTTATAGAGGCAGTCGATAATTGTAAACTCCAAAAGAATAAAGTAGATTAATACTTTATTAAATTCTTAGGTAAATCGTCTGTGTCAAAATACATGATTTATAAACCATTAAGTTCATGTTGGTTTTAAATTAAGATGTCTAGTCGTGTTAAAAAACGCCAGCACGAAATGTTTTCTGCTTTAAATCTATAGATGATTTAAAAATCCATCAGATAAATAAGTTCAATGTTAATTATAAGAGGGAGGTGTACTGTTTCTTTTACTACAAGCAAACCACTTAAATCATTGAACTTATAAAAGCAGCTTCTAAGCAAGGATCTGTATTAAAAAGGATTACGCGCATTAGACTTTAACTGACTCCACAAACGTTTTGAGAGATTGTGAAATAGAGAAAAAGCAAGTTATATTTAATAAAGCGAATTGTAAATGACTAAAGATGAATAGTGTTGTAGTTATTTGTCATGTTTTGGCTTCTTATACATCCCAGTGTTTTTTAATTCTTCTCTATTTTGTGACATAAGGAGGGCTACTTTGTTACATTGAAAACCTACTATTATCGGTACACCCTTTATACAAGATTTATTATTATTACTTGATACCTAAACGGGCAGAGGCAGTCCTAAAAAGAATATCTTATGAAACGGTATAGATTTAGCTTTTAGGCTAAACTCCCTAACCGCTCTGTCGACAAAAAAGTTAAAGAATATTATTATAAAAGTCAATACCTGCTATAGCCGCTATTGAAAATGTGCGCTTAAATGTCAATAAAGAGCAATTCACTCGTAGCTTTAAAAAGCTAATATTTTTAGTTTATTATTGACTGTTAAGAACTCTTACTATTTGGCAATCAGTTCTGGCTGCATTGAACAATTGAAACGTCAGCCAGTTCTATTTTAACTATTTAAATTTCTGTTAACCGATTTCCCATAGTGGCTACCAGTGAGTGTATCTGACATTATTTTGTACACACAGGATGAAAATTAGAAATAAATATACTTAATTATTTAAACCCTCCGGATTTCATGAACTGTGGAAATTGCAATAATGTTGGTGAGAAAGCACGAGACATTTTCCCAAGCACTTAGGACTCTTTTTCGTTTGAACCCTTATAAGAGATTTACTTAAAGTTTGTTTAATAATAACAAAGAAAATTGATTTGAATGACAAAGGGTTTCTTTACAAATGGTAAAAATCAATAAATTAGAACTGACAGGATTTAAAGAAATTCTAGACCCCCACGAGAATTTTTTGGATGGCTCACCTTTAAATTTTTAAAAACGTTAAAGGATTAAAATACAGAGGAAAGCGGAGGGAAATTGGTAATAAATAATAAAAGGTTTTCCGAGTCCAAGCCTTGACCTAGGGATAAACTAGATAAACCTTCAGCTTTTGTAAACTGTAATATTTGGATTCTTTATTTAGATTTTTCCATTTTTTCCTAAAGAGTATGCATGTGTAATTTATCAGAAGGGTACTAACTCCGACTGAAGTAACCTTTTATTAACCTCGCTTCAGTGACAATTAAGTTAGAAAAACGTATTAAAACAATAAGTTTGGATCACACAAGTCAAAGGAAGGTTTTTGAGAAAAAAGCGGGACCTTTTGTTATAGTTTGTCTAATAAATATCGATGTTTTACTGAGTTCAGATAGCTCTTTGGCAATAGAATAATCTGCCAAGGACATATATGTGCTGGCTATGGCTAACAATATAAATAAATACTTAAGCTCTGTACTAGTAATAATAATAATAATAATACTCTTTATTTGTATATAACATATAGTTTTTACAAATTATTATATGAAATAAATACATAAAACTTAGTTTAAAAAATCAAGCAAATCCTTTAGAAATAGAATGAATAATAATTCATGCTACTTGCCTTGATAAAATAAAATACATAAAAAAATAAGCTACTTTTATATTTTGATAAATCAGCATTAAAGGTGTAATCAAGGGTTACTAGACCTTCTTCTCATAGCGTGAACAGTAAACAAATATAGCTGGTGCAGAGTTGTATTATTACGTTTATACAGAGAACAGAAAAAGTTTTGACTAGTTAAAGTAGGGCTAAGATATTTTAGTCTAAGATCTCTACGACTATTACACTGTAAGGCGAAGAGAATCAGAATAATTGTTGCCAAGAGGACATGGTTCGCAACTATTTAAGGTAATTGATATCTTTTGACAATATAGTTTGAGTAAGTTTGTGTTGGCAAGTCTTATTTGCATGGCTATACGTAACTTTTGAATACTAGTCCTGCTTTACAAGTATGGCTCGCCTTCAGGACAATACAATGTAATATTCCTATAGACAGTTGAGTAACTAGAACTCACAACCCTCTCCACGTCTAGTGAAAACATATGGTTTTCGAAAGCAAAAAGAAGGCTTTTAAAAATAGATTTAAATGAACCTGAATCTGTTTTTATGACGTCAGACCAACTTATGATACTTAATAACTCTAAACTAGTAGATAAGAAGATGAGTCTGAACTTTATAGAATCCTACAGCAAAAGCTGTAGCCTTAGCCTCAAGCTATTGTAAATATGTCCATGAGGTCGATGTAGTGAAAGTTCGTCCTTACTTATTAGCGCTAAGAGAGTGTTAGAGAGTGTACAAGAGCCCAGGAGTGTTTTGTTAATAAAAAGTGTAATGGCTGGAAACGGGTTTAATTTTTCGTAAATACCTTCCTGAACAAGGATCTGCAATTCTGCAGACTCGTATCGGATGGGTGTCCCAGGCAGAACGCACTTTAGGGGTCAAAGGTTCTGCCTGGGACACCCATCCGATACGAGTCGGCAGAATTGCAGATCCTTGTTCAGGAAGGAATTTACGAAAAATTGAGACCGATTCCAGCCATTACACTGTTTGTTAACTTGGGTGGTAAATTTGACCTGTAAAGAACGTTCTGCCTGGGACGCCCATCCGATACGAGTCGGCAGAATTGCAGATCCTTGTTCAGGAAGGTATTTACGAAAGATTAAACCCGTTTCCAGCCATTACACTTTTTATTAACAAAACACCCCTGGGCTCTTGGTCTATTACTTACCATATGCAAAGGCATAAAAGTAAATAACTTGGGGCAAATTTCGAACGGGCCAATTGGTTGAAAATTATTATGTTATAAATAGAAACAACTCTCTTATGGAACGACATAATTTTATTTTATAAAACTGATGCCTCTATTTTCGTTATAACAAAAATTAATTTACTGATGGAATTTTTATTCGAATTAAAGAATAAATCATAATAATTATAATAAATAATTTAGCCGTTCATCTTTTAACGAATGAGATCACGCTATCTCATTTTCACAATTTAGACTTTCGGGGCCAAAGCAAGTGCACCATGATCATTGGATATTGGATCAAAAACGTTAGCAACTGATGTATCATTTTACGGTGCTTTCCGATCTTTTAGAGAAGGGAAGCAATTTCAATACTTTGTATATTTAAAGAGAACGTGGGCGAAATTTCAGTAAGTATCAAAATACCTATTACTATTATTTACATTAATACAAAAAGGGGAAAATGAATAAAATATGTTATACCCGGGAATATTTATTAATTTTAACTACAGTTTTTCCTCTTCCTCACCTACTGCCGCAGTTTATTTTTGTCCAACCTCTGCCTATCATGTGAAATACATGTATTTTATTTCAAAATATTTTAACGGAAAATTCTCTAGGAAACATTAATTAAATAAAAACAAATACCCCCCTCCCCTTCCAAAAAAAAAAAATAATGAAAGAAATTAATTAAAATGAATAAAAGTAAAAATGTTTATACCAATTTTCTTAATTTAAAAGTGGCAGAGTTAATTTAAGAATAATAACTCACGGAGAGCTTTTGTTAAGGATTAGTTATTTAAAATTCAATTAATGTCTCTCATTGGTGAGGTTTAGAAGGCCACGCATTTAGCATTTAAGCCATTTTTGTTAATTTCGGGGAAACATTTTTCAAAAAGATCATACAATAAATTTTCTTTAATTCACAGGTTTTATGGCATATCCTCTGACATGCTTACCATGACAGAGTTTGTTTTTTCGCAAGGAAATCCTAATTTGAAATTCCGGATTTTACAATTCCAGTATTTTATGCACACACACACACACACACACACATATATATATATATATATATATATATATATATATATAATATATTATATATATATATATATATATATAATATATATATATATATATTTGTGTGTGTGTGTGAATAAACTTCGTGCACGAATCGACCTGGTTAATATCCCAAACTCGATTGTTTATGACGTTATTAACCCGCAATAATAACCGATAAACTCAACAAGTTATCGGATTATATATATATATTTTTTTTTTAAGATAGTAACCCTATCTAAAAAGCATTATTTTATCACATGCCCCATTTAAAATATTTACATGTGTTATAAGATAAACACTTCTAAAAGGACGTGAATTTTAAATATTGACTTTTTAAATAATATAGTAGCAAAAAAAGGAATATATATATATATATATATATATAATATACATATATATATATATATATATATATATATATATATATATATATATATATATATATATATATATAATGGCATAATTAATTAAAATAACAATGTGTATTAAATATAAATGAATATAAATTAATGAGTAATAAATAATAATAAGTAATTAATGAAATAGAATAAATTGAAAGGGATATAAATATTGATTCGATAGATGGTGGTATTTAATGAAATACCACCATCTATATATACGACAAAATAATCGGATTATATTGTCGGACAATCGAATAGACATATTAATTGCTTATACTACTATAAATGGGAAATACATAATTAAAGTTCAATTTTATTATTAGCATTTGTTACGATTTTAACGATTGATATATATATATATATATATTATACAAAAGGCTAATAGTCATTTATTACCACCCTATAGGACACAACCTTCTTTTAAGAAATAAATGTAATCAAGTCAGGTTTATTGACTATACTACGACACACAGTTAAAATCAGTTAACAGCGAGAGAAAATGTTGAGGAACAAAAAGGTGGTTTGAAATTGAGGGCGTGGTTTTACATCCACGAATAACCTCAACTGGTAATCAAGACTCAAGTGCCGCGACGTGATTGAATCTTTCATCTATTATGACAATGTAATAGCAATATTAATTTAACATTAGTGTGAAAGACTTACAGTTGGTGACGTCTGTTTTGGACGATATTCATCTTTGAAATGTTTAATCCCTTTGAGGATATGAAACCATGAGTCAGCGAATTGAATAAATCCCAATATGATCAAGATTGAGAAGCTCTTCATAGACTAGAATAATTCGCATTTCCGCCTTTGAAGACGCGGAGTACGATCGATATCCGCGACCGACCAATACCAGCGACCGGCACTTATGTGATCACATATATCATGTTACCGAACATTATCGTTACTACTAATGTTGATTTATTTGTGATACTATTTGACAGTTTATGTCATGTTCATGTTCTTGAATTTTGTTTATGCCTTTCGAAAGACTTCCCTTGAAAAGGGATGTTTTCTTATTAGCCATACGCACGAATTGATTATGTATACGCCTGCTTGTGGGAAGTAAAGGCACCACTGGACCCTAATTCATATTTGGGGATGTTCATTTCAACATAACATCACAGTAAACAAAATTCAATGTTTACGTAAGTAAAACGTGAATGTTAGTTGAATGGCCGAGAGTCAACAGTTTTGATCTCTTCACACCCTACATCTTCTCGACAAAACTGTGATCAGACAAGGAAAGCATGTTAATGAATAATGTAATGGTAATGTATGAAGTATTTCTAATATAATAAGAAGCTTTCAGTAACTATGACATTCTACTGAAACTTTAAGGGAAAGTACCGAGGTAGTCCGAACCTATTTTTTATGCTGATTTACTGAATAGTTTTAAGAGATTCTAGAGGTATAAAGGTTAGGATTATAGAGATATTTCTTCAAACTCGTTTCTTACCTCGTATTTCTTTTATATGACAGCATTAATATGATCTCAACATTTGTATTAAATTTCGACAAAAGACTTGACCTTTGTAATTAAGACGAATCATCGGTTTAATGTTGAAATATAACCTGCACTTCACAATGAAGGTTATAGTATTAAGGTTTATGTGGTGATAACCTCACGTAAAGATGTTTTGAGCTTCAATGTTATGATACGGGCTGTACCGTCTTTTGTAATGATATATTTATAGTTTTGACATGCTAATATAAAACTTAAGTTTGAACTTAAGTTTAAATTATTTAGCGTAAACACAGTGGTAGTTATGCTGACACAGACAGGATGATAAAAACTACTCAGAACGTAAAAAAATTGTCTGTCAATGGACACTTTATAAGACAAGTGCGTCAATAAGCGAGCTCGTTACTTTTAATTAAGGTGCGTCAATAAAGCTTGAGCTCGTTACTTTTAATCAAGTGTTGCGTCAATAAAGCTTGAGCTCGTTACTTTTAATCAAGTTTACGTCATAAGCTTCGAAGCTCGTTACTTTTAAGTGTTACGTCAATAAAGCTTGAGCTCGTTACTTTTAATCAAGTGTTACGTCAATAAAGCTTGAGCTCGTTACTTTTAATCAAGTTTTATGTCAATAAAGCTTGAGCTCGTTACTTTTAATCAAGTGTTATGTCAATAAAGCTTGGGTCGTTACTTTTAATCAAAGTTTTAATGTCAATAAGCTTGAGCTCGTTACTTTTATCAAGTTTTATGTCAATAAAGCTTGAGCCTCGTTACTTTTAGTCTCAATAAAGCTTGAGTCGTTACTTTTAAATCAAGTTTTATGTCAATAAAGCTTGAGCTCGTTACTTTTAATTTAAGTGTTACGTCAATAAAGCTGGGCTCGTTACTTTTAATCAAGTTTATGTAAAAAGCTTTGAGCTCGTTACTTTAAATCAATTTATGTCAATAAGCTTGAGCTCGTTACTTTAATCAGTAAATAAAGCTTGGCTCGTTACTTTATCAAGTTTTATGTCAAAAAGCTTGAGCTCGTTACTTTTAATCAGTTTAATGTCATAAAGCTTGAGCCGTTACTTTTAATTAATGTTTACTCAATAAAGTTGTCGTTACTTTTAATCAAGTTTTATGTCAATAAAGCTTGAGCTCGTTACTTTTAATTAAAATAGCTTGAACGTCGTCAATAAAGCTTGAGGCTCGTTACTTTTAATCAAGTTTTATGTCAATAAAAGCTTGAGCTCGTTACTTTAATAAGTGTTATGTCAATAAAGCTTGAGCTCGTTACTTTTAATCAAGTTTTATGTCAATAAAGCTTGAGCTCGTTACTTTTAATCAAGTTTTATGTCAATAAAGCTGAGCTCGTTACTTTAATCAAGTGTTATGTCAATAAAAAGCTTGAGCTCGTTACTTTTAATCAAGTTTTTATCGCTCATAAAAGCTGAGCTCGTTACTTTAATTAAGTGTTTACGTCAATAAGCTTGAGCTCATTACTTATAAACAAGTTTTACGTCAATAAAGCTTGAGCTTATTGCTAGCCAGCTTCTAGTTAAGGCTTCCTGACTGGTTTTCTCAAAGTTGTCTGTCTGTATGTGCGTGTGTGTGTGTCTGTTATCATCGTAGCGCTTAGTGTAATTATGCTTGAAAGTTGAAATTTTGTACAAAAATCAGTCTATTGCTGTAGTTGTGCTATTCGGAAAATATTTTTTTCCGCAATAATGGCTCCGCAATAATGGCTCCGCAAAAATTTTGAAAAATCATAATACGCGGAAAACTTATGCGATCAGATTGAGATTTGGCGCGCATGTTACTAAGTATAAGACATTAGATCATATGTGCCTGTTTCATCTCATTATCAGCATTAGTTCAATTTTTATTGAATGACTTGTGTTTGTTTTTTTAAAAATCGTAAACAATTGGAAAATGGTCCGATTTAGTTTAAATTTGATACAAGTGTATACTAATATTTAATAAATAAGTTCACTAAGTTTCGTTTCAATACGACAAGCATATCCATGATTTTTGTTGGATCATAAAATTTAACTCATAAATTAACTCCCCGTGTACTCGCAACATTGTTTAGAAAACAAAGACTTTATCATAGCTGTTATCAATAGTTAGTGCTGCCAACCTCAAGAATTAACTACCGCTGTCTATTAAAAAAAAAAAATTTAAAATTATAAAGAATTTAAATTTAAATTAAGAAATTGTTATATACAAAAGCAAATAGAAAGAATCGCTGAAGGAATTAAGTTAAAATTAAACTTAAAAGGAATGGATTCTTACTTTTGATTACATTGATTATCTTAATATTCTTATAAAATATAAAAAAAATCATTTATAAGATTGCGAAGAAAACAAAGAGAAGCACAAAAGAAAAATTCAATGACGCGTAACAATAGGCTGTTTCAACTTAGCATTGCCGACATAGAATACGAGAGGCAATTTCACCCTTTGAGAAATTCAAGTACCAGTGCAGGTAACATATAATCATATCTAGCAATCCTACCAACAGAAATGTACATTAAATTTGAAATACCTAGAGTAGAATGAAAATACAGTTCACTAGTTTTACTTAATTTTGCTTCTGGGCTTGTATGAGAGACGGTGGAAGAGCATAGATCATTGTTCCTAATTCCTGTTTTAGATTGTGGTGATATAAAATATACTAGGTCATAGCTGTAAAGAAATTGCATTATGTTCAACGGCTGGCTAGCCTATTGTGGCAAAATTGATTTTTTATTAAGGGGAGTCTTGGGGCTGATTTGTGAGTATTTTTATAAATGTTGACAACCTTCAAGATTTGGTTTTGCAACATTGTAAATAAAGAAGATAAAGAAGCCATCCATGTTAGCAAGATTTGTTTGGGAAAACGTGTCGTTTTATTTAAGATATGAGTATTTGATGTTCCCAAAAGTTTTGTATGACAATTTGTCTTACAAAACAAATTTAAATGGATGGATTAAACTTCTTAATCCATCAGCACCAGTCCTACAGTGTCCTTAGAAGTTATACTAGGGCTTTCAAAAACTTGATATCACATTAGAAGTGATACTAGGTCTTTTTCAAACTTGTTATCACCTTAGAAGTGATACTAGGTCTTTCTCAAACTTGTTATCACCTTAGGAGTGATACTAGGCCATTCTCAAACTTGTTATCACCTTTGAAGTGACAATAGGGCGTTCTCAAATTTGGTATCACCTTAGAAGTGATACTAGGGCTTTCTCAAACTTGTTATCACCTTAGAAGTGATACGAGGCCATTCTCAAACTTGTTATCACCTTTGAAGTGACAATAGAGCGTTCTCAAATTTGGCATCACCTTAGAAGTGATACTAGGGCTTTCTCAAACTTGATATCTGGTTTTATTGTTAACGAATTACTTTTTTATTTACCTAAGGAATTATTATTAAGGACAGGAGACAACTGAAACGTTTTGCCGAAACTCAATCACGCATTTGTATTACATCCCAAAGAAAACCCCGCAAAACAATGGTTAGATTGGCCGGCCTTGAATATAAGACGTCCCGAGAGAACGATATTACAGATATCCTTATAAATGACCCTACTCCAGCTGTATTTGAACCCTCAACCTCCAGGTCTTATGGCGAGCGTTCTACCATTAAGCTATCGATCCTCCGTGAGTAATAACTTATTATTTATATCAGGGATAGTGTGAGAGTGGTTGTGTGAATAGCCAAGCTTTGCGAGGCACGTAAATGCACATGCACACGTTAGGTCTCTAAATAATCATAGAAAATCACAAATTTAACAATTAAACTCGCATTTCCCAAAAAATAAGCGTTGAAGCATTATTCCGACTTATAAATTCATTCATATCCAAAGGTGTTAACGACTTTTCCGTCTTTCTTAAAAAGAGGAAAAGTATGGCTATAAACATAAAATTTAACCGCTTTTATTAAGAGACTAAAGGACTCTCGCTCTACTCTCTTTCTTATCTCTTCAACGAAATAATGATTCCTATTTTATCACTTATATTAAAAAATATCTAAAAAGAAATGATTTTATTAAACAAAAGAAATACTTAAAACAATTTTAAATGTATTTGAGATTAAAATAATATTTATTGAACTTGGATTTTTAATGGAGCGCCAAGCAATAGTCGTAACAATAAACCTTGATTTTATGTATTTTGTTTATAAAATAACTATTGGGTACGATTATTTTCAAGGTTATAATAAATAAAGGTTACCTAGCGATGTATTAACCTACATAGAGATATATATTAGAGGGGGCTTAGCCTATCTAAATACATTGAAAGGCCTGAATCATCTTTTTGGGGTCTCAGGGGCTCTATGTAACCTCATGGAAACATTCTTCAAGAGTGGGTTATGGTTATAATTAATAAATTTATTTAAGTTTTTCCGCACATTGTTTATGTTTTTATTTGTAGTTTCAACGTTTAACCATGTAAGTAATTGTTATTTTGTACTGATTATTTAATTATATTTATAATCGAAGGTGGTCAGGTTACTTTTTTCGATATTTCAAAATTTAACCTATAGGGCCTCTCTAGTAATATATCTATGTTAACCTGAGTAAAGTCTACAGTTTATTAACCGGTTTCCAATTTTAACTAACATGATATCTTAAAAATTAATGCGGCTGTAAAGTAGACACTTAACATCTTCAAAAAGTAGGTGTAACGCGTTTCTTACCGTCTGCGACACTTTCGTAGTTTTCACTTACGCCGACTGTGAAAAACCACGAAACTTTAGCTGCTAAAGATTCTTAAATCTCCACTAGGTGGGCGCTAGTCATAGAGATATATTACTAAAGGGGGCCTATTAGTTGAGTTTTGAAACATCGAATAAGTAACCTGACCACATTTGGATATCAATATAATCAAATAAACACAACAAAAATACAGACTCTTACATATTAGAACGTTCAAAATACAAATCAAAATACAAAAAATGAGCGGGAAGACGGAAACAATATATTATAACCTTTACTCACTCTTTACAGGAGGTTTTAATGAGGTTATTCAGAGCCCCTGAAAGCCCCAAAAAGATGTTGATGGCTCCTCTAGTATAAATATCTCTATGGCGCTAGTAGTTTACAACAAGGTTATGGTATAACCTTCCTTATTATTCTATTGTTTATCAAATAAATAGTCGAACGTTTTGGTCGTGTTTTGAACGTTTGGTATGTTTTGTTGTTTTCAGAAAGTGAGTAATTAATGATTTATTATTAATTATAAGTGATGCAGACATTGAAAATACGCCGCCAGAATTAAAACTTTTGGTCTTCGACGCGATTGAAAGAAGTCTAGTGGTAAGTTAGTATACATTATGATTGTCTTCTAAATAGTTGTTTATTATTACTACGCCCGAAAAAATAGCATATGCAACACGACTGGGAATGGTTTTTTTTACCTCGGCTTCCTTTACTGTCTTGCTTCGCTCGACAGTAAATATAGTCGCCACGGTAATAAAGACCTTCTTCACAGTCTTTTAACATAACATAATATACTACTATCGATGTATGTATTAGATTTGTCAGTAAGTTGTAGTATGGTAAGATACTCGGCTAAAATCAGTTGACAGCGTGGGAAAATAGAGTTGAGGAAACAATAAGGTTGGCTTGATATAAAATTGAGGGCGTGGTTTAACATCCAGGAATAACCTCATCGGCTCCCTCGCATTATTTTCCCGCGCTGTCAACTGATTTTAGCCGCGTGTCGTACTATATAGATATAGATTTTAACAATGAGATAATCTCTATAGCTATTCTTTCTAGTATATACTATAAGGAATAGCCTATCTCACTACATTGAGAGACCTGAAATATCTTTTGGATCTCTCTCAGGGGCTCTGTGTAATCTCATTGAAACCTTCTCCAAGAGTGAGTTAAGGTTATTACAAATTAATTACTTTAGTCTTCCCGCACATTGTTTGTGTTTTAATTTGTATTTAAAACGTTCTCCTATAATATGTTTTGTACTGATTTTGTACTGATTGTTTGATTACATTTATAAGTAAAGGTGGTCAGGTTATTTTTTACCTTTTTAAATTTTAAAGGTTAAAACAACTTTTAACCATTTACCATTTATAGAGCCTCTCTAGTAATAATATCTCTTTGGTTTTAAAGGTTAAAATAATTTATAAATCTAGTTTATAGAGAAAGTAGGTAACATAGTACTGAGGAATATTGGTATTAGAAATGAAGGCAAGTGAAAAACCAAGAATTTTCTTTTAATTTGTCCCAAAATGAATATGTTAGACTTTTATTAACCGTTGTAAATCATTAGCTTATATAACTTATTGGCTAGTTTAATAAGGTTTAGTCGGCGCATGAACTGGAGAGAACTATTCTACTGCGCGCACTATTATTTTTTTGTATAATTTTTCTTCACGATGTAATCTATAGGGTAAACTAGAGCGGTAAACTCTGGATTAGATGCGTGCGCAAATGGAAAAAATGACAATAACTTCCCTAGTTGAACTAATTCACAGACATAAAAATCTTGACTTACTTTGTAATGTTTTGAACCTCATTTTTTTTATATAGCTTAAATGATTAGTCGGGTGCAAAACTTATAGAGGACATTTTTTAAATCTCATACAATTTTTATTAAAGGGAGTGTTTATTTATAAAAATTAAAAAACTATAACCGAAGTTATAGAATTTGCGAAATGACTAAAAAATGTACAATACGTATACATATTTTTAAATGAAATTCGCTGTCTTTGCAAAAGGTAAAAATGTTTTGGTTGTTTTGCCATAGCTTTGGATGTAGTTATCCAATTAACTCTTGATTGACAGACTATGTTTTTACTTTTCCTCATTAATACCGTAGGTATATAGGAAAAATATTATGTTTGCAACCGGGATGTCACCGGAATTATCCGTTTCAGGAGTTTTTAAGGCCTCCTACGTGGTTTTGACAAAGTTGTCTCTGTGTGTGTGTATCTGTGTGAGTGTGTCTGTTATCATCGTAGCTCCCAGTGCATTTATGCTACAGAGTTTAAAAAACTGAGTCCAAGTTTTGTACAAAAATCAGTCTGCAACTGTAGTTGTGCTATCCGGAAAATATTTTATTTATGACGTCATTAACCCGCAATAATGTCTAAGCAAAATTTTTGAATATTCATGAAACGCGGAAAAATTAAACGAAATTTAGTACAAGTATACCTTTACTTTATAAATTAGTACACTTTCAATAAGTTTCGTTTCAATACGACAAATATATTCATGATTTTTGTTGGATCATAAAGGTTTAGCAGCATTGAGCGTTGTCAGTGCTGTATGGGTAACCCTTGGGAATGAAATGGATGTATTTACTATCTGGGTTCGAGCGAAGCGAGTCCGAAGCAGGGAGGACGAGCGTAGCAAATCCGATGTGATAAGGAAAAGTTTCGAGGTACCCTTTTACCCGACTTTTCTTAATAATTTTTAGTATTTTTTTTACTATTTCTCAATTATATTGTATGTATATAGGAAAAATATTGTTTGCAAAAAAAATCCGAAACCGGGATATCACTGGAATTATCAGTTTCAAGTGTTTTAAGGCCTCCTAAGTGGTTTTCACCAAGTTGTCTCTCTGTATATGTGTGTGTCGTAAATATGTACAATTACATGTAAAAATGTATATATGTGTTTAACCTTGTTTAAGATATCAGCCTATAGATGTAATTGTGCACCCGGAAAATATTTTTTTCATTACTTACTCGCAATAATGACGCAGCAAACATTTAGAAAAATCATACAACGCGGAAAATTGATGCGATCGGATTAAAATTTGGCACGCATGTAGCCATGTATAAGATTAACATATTTGTTAAGTTTCATCTCATTATCAGCATTAGTTCAATTTTTATTATACGACTTGTGTACTTTTTTTAACAAATAGTAAAACATCTTACAATAATCCAATTGAGTTTATATTTGGTGCAAGAGTTTATGTAACTAAATAAGTACACCACGTTTCATTTCAGTACGACGAGAATATCTATGGTTTTCGTTATATCATAAAAGCTTAGCAGCATCAAGCGTGGTTAGTGCTCGGATATGAACCGCTGAGAATGTAATTAATTTATTTAATATCTCAGAACAAGCGAAGCGAGTTCAATGTAGGGAGGATGAGCATAGCGATTCCGATGTGATGAGGAAAAGTTCCGAGGTGCCCCGTAGTGGAAGTTTTCTTTTTATCAAGTTCCAGTTAGAATGATGTAATATATAGAAGCATAAATTAATACTCTATTTTATTAATCATTTGAAGAATATCCGTAAGACAAACTGGTTATTAATATAATTTTTAAGGTTAACAAATTTTATTTTCCTAGTTTATAATATGGAAAAAAGTAGGTTACGGAGTACAGTGGAGAGGGGACGGGGGAGGGGGGAGGGGGTAATAGAAAGGTGGGAAGGGCAAAACCAGCTCAAAATTTAATCAACTTCACTACGTGATCTGCTTTCATAAATGAATTAAAAATTACATTTTTTTTCCATAGCCCGCTTTTTTTAATTATGAAAATTCGGTAAAAACGGTATAAGCGGAGAATGATGAAAATATATTTTTTATATTTTACTTTACCAGAACTGCGGTTAAGGAAAAGTATAGTGCATTTTTACTTTCAAAATTTCAGCAAATAAACGATATTCTAAAACACAATTCAAATTTAAGTTTGATTTATTTGTCAAAAATCTAATACTGATAATTCAATGAAGCTTCTTATAAGTGTTTGAAATAAAAAATAGTATATGATAATCCCCACTACTATTTTTTAATAAAATATTAGAAACTGTACATATTACAGTTTTTTAAAATATTTTTTTTTAAGTTTTATGAAGTTAATGACGAGTCATTGTTGGACTAATAACGTTTTATACGATCGAAGAATCAGCTACCGTCGATACTTGCTGTTGGATATAAATATCCCTGGACCGGTTTCGGCATATCGCCATCATCAGCAGGCGGGGCAACACTCGAGTTCTCAACTAATAGTTATATCAGTGATTAACTTCTAGTCTCAATGAGCACGACGAGCCCTCTGAAGATGAAGTCGTGCTCATTGAAACTAGAAGTTAATCACTGATATTACTATTAGTTGAGAGCTCGAGTGTTGCCCCGCCTGCTGATGATGGCGATATGCCGAAACCGGTCCAGGGATATTTATATCCAATAGCAAGTATTGACGGTAGCATATTCTTTGATTGCTTCTTCAACTTTATACATTTCATAAAAAATAGGGGTTTAGAATTAAATGTCAGTTATAGTTTCTGGAAAATGCGATCGAAAGTTATATCTTCATAGAAAAGTCTTGGAACAAATATCTCGAACATATGCGTATACATACAAACACACACACATTTATATATATATATATATATATATATATATATATATATATATATATATATATATATATATAACTTGATCAGTGAGTACCCTTACTTTCAAAAAACCACTCATATTTCCTCTGAAAATTCACTAAAAGTGCTTTTCTAACATAAGTAATGCAAGAAACTCCTCTTAGTTTCATATTCGTATAGTCTGGATTATATTGGTAAGAAATGATTATCAACAAGGTAGAGACGATAATCATTTATTACTGAGAAACATAAAACTTCTGATTCTATTTATATAAATTTTCATAACTAAACAAAATAATTTTTTGACATTTTATTCTTAACTTTTATTTTAACTTCTCTTCTTTTTCGTAAAAGGGTTTAAAAATGGTCTTAAAATTGAATGAGTATCTTTAGATGTTGGTATTCCCTTTTTTTCTCGTATTTTTCTTATCCTTTAAAAGCCTATTGGATATCTTCTCGCCAGTACTATCCAATTGTATGTCTACCCGCTTTTTTATCCAATCGGATACTTTTCCTATAAAATCCGTCCAATTGGATCAGTCCGGTTCTATAACCATCTTTTTTAGAAAAGATAAGGGAAAATCTTCAAACGCTGTTCTAGAAAAATGATAATGACAAGGCTACTTTTTTATCTCAATTTTTTTTATCTCACAAATATATTTTTTATATTTTAAATTAGAACTTTCATTTCTCCTAACCTTCTTCTGAAGTCATGTAGAAAAAATTATTTTTCAATTGTATTGTCCATAAAGTTTGAAATCAAGGTTTTCCCTGATTTAAGGAGTCTACAGTATGTAACATTGTGGTTTGCCTAGGCCAGACGGTGCATAGAGAGAAGAGGATAGCTAATAGGAGGTTGTTTGGAAGATCACATAGGAGACACTTACCTTGACTTAATTAAATATAATAATGTATTACGCCACCCTGTCTGAGTACTACTAAAGCTATTTGGAGAAAATAGGGAAACTCCGTAGCAAAAACCAAAATAAATCGAAAAGATGATACCAGAGAGGTGACAGGGACTCTAAGCTACTATCTCTAAGCTGTGCTTGACAGGAGGACCTCGAGCTGCTAAGTCCAAAGTTTTTCGTCAGGACTGTATAATGAACTGAGACGAGTCTGTCTCTCCCACGGATTACGTCCTTCACGTCACGGAGATAACAGCTCTAGTCCCGTCGAAGAACCGACAGGTGAACGTCCTGGAGAATACTTTAAACATAATCACCCTCGTAACTCGTAAAATAAGTGTATTTATCTAAATATTCAAATAAGATTTTTAAGAGTAACTTATTTTTCCAATTCGGCAATAAGCCGTAACACAAACAATCAAAACTAACAATATCAAGTTGGATTAGGGTTTTAGCATGCGGCCTAAATCAAAACATAAGGCCGGGAATTAGAGCCGCGGAGTCTCCTCTTCACTACCCATAGGGCCACCTCTCTAGAATGACGTACAAGAGGGATGCCACATGAAGGGATAGCGAAAGTAGGGAATCGCCAATACATAATGGATTGGCGAGTTATAAGGATTTTACTGGTTATAAGCATTATTAACTGAGCTCGCATTGAAGCTCTAGCCTGTTTAGAGAGTGTTATCTTAAAAGCTAAAACTATCATTCTGGATTTTCTATACTATCTTAATATTATTTTCTGGTTGCACTACAAGACCTAAAGCTTTATTTCTGTACTAAGTTTAAGCTCTCTAGCATAAACTCCTAAACTACTATATAATGCTGAAACTAAATAAACTATGTCTGACACTGATAATTCAGGCAAAATCTTGATTTCCGAAAATTTTTGATTGATTTCAATGACAAAGACAAAGTCTAAAAATAAATACGGGATTCAACGATTTTCTTTGCCCCTACGAGAACTTTTTGAATGGCTCACCGTATAAATTTTTAAATATATTAAGGGATTAAAATACAGAGGGAAGGGGAGGAAAATTGGTAATAAATTATAAAAGGTTCTCCGAGTCCTAGCTTTGACCTAGAGATAAGCTGGATAAACCTATTCTTGAGTTTGGATTCTTTATTAACGTTTTTTTCATGTTTTCTTAAAATGTACGCAGCACCTATATCGTTATTAAAACACAACTAACTCTGATTTGAGCAACATCTTACTAATAATATTCAGTTTTTATAATCATAAAAATAAAATATCTAATTACAGCGATTTTTATCAGTTACGACTCGTTCTCAGCGCTCCAAGGTTTTTAATAAAAATTTTGAAAGGAGTTATCAAAGCTACTTTAAAGATTCTGGCCTGAAGGTCGGCAAGGATCTGCTCAGCAGCTTGACCTCCCTACCCTTACTACTGCTATTTATAATTTACATAAATTATATATAGCTTAATTTATTAAGCACTCAACAGTTAACCAACAGTTAAGTGAGTGGCCACCCCACCGCTTTTGGCCCCTCAAAAAGAGACCTTTGTATATTAATTGTTGGTCTGTATTATTTGTTGATGATTATACATTTTTATTACATAGCTTTTTGCTTAAGTGGTTTGTGTAAATTTGGTTGCATTTTGCGAATTCTCACCTTAGATCGCATGCCTGCTTCGCGAGTCTGCTCAACATGCCGTGGCACATTCAGGGTCACTAGGCCCGTATTCAGAATAATGTTTAAAAAATCTCTCCTAGGTTGTTCCTAGCTTTTTCTAGCCTTTTCCAAGAATTTAAGGTGCAAAGTTAGGAAAAGGCTAGGAGAAACCGAAGAGAGATCTCTTCCTAGCCCTAGAGACGGTTAAAAATGTTCTAAAATCGACACTTAAGCTAGGAAAATGTGAGGAACAACGTAGGAAGAACCTAGGAGACATTTTTTTAATACTTTTGATCATTTTGAATACGGGCCTTATTATTCCCTTCCTTCACTTTGGTAAGTCTCCTAACAACTTATTTACTGACTAGAATAGTAGACTGACCAAAACAGATCACCATTGAAATCAAAAGATGAACATTTGATAACAAGAGGAAAGCAAAACCATAAACTATGAACAATTTTACTTTTCCTAACCTATTAGCGCACTTTGTTTTTCTTTAACCTCGTGAAATACAAATGGACATAATTAAGTTTTTTATTACGACAGAAAATAAGTAATTAAAAAAAAGAAAAATTCAGTAGGTAAACACCTTAAAAATACAAAGATAATATTGAAAAAAATTGTGAAAAACGTTATAACGAGTTAATATAAATTATCTTAACTTAAAAAGTGACGGGTTTAATTTAAGAATTTTAATCCATGTAAGGCTTTAGCTGAGAATTAGATTTTTAATGTAATAAGTAATTTGATTAATTAATTAGGTAATTAATTAACCACAAATCATAATTACTTTTTTAGATTTTTACTGATGAGGTTTATCCACCACGCATTATCTTTTAACATTATCGTAAATTTTAGGGCAAATCTTGAAACAAGTAGATGATTAATGCAACAATAAGTCGCATTAAAGCAAACTTATTGCATATAAGTGTGCATTAATGCACCTGTTTTTGAGCTCATATTTTTCCATGCTTATCATGACAACTTTTTCTATAGACTCTAGAAAAGCACACTATAAAGCTGGAAAATTTCTACTTGTGTTGTAAGACTATTTTAACACCCAAAAAAGTGTTAGATATAGATAGTGTGGTCTCTGTACACTCAAATCTCTTCGCATCGGTGCGTTGAATAACTTTTTACTCTAAGTTGTGCTCTCGATCCCTATTTTGAATTTAAAAGGAGTTATTTTTCTGCTTTTTATGTATTTAATTCAATTTTCGCTTTAATGAAATGAACCGTTGGAGGTGAACATAAAGATCGATCAAATATACTTTATTTAATATCAAATATAAAAGGACTCAATTTTATCTTGGTCCAAAAAACATTTTTTTGATATAAGGAAAAGTAAGAAAAAATCAAGGCTGCATCTATCATAACTTTATCTAGGAAGAAACTTTAAAGTAAATATTTGTGGCGAATGTGGTGAAAAGATATGACGTCATATAAACCACATCTATTCATCATACTATATCGCTGTTTTTTTATCTTTGACATATTTTTTTTACGTTCAGTAATCTAGCCCTTTGATTTCTCAGTAAAAGAAGTTACGTTCAGAAACGTATCAATCTTTGAAGCGTTTCATGACTTACCTCCTTCATCAGAAAAAGGATTTTTTTTCTTGATGGATGACCCTAAAAAGTAAGAGGGAGCGAAGAAAACCTTGGGGAACTCCAGGGAATAGACCCAGTTTTTTTAAAGGATTGGACATTTTTTCTAAAAACTAAAAGTACGAAGGATTCTTTCCTTTTTTAACTTAGATTTATTTGATGTCTTAAATCATCCTTCCTCTTCAAATGATGGTATTTTTTACACTCGTTATTTCTCCGAAGGTAAAGAGTCTTGAAAAAGGTGATTTTAAAATAGAGTATGGTTAGTACGGGGTTTCTTTGGAAAGTTTAACAAGTAAGGAATCTTATAAAAAGATTTATGATATAGAAAAGAAACTGTTTGAAATGAATGAAGTGGGGACAAGTGAATACTAAGAGTGAATTAAGCATGCCATCCTCATTAATTTTAATTCCTCTTCACCCCTAGGCCCATGATGAGGTCGATAATGAGTATAATTATCCCACCCACAGGACTTATTAAGTTTTTTAGGAGCTCATGAGTTTTCCCCAAATCAAGTAAGGTATGTTGGCAAAGTCATTGCATTCATACCTTTTTATTGGGTGAAGTTCAATGTTTGAGCACAAGATTACACATGAACATGATCCAGTTATAGTACAATAAAGGACCCACTCACCATATCAAAACAAATGACGTTTTCTACAAATGAAAGTTAGGGGTTATTTACCGTACTATATATCAAGGCGTAAAAGTATTTCAATAGATTGCATATATATATATATATATATATATATATATATAATATATAATAATATATATATATATATATATATATATATATATATACACATATCCTTATTATTCTTTAACCTACGAACCCGTATATTTATATCGTAATACCTACTTAACATTGTGATAAGGAACTTTTGCCGACGATTTTAAGATATTTTAAAGCATAAACTGTCTTGTTGACTGCCTAATATTGGGGAATCAATTTTAAAGCTCAATCTAGAAGAACACAATTCAAGAAATTCAAAAAATATGATGTTACCTATGTGAAGCGGTTTGGGTAGAAATTGCAGTATCTGAAGTCTCTGTTCTTCAAAAAAAAAAAAAAGATTTGAATTGTAGATTTAAAAGGCAGGTTACTCTATTGACTCGTCAGACTTTTCCAGAAGTTTATGGTGGCCCTTTTGTTTTTTCTATTTATTTATCTTTGCCATTTATTAATTGTGAGATTTGACCCACATGTTGTCATATGTACACCAACATATGTACTGAATTTCATCAGCGTTAACAGCATTAGTTCAATTTTTATCGAATGATTTGTATAAGTTTTTTAAAAAAATGTACGAAATCGAAAAATGATACAATCGAGTTGAAAGTTGGTACAAATATTATAACAAACGTTTATGCCCACCTCAAGATGGCTTGCAAAAGGAGGTATAATATGTCTTTGCCACTCAGTAGCACTTATCTTACCAATATGATAACTGACCTTAGCCAAAAGGAGCGCCACCCTCTTTATGAATCTGTTCTTATAGAATAAAAGATGAATACACAAGGATAAAGTAAACAACAGACGAGATGCGGTGATAATGGTAAATCTTTCCTAGATTTTAGTTCTAAAGACAACACACTCGAGGATTAGAGAATGACGTCGGTGTCGGCTGTCGGTGAACACTGAACAGGGAATACCGACTTAAAGGAAAGAGGGTTTAGACTGGGGAGGTGATGAATTTGGACTGAACATAAATGTCGATCATAGGACAAGGGACAATGTCGATCAAGGGATCATATTTTAAACAATAACTAACGTGATTTAATTTCAATCTGGGAACAGCATGTGTATTGAGCTTTAAAAGAACAGTAATAAATCTCTGTTTATCCAGGAATAAACAAAAGCTGCCTACTATCAGAACTGTCGCAAAATAAGCTAAAAGAAAATTAAATGACTAATTTTATTTTAATTAAATAAAAAAAATGACAGTCTGATCATAATTACTAAAATTAATTACACAAAACAAAATCTTAGCTGAACTGATTTTTAGTATACCTTGGAGCCCCATCACAAAGCTCCTATTGGTGGTCTTCCACCAACCTAAAATTAATATTAGGCATAAGATGAAAAGGTATATACATAAAACAGGAAAATGAAAATATATAAAAAAAGAAGAAAACTGGTGAAGAAAGATGAGGTTGTGGTGACTTGGTTTTGTACTCCCAAAACCGTTTACCAATCACGAACCCAGGTTGCAAAGGAGGAAGAATAAATTAAAATCTCAAACCTCGATCTGTGAGTGATCTCACAAATGATAATAAGTAATTGGCTTAAAACTAAAAGAGCCTAAAATCTGGCAAGAAATCGCCCATCACCAAAGCTATATTTTAGTGCATAATGCTGAAGCCTAGCTTAATCCAAGAGCGAATTCTTTGGGATTATTTGATTCCCAAGTTAATCCACTAAATGTCCTACTCTTTAAATCCACTAAAAAGTGCAGCTAAACTAGGAAAACTTAGCACAACTTAAAAAAACCTTAACTCTCTAGAACATGAGGTCACGAACTCTGACCCTCAGTCACTGACTACAGTGCAGCCAACCTAGCATACAAAAAAAAAGCAAAATAAAATCTAAACCTATCAGAAACCATCAGAGAAATTAAAAAGGAAAAATAAAAGTGTATTAAAATAAAACCTAAACTTCAGGAGAACTTAAAGAAAGACTACTAAAGAAATCAAACTGTTTCCCTCCAATTCTTAAATTGGCGCCAAATATTCAAATTTAAATTATTTCATACCAATTACAAATTTAATAAGACTATTAAATAATCAAATTGGTATTTCCCAAAATGAATATGTCACAATGTATATCTTTATGTAATCACCATGATGTTTAATAAAAAAAAACTCTAATAAGAATTAAAAACAATTAATATATTGTCAACCACAATAGTATAAAAAAATTATAACTGACCTGTTTCGACTTTACGTCATTATCAGAACTGTTTATGACTCGACTCGAAACCGGTCAGTTATAATTTTTTATACTATTGTTGACAATATATTAATTGTTTTAATTCTAGCGTGTTTTTTATTAAACATCATAGTGAGTTTATACCACAAAATCTCCGTCAAAACAGCTAACAACCTTTATGTAATAAATAAGTATAATAAGTTTTCTCTTAATGCGGTAAGAATATCAGTATATCTACGGCTTATATTGTATCGTAACCACGGCAGCTATCTGCCGATTGGCAGATATAAATTTGTAATTTAAATTTGTGATAAATGATTTATTTATATTGTATCATTAATGTTTGTGCTTAATATAATCCGATATATATTATCGTCAGAGCTTTGATGGGTGACTGCTGAAAATAAAGCGAATGTACTAACTATATGAGGTCGAACGGAGTGAATCAGGAGAAATTTGGGGATTATCGAAGTATTGTGGATGAGCGTAGCGAATCCGATGTGATGAGGAAAAGTACCGAGTTACCCCGAACCAATTTTTTTGTATTTTAAAAAATAAGTTGCTTTTTAATGTTATAAAAATGTTTTCTCATTTTTTCATCTATGAAGATGATAAATGAAGTGTAAAAGGTTTCACTGCTTCATTCTTATCACTTATCTAACAATGATAAGTTTTTTTTAGTTTAAAAGCAAAAAAAACTTATCGGCTCAGTGTTGTCACCATCAATAATCATTTATTCACTACCGCTCATTTTTTATTTATTATAAGAACGTTATTCCTATCAATAAATAATAATTTTAGAATTGACAAATTTTGATTTGCTTATTACAAAAATAATAAACAATAATTTTGAGGGATTACTTCTCGTAATTCTTAGTTAATTTAGAAGCTGTAAATTTTTACAGCTTCCATGTATTTACATGGAGTGATTTTTTAATGTTTTTCTAGTGCTCATCATTATATCGCAATCATGAAAAATTAGCACAAATCTAACTGTAAAAATCCTATAAGGAAGTAGAAGTAAGCCTAACTAAGATATAATAAGGCCTAAATAAGTAAGTAACTAAAAATTTAGATATTATAGGCCTAAATAAGTAAGTAACCCTAAAAAATTAAGATATTATAAGGCCTAAATAAGTAAGTAACTAAATAAATTAAGATATTATAAGGCCTAATAAGTAAGTAACTAAATAAATTAAGATATTATAAGGCCTAAATAAGTAAGTAACTAAATAAATTAGATATTATAAGGCCTAAATAAGTAAGTAACTAAATAAATTAAGATATTATAAGTAAATAAGTAAGTAACTAAATAAATTAAGAATTATATCGTTTAAGGGCAAAGTTTGAAGGTAAAGATAAAGAGTTGAATCATCTCCTGCCATGTAGTATGTCATGTGTGTTCTTAAACGTTTTCTTCGAGAGAAAAAATATTGACCTGATTAAAGCTAACCACCTGGTGGAATAAAAAGGTATATTATTAATATTAAAGTAAGATTAAATAAAAATAAAATAAAATAAGATTTTAAAAGTAGATTTGGGAACGCAGCAGCGTTCCGCCTCGCCAAGTCAAGAAGAAAAGTTAAAAACGAGGAAATACCACGCTTTGCCAGAGAAAAAAAATCAAAAACCTACTAAAGCTACCAGTGATTTTACTGTACGCGACAAAGTAAGGGATTTGAGAGTCAGTAGCGTGTTAACGGCTATAGGTACATAAATAATATTATAATATGTTTAAAGGGCGCGTCTTATAGATCAAAATATAAAAAAAAATCATACAAATCGGCCTAGCAGAAATGGATAACAAGAGGTTTGACAATTACATTTTTGATGACTTCTTATTCTTTCTGCACTTTTTGTTGAAGCACCTACAGCCTAAACTACTGAATAGATTTTGACGTATGAGGACTTTTTTGATTTGTATTATGCTCGTGTGCATTCCTACTTCATAAAATCTCATATTCGACATTCCTACGCTGAACGCGGAGCAAAAATCTAAACTAGCGAATGATAGGTTTATATGTTTACGCACCTACAGCCTAAACTACTGACCACATTTTGATATGTGGTGACTTTTTGAATTTGTCTTATGCCTGTTTGTAGTCCTACCTGATAAAAAACTCAAGTTCGACATTCCTGTGCTACATACGGAGCTAGAAACTAAGCTAGCGAACGCTACTTTTATTCAAATTGGCCCACCTGCACTCTTTACTAATGAATGCATTTTGGTGTTTGAGGAATTTTGGTTTTATCTGATGCCTTTTAACATTCCTGTATCAATAAATCCCAAATTCACAATTCCTGTGTTGTACGCGCCGCAGAAAACAGAGCTTGAGGGTGGTGTATACAATACCTTGACACTCTTTACACCTTAATGTACACTATCTACACGTATAAACGTTTGCTTCTGTTCTTACCGAAAATTACTTATGTGGTAAAAAAACTCCACGCCAAGTCTTTGGTCCAAAAAAGTAGGGAAATCAATTTTTCTGTCCCGCTAAGTCGTGTCCGTTGGGTGGAGGCGGTCATTGGTGTTTCAAAGCGAAGTTGCTAGGATGGCAAAAGTTAAAGGCCCTATTAACATTGAAAGGCAATCATCAGCTTCTTCTCTTTGGCGGCGTGCCAGAAAAGTGAATCAACTTTAGAGATAGTGTTGGCAAGGGTGTATAGAGTGTAGTGCTTGATTATATCGTACCCTTGTAGTTTCAATTATTTATTTATTTCTTTTGTTTATTACGGACTCCTGGATCTATGTAGGTAAGTAAAACTGACGCAATTATGACAACTGCTAAAATCTGTTATAATTAATCTCTACAAACACCTGAATTGTTTGATATCTCAAAATATAGCAAAAGAAACTATACAACTCGTTCACACCGTTGGCTTGCGGTGTGTATGTATTTATCTATACACAAGATCTTACACAAGTCTTTTATCCTACTTATTTTAAGGATGGAATAACAAGATTTTCATTATTCAACCCCCTCCCGAAACGGTGTTTAACATAACATAGAGATATAATACTAGAGGGCACACCCTATCTCAATACACTGAGATAGGGTGTGCCCTATCTAAAAAAAAGTGATGTTTCCAAATGATTGAAACATTATTTTGGGGCTCTCAGGGGCTTTGTGTATCCTAATTACAATCTACTCTTAAAAATAGACATTCGTTGCCAATTTGCACATTGTTTCTGTTTTGTTTTGTGCTATAAACGTTATATCTTAAGACGTCTTAGACTTTTCTTTCTGGTCCCTCATTTTTATAATATTTATAAATTTAATTTGGGCACTATAGAGGAATTTATTATAACTCTCATAATTTCATTAACATTATATTTTGTCCTCTTCTCTCTGGACATATTCATGTACAATTTCTAAAAATGTATACTACAATTCTATTCTAAATTCTAAATAGTCAATGTATTATTAAATAATAAAATAGTCTAATAAAATTATTTATTAGACTTACCATACTACAGTTATACATTTATTCAACCCTAAATTTAATTTATAGGTGTTCTGCAAGTATTTACTGTTAAGTTGATTATATTAATAATAAAAGTAGTTCAAAATCGATTATTCAAAATGTAATGTTTTGAACAATAGGGCCTCTCTTGTAAAAATATGTCTAGGGTATAAACTATTTCCGATTTTACGTAATGGAATATTAAATAATTTATGTGACTAAATATTCATAAGTGTAATACACATTTATATTCTCTAATGAATAGAAAACTAGAAATTAAGTTAAAACACAAAATCAATACACAGCGACCAAGAGCATTTTAAGCATTTTAATACAATTCCAAATGTTTACATGGAAATATAAGAGAAAGGCTTTTCGAGAATAAATTTTGATTAGTCTTGGGATCTCTTTGTTTATTATCTTGGAGCAAAATAAGGTCTTCTATAACCTGGTTATAGAGAGAGGAAGAGAATAACAGGAGGAGAGGGATTTAGGAGTAATATCCTGTTACTCCTTGCAATGTCCTGTCCGGTTTTCTATGAGATATTTAGTAAATGCCATTGTCGGGGAAGTCGATGGCAGGAGTGTGGGGTAGAGTGTTTTCGAGTCACCCCCCACTACCTTGATCCCTCACTCTACCTAACTCTCCCCCCTCCACTATTCCTATCTAGTCCTAGATCCACTTGACTACAACCCTACAACCAATATATTGAGTTTATAGCTTGCTGACGCTTGCTAATAGTCCCTTCATATATACTTCTAAACCTTCATCTTTATTGTCTTTTCAGCCAAAATCTCTTATAGTTTATCTTACAATACCATTAATAAACCGATAAAATTCTAATCCATTGACGTAAGATATTGGAGAGCAGCCCTTCTGTTTTTTATGATCTCCGTATGTACCTATAAATTAATTACGGATCATGACACTTCTCACTACAAAAAACCTTCATTAGTGCAAACCGTTAATATGTTAAAAAAAGAATGAATCCAGGCCGGACTGGATATAGTTCAAGGGCGCGGGCATCTTTAAAGGTGATGGGCACACTACACTCCACCCTCCATCCTACCGATAACGATAAACAAAATGTACGTGTATTCATACAAATGAATGCGATGTTAACTCCTGGCACATTATCAATGATCGCCTTTGCAGGAACAGCCTCACCAAAAAAGAGACTAACCACTTCTTGTCTTAGTCAAATGACTTTAAGTGTATGTCGGCAAGCTTAATGTCAGATGAAGCGAGCCCCAGTATTTACATGTTCATCACCATAAATCTCTATAATACGAGCGTAGTGAGTCCCAGTATTCACATTTTATCACTATTAATCTCTTAAGGGCGCTATATTAATCACATAGTGCAAGCGTGAAGAGCCAACTAACTTGCCTTATAAAGGCCTATTTTGTACGACATTATAATAATTTTGTAATCATGACATTCAGAGGACGAGCAAAGCGAGGCCGAAACCATAAGACCTTACACTTGGATAATTATGACAATCTAGGGACGAGCAAAGCGAGACCGAAACCATAAGACCTTACACTTGGATAGTCATGGCAATCTAGGGACGAGCAAAGTGAGACCAAAACCATAAGACCTTACACTTGGATAATCATGTCAATCTAGGGACGAGCAAAGTGAGACCGAAACCATAAGACCTTACTCTTAGATAATCATGACAATCTAGGGACGAGCAAAGCGAGACCGAAACCATAAGACCTTACACTTGGATAATCATGTCAATCTGGGGACGAGCAAAGCGAGACCGAAACCATAAGACCTTACTCTTAGATAATCATGACAATCTAGGGACGAGCAAAGCGAGACCGAAACCATAAGACCTTACACTTGGATAATCATGTCAATCTGGGGACGAGCAAAGCGAGACCGAAACCATAAGACCTTACTCTTAGATAATCATGACAATCTAGGGACGAGCAAAGCGAGACCGTAACCATAAGACCTTACTCTTAGATAATCATGACAATCTAGGCGAGCAAACCAATGACAAGCGAGACCGAAACCATAAGAGCGAAGCGTTCCCTGTTAGATTTTTAACTTCATTTTACTATTTACCTTTATATTAGAAATAAAACGAGTTACAGTCTTAGTTTGTATTTGATGTCTGTATTCTAAGCTAAGGTTTTATTACCCCTGTTTCCTACTATTACTACCTCTTTACTATACTATTACTATTTCTATTATTTAAAAAGAAACACAAATGCCTCTATTACGGCCATAAAAATAAGTCAAAGATTTGTGTCCCTTTCTTCAACAAAATTAACATTTTTACTATAAAAGTACTTTATCATTATTTAAAGAAACCTTTTTAATCTTTCACGAAAGCAAGTAACTAAAAAGATGTTAATAACGTATTTTTACTACTAAAAGTCAACTTTTATTATAAATTTAAAAAACTCAGATAAAAACATAATTTTTATTGTATTTTGCTGGTGTTAAAAACGTAATCTCCTCTTGGGGAAAAATAATTTCGAATTCAGCTTATCATGGGACCGTAAATGAAGTAAATAAACTTTCGCTAGCCCCATGTTTTTTGCCTCTTAGTTATTGGTTTTTGTTAAATCTTTATAGCCTCCCCCTCCCAAAGGGGAAAGAAGGGAAGGGTTAAAGGGAAAAACTTTCTCAATAAGGTGATTACGAGACTTAAGTCTAAAAATTTAAGCGAGCCAAAATAGTTAATCCTTTGTAACAACAATAACCACCCCTCCCCTCCCCCTCCCGGAGTTGAAACTTTTTGTTGAAACCTGTGATTAAACTGGGAAAACACCTTCAAGTTTTTACTCTGGCTTTTACTAGGTTTATATCTTTTCTTCTATTATCAACATCGTTTTTCACTTGTTTTTACTACTTTTATTGTTTTTTTTTGTTACTCTTTATTATATTTTGTTTTCTTAAATAAAGAAAGCTATGAGGATAACAAATCCTTTCTTAAAAAAATAGTGATAAAAATTAACATTTTCATGAGAATCAGTTTTACGTAGAGAAGAGACTAGATTTCAGATTTCATTAGATTAAATAAACTATATTTCATGTAATAGTTTTGTTTTATTTTGATATATATATAATATATATATATATATATATATATTTATATATATATATTATAATATAATATATATATATATTCTAGACACTTTTTTGTAAACACGTTATCTTTCGAACGGATTAACATTTTTTAATTAAACTTGGTACAATAATCAACGTGACAGGTATTGTAATATCATTGACCCGGTTTGCTGAGTCTGCGAAATTTTCAAAAGATCGATAAAATTCAGGGATAATATTTTTCGCAGCGACAAAGGTCATAATTTATGTTTTTTGTGGACGCTGAATCGAATGAAACTCGTTGTATGAACTTCAGTTATATCAACCGAAGTTGATACAACCATTCTAAGAGACCAAAAGTCGAAAAAAACCATGGTAAATTACCGAAATCAAAATTACGGTCGATAAATAATTAAATTTTGAGTAGGGTGTTGTTTTCTATGTATTTAAGCCCTGAATCGAATAAAACCAGTCTAAAGTTGATACGACCACTTCAAGTTACCTAATAGTTGAAAAAACGATTATAAGTTGAAACTTAAATACGGCCGCTAAACAACATATTTCAAGTGGGGAGTTGTTTCAATGTATTTTAATTTTAGGCCTGTAACATAGATGAGAGTGATCTGGAGTCGATACGAGCACTTATAGCCAGTGGACCTAGGTTCGATTCCTGGTAGGGATGATAATTTTTTATGCATAAAAACAGAACAGTTTTTGACTCTCTACACATTATATATATATATATATATATATATTATAATATATATATATATATAACACATATATATATATATATATATATATATATATTATATCTAATATATATATATATATAAATATATATATATATATATATATATATATATTATATATATATATATATATATATATATATATATATAATATATTGTAACGGTTTAATTTGACTGCGTTTTAAAAGGTCGATTTACAGAGCGATAGAGTTTTGTTTTCAGCGATAATGAACTATACCCTTTAGAACATCCCCGGTCGTATTGAAGGGTATACTCATAAATTAAAAGTAAAAGACCCTACACCCTTTTATGTAAAACAATATCCTATTCCTCTGGCATATAGGGATGCGTTAAACAAGGAAATAGAAAGAATGCTAGCTCTCAGAATAATAGAAAAATCTGAAAGTAACTTCATAAACCAAATAGTTCCTGTTATAAAAAAAGATGGATCTGTGCGTGTTTGCCTGGATGCTCGGAGAGTTAATAGGATCATAGAACCTGAATTTGAAGCTCCTCCTCCAATTGAAGGCTTACACAGAAGTGTGAAGGAATTGCTGTGATCTAGTGTGGATTTGGTCAGTAGTTATTGGCAGGTCCCTCTTAAAAATGAAGATAGGATATATACAGCTTTTATACATAACTCTCAATGCTACCATTTCTGTGTTACTCCATTTGGTCTGAAAACTAGCTCTGCTGGACTGATAAAGAGTTTGAATCAAGTAATTCGAGGTTTGGAGTCGTTTTTACTAGTTTTTGTAGACAACATTTATATAATATCTAAAAGTGTCAAAGAACATTTCCAACATTTGGAAATGGTTTTGAAACGGTTTCAGAAATTTGGCGTCACTATCAACAAACAAAAGTCATCGTTTTTCTGTAAACAAGTGGAATTTCTTGGCTTCATTTTATCAAGTGATGGGATAAAAACTGATCCATCTAAACTGCAAGCTATCTCCGAATTTCCTACTCCCAAAAACGTGAAGCAACTGAGGGCTTTTCTCGGTCTTACAAATTATTACCATAGGTTTTCATCTAAATATTCTTCTGTTACTGCGCCGTTACTTCGTTTATTGAAGAAGGATGAGCGCTGGTCATGGACTAAAATTGAAGAAGATGCTTTCACTAACACAAAAAGCATTTTCTGTGAAACTGTGTGTTAAAGTATCCACGGTTAAACTCTCCATTTTATGTACAAGCGGATAGTAGTGACTTTGCTATAGGAGGACAAATTTTTCAACTGTGTGATGATGGAGAGATAGGGGTCGTTTCTTTTGCTAGTAGAGTCCTGAAGGGACCTGAAATGAGATACTTCACAAGCGAGAAGGAACTGCTGGCCATTATATTTATGTTTCAACGCTTCCGATCGCTATTGCTTGGTAATACGGTAATTATAATCACGGACCACAAGGCTCTTACTCATTTACACACTTGTAGATTACTGAGTCCAAGACTTACGCGATGGATTCTAATACTACAAGAATTTAATTTTCAAATTCGTTACTGCCCTGGAAAAGATAATATTGTGGCTGATGTGCTAAGTCGTAATCCACCTCAAATTAGTAACCTTGACAAAGTAGGACATTATCCAGCCATAAATGTACTCTTAGCACGTCAACCTGATGCTAAATTAATAACTGACTTAAAGAATTTAAAGGAACTTCAACATGGTGATAATAAACTATCGGTTATACGAAACAACGTTAGTCAAGGAGAACTTGCAGACAAATACAAGCTACTGGACGATTTGCTCTTTTATAAAACCAGAAGATCTAATTGAAAAGTGTGCATACCCGATAAACTGATCGACCCTTTAATAGAGAATTGTCATCAGGTTTACGGCCACGTGGGGGTGAGAAAGTGTTATAGGCTGCTAGATGAAAACTTTTACCATCCACTGATGTTAAAGAAAATTAAGATGTATACATCGAAGTGCTTGGTTTGTCAAACATGTAAAGTTCCTACGTCATATTGTCATTCTGACCAATTAAATGTTATACCGGAAGGTCCTCATCAGTTATTATGTATTGATTTTTATGGACCCCTTCCTACTGCCAGGTTAGGCTATAAGTATATTTTGGTGACAATTGACGCGTTTAGTAAATTGTGGAATTTTTCACACTACCAGTTTAAAAAAATTTAACGAGTGAGACAGCTCTGATTAACTGCAACTCTGCGGGACTTTGATTTTTTGACACTTCTGCGATTTGTCTCAAAACCAGGAGGGACCATGTAACGGTTTAATTTGACTGCGTTTAAAAGGTCGATTTACAGAGCGATAGAGTTTTGTTTTCAGCGATAATGAACTATACCCTTTTATTAAGAATAGATATACGGGACATCTAGGAGTGTGGAGTCAGTCGAGCCCAGGTAGGGCAAGCAATTGTTACGTACTCTTTAAACATTTCCCCTTTCGTAATACAATTACGTAATTTTATACTTACGTACCGACGTGAACCCGTTACCGTTTAATCGTACTAAAGGAGCTTCGCTATCGACATTCGACGAACTGCTAAGTTTTACTTTTGTTTAGTTATTATTATTGCATGCAAATATTACTTGTTTTATGATCATTATTAGGTGTTGGCCAATAAACAATATTAGTTAGTTCTTTACTAATTATTTAAGGATTATTTTTTGATTAAGTTATTTAGAATTTAATAGATGATAAAATTTACTATTGTTCATTTCAAAATATGTTGTTAATGGGATTATGGGTAATAAAATTCAATGATTGTTCGAATTGTTAGTAATTATTCTGAAGTTAGGGAACTTACCCACTTATTATAGAGTAGATTTTAAGCTTAACTTTAAGTTACAAAGATTTGGAGTTACAATATATATATATATTTATATATATATATATATATATATATATATATATATATATTATATATATATATATATATATATATATATATATATATATATATATATATTATATATATATATATAGTATATAATATATATATATATATATATATTTATTATTATATATATTTATATTATATATATTATGTTATATAAATGAAATAATCTGTTTTTTGCGTTCATAATCTGACGGTAAAAAGAGTTCAGTGAGGTTGTGAGTTGTCCGAGTGAAAAGAATGGGCTTTATCGATGTTTTTTCTATAGTCACATTTATAGGTTGTATTTTAAAATAACCTTGATAAAACCGTGCTGCAAAAATAAGATCAAACTTCTATCTGATATGTAACAAACTTATTACTCTATAAATCCTAGAAAAACTAAATTTTTCACATCTTTGTTCAAGGTGTGAAAGCTGCATAGCTTGTTTATTGAACTTGGGTCAGACACATTACCCAAAAACTTGCTAAAACTGGACACTTTATTAAAGACCCTTTGAGAGCTTCAATATCTAAGTTTTAGAAGGGTATAGTCCCGCGAGTGCCCTTAGTACGCCCAGGGGAGAGATGGTCTCCATAATCTCACCAGCTCTCAACTCATCAACTCCACATAACCCTAATTAAACCTTTTCATAACTTGAGGAGAAAAAATTTAAAAACTACTCAGCTCTAATGTTTATAAAACCGTTTTTTACAAATTTCAACAACTATGAAAGTTTTTATCCGCTATTAAATGTTTTTCTAGTATTTTATGATTCTTAAAAGAAGATTACACTAAAAGGCCATTAAAATTGTTTTTGCTGATATAAATCAGAAAAGTTATCATTTTAGATGCTATAAAATAACTTCATTTCGTTTACTTAGATACTTCGTCATGAATATTGTTGCGCTTAAAAAACTCAATTACTTTAATATTTTTTTATTATCTGAATAATTTAGTTATTTTTTAAATCAAGATATGAGCATCAGTATTTATATTGAGGTCTAAGGTTCACATCTCAGGTTACCCTCTAAGTTTATATAAGATTTAGTCAAATATATTAACTTTATATTACACTTTGAGCGTAACAGTTGCCATTACCATCAGAGCTTACCTTCCCGCAGAGGTTATCCCTGATGGGACGCAAGACATTATTATTATACTGAATAGATTCAATTAAAATATTGTTGTATAACTATAATTTTGAAAACACGCTACTATTAGGGGTTCAACGAATAGATTTAAATAATATGGTCCATATTTTTGAATAACGTACTGTGATAGACAGAAAAAAATATACTGACAAGAGACTGTCTTTCGTATTGCACTGTCTTCGTATTTTTTAACACGAGGGATCTCCAGAGTAGATCACTATATCCTATTTCATATGTTTGTAATCTTTTATACACCGAAAGCTAAACAAGTCTTAGAGGATTATCAAGTAGATTATCATTCTAACTAAGTAATTCAAATTGTTCTATTGTTGCTACTTAATTTTAAACAACAGAACTGTCGTTCCAATTATTTTCAAACAGATCCATCGTTCTGTTAGGCCAAGAGTAAAAAGAGTTGCTACAAATAGCACCTCCCCCTCCTAGAAATAGCACATCTCCCTTTTTTATCGACAATTATAGTGTAACACATGGCTAAAATCAGTTGATAGTGTGGGAAAATAATGCCAAAGAGCCAATAAGGTCATTCCTGGATGTTAAACCACCCCTACCATTTCAATCGGACCAACTTTATTGGTTCCTCAACACTATTTTCCTTCGCTGTCAACTAATTTTATGCATGTGTAGTATAATAAACCAAGTTGTGACGTTTTGTCAATGAACCTGGGTTTAGACAAAATTTAGTACCCTCAATAGTAGTTTATACGAAAATAATAATATGTTTCTGCCTAATGGTTTCGAGAACAGGAAAGCTTAGACAACAACAGGGCACGTGTTGTTTCTAGTTGTACCTATTGAAACTTCAACGTTTCCTGTGTGGATTAGACTGAAAATACCTGCACTAGAACTCATGGGATATACTATCTGCTATCTAAGGAAGTTAGCAATAAGATCCCAACAACGTTGCCTACTTGCTAGGTGATTTATTTATGTATTTATTTTCTAAGAGTTAATACAAATACATAAAACTACAAAATTAAAATTACAATTGTGTCTCTGAGTCCAAATCTTAACTTAATTAGAAAGAACAATTATTTATAAAATCGTTTATAGAATAAAAAGCTTCCGTAATCAAATATGTTTTTATTTGCTTAGCGAATGCTGTTAACTCTAAGTTTTGAGTTTTAGGCTTCAGGCAATTATACATTTTAATGGCAACTATTTTAGGCGAATTAAAAGTTTTATGAAGTCTACAGTGAGGTACTATTAGCGTATGGTTATATCTAGTATTATAGTTATGATTATCAATATTTCTATGGTGGTTACTTTCCGAGTGAATAAATAAAAGCAAGTTATAAATAACAAAAGATGGTAGAGGTCATAAGAGAGAATTTCTTAAAATAGGGCTTACACGATTCAGAATATTGTAAGTTAAAAATATACGCAGGGCCTTTTTTTGGAGTAGAAAAATATTTAGAGCACTGGTACTGGTTCCCCACAAGGCAGCACAATAAGACAATCTGAAAAGAAGTAGGCGTAGTACACTGATATCATGGTTTTTTACATCCAATACTTCTGATAATTTCCTGAGTAGGAAGAGAACTGATGATAGCTTCTTTGCCAGTTGAGAAGTATGCTTCTCCCAGCTGAGTAGAGAATCCAGAGTAACTCCAAGGAGCTTCAGCGAATTCTCTCTATTTGGCGATTTCAGCGAAAATATCAACACTTGACTCTTCTCATCATTAAGTGTCAGTGCATTGGTTGAAAACCAGTCTTTAGCTTACTATTATACTACATCTTTCTGATTCAATAGAGTCTGTCTATTGGCGTTCTTGATTAAATACGTTGTTCGTCTGCAAATCTAATGCACCTATGGCTGAAGTCAGGAAGATCATTACAGTAGATAAGAAAAAGAATGGGGCCAAGAACAGATCCCTGAGGAACTCCATACTGTAATTCTCTCGCGTCAGATAGTTTTCCGTTAACGTGTACCTGTTGAATCCTTTAGTGAGATATGACATAATGAGCTCCAGAGGGAGACCCTTATCCCACAACTCAGCAGCTTAAGTTTCAACGTCTTGAAAATGAATGCAGTCAAAGGCTTTTGAAATGTCACACGATAGAGCAAGCAATTCTTCTTTGTTTTCGAAAGCGTCATAAATGTCTTCTGCTATTTTTGAAGTGCCTTATAAGTAGAGCAATTCGCTCTGAATCCAAACTGTTGGTCATGAAAAAAGTTATTTTTGTTTAAAAATTTTAAAAGTCTATTTTTTATGATTCTTTCGAATATTTTTGAAAAGATTGGAACGATAGATATGGGCCGAAATTGTTAAGATCACTCACAGGACCTTTTTTATATATTGGTATGACTCTACTGACTTTAAGACAAGAAGGAAAATAACCTAGGAAGATACAGTTATTAATTAGATGACTTAAATATGGACTTATATAAGAGATAATTTTTTTAATAAAAAATTATTACTAAAGTAATAATGTCAAACTATTTGAATTCTTTAACAAGGATGTAATCTTTTTAACTTCCTCACTGTCTGTGTAATTAAGATAGAAGGATCTATCACCTCTCCTTAATTACTATTACCAGCTTTGCCCAACAACGTTGCCTACTTGCTAGGTGATCTATTACCTGTCCTTAATTACTATCACTAGCTTTGCCCAATTCAAAATGGGCCCAACAACGTTACCTACTTGCTAGGTGATCTATCACCTTTCCCTAATTACTATCACCAGGTTTGTCCAACTACCCTAACAGTTCCAACTAAGTTCCTAACAGATCTATAACTTCACCTAGGGTTCCAACTAAGTTATTCAAGACTTTTAGCTTGTATATTTACCTGTCCTCTAGTTCACCAATGTAATTATCAATAAAGAGATAACCTCATGAGCCCAACTATAACGATATATCAAACTTCTTTATTAGGACAAGATAAAATTACATTTCATACCTTAATTTTCAAATATATTTTATAATTACATCACGAGAAGAGAGATTTCAGCTCAATTTTAACAGAAAGGGATGAATTTGCAGTTTACTCAGAGAAAATGAAATGTTTTTTCTTTAATTTTATCTCAGGTTATGGGATTCGATAGTTAGAGTGTTCTGACCTTAATTACTTCTTGCCCATTAGGAAAAAGAGCCCCTAAAAGAGAAGGCAGCCTTAAAGAGGTAGCCTCAAAAAACAACGAAACCCTAAAGGTTCCAAAGGGTTTCTTTAGTCCAGTATTAGGGTCAAACTCATAATAGTATAGATGAAAAACAAAAAATGCTTTTAACACTGAAAATTAATTAAGTTTTTCTTTTCTCGATATTTGAGAATATAGATTTTCTGGGTGTGATATAAATTAGTGGCTGTTGTTTGTAATAAAATTTTCATAAGAGGTACATAACATGAAAATGCTAAGTTCAATGAATTTTATTTTATTTTTGTAAACTTGTACTTGCCAATGCGTGAAGCTACTTAGAATCGAATCCGAACTGATCCTTATTTGAAACACTTGTTATTTAGAAAATTTACCGACTAAAAATACAACTTTTATACTTAGAGATCAACAAGTCATTTTTTTAAACAAATAACTCTGCTTGAACCAATCCTATAGTACCACTCCTGTGACGATTGGAGTACTCAAAGTATTCAAAACCAAGGACCAAGGTTCGAATCTAGTTTCCTAAGAAAATGTTCGATATATATTCACTTTATACGTATATTAGTACAGAATAATTCTAGTGAGGTGGTCCGCAAGGCGGGTAAATTTCCTTTGGATTGCTTGGTTTCTTGCACACTAATTGATTTCTTGCTTAAAGTTTAGCTGTATCCTTCATAGTTGTGATAACAGCAGTTGTATACTTTTCCGTCTATTTTCACGGCTTCGTTCAAAATAAAAGGCTTTATTATTCTATTATATGTATATGATTGACTGCGCTTTTGTAATTGATATTTTATTTTATTTGTTTCAAAACGGATGAAACTTTATTTACTTGAAATTTTCAAGTACGTTTGTATAACGTATTACGTATTTCACTTTTTACAACAAACTGGTTTTATTTTGAATCAAACATTTTACCTGTTTGCTTCAATTATAACTTTTATAAGAGCATGCTTTACGAAAAATGTAATATTTTTAAGTTGCTTTCAGCGATATTCTAAATATTGTTGTTAGGTTTAGTTTACCAAGTATATAAGAAAAACTTTCAGTTCTCCTTTTAGCGACATTCATTATTTTCATCTTTACTTGCATTTTTCCCTTTTTTTAGTTTCCCTAAAGCTTTACACCAGCTGAGACTCTCAAGCTATTTTTTTGCCCTTAGAAAATTTGGGCATCAGGTTTCCCGGTCCCTAGGTTTACCGTATTTTTCCTTTAGGTCAAATTATAGACACGAAATTAGAATAGCTAATATTACATTAGAATAGGTTCAAAAACAAAAACATGCCCAAAATAAAAGGAAAAAAGTCGGATACAGTGTACCTGGGTACTTTTCCTCGCGACATCGAACCTGCTTCGCTGGTCCTCAGAATGAATTATTGCCCATAATTCAAGGTGACAATACCTTGAAGCGCTACCTTCATTTTCAATGAAGGTCGCACGACCCAAGGATTTTGAATAAAGAGGATGGCACACAATAAAAAAATAGAAGATTCTATCAGAAAACACATGTGAAAAAGAAACTGCACATGCTTAGTACAAGCTGTGGATACTTACAATCATTGAACCCAGGATGACATCGGAACTATCCGTTAAGTGTTTTAAAGACTTCCTGAGTAGTTTTCACAAAGATGACTGTCTGTGTGTGTTTGTTATCATCATAGCTTCTAGATTATATAAGTTAGAGAGTTGAAACTTTGTACAGAAGTCATAAAACGCGGAAAAAATAATGCGATCGGATTGAGATTTGACATGCATGTAGCCATGTATAACACTAACATATGTTTCATCTCATAATCAGCATTAATTCAAATTTTATTAGATTACTTGTGTACGTTTTTGAAAAAAAAAAATGTTAAAACTCGGAAAATAATCTAATTGAGTGAGTTGAAATTTTGTACATACTTTTAGGTAATAAATATGTACACTAACTTTTGTTTTGGTACGACAAGTATACCTATGAGTTTTGTTGGATCATAAAACTTAGGCAGTATCGAGTGAGGTCAGTGACTGGATTGGTGACAGCTGGAAATGAAACGGATGTATTTAAAATCTGAGGACGAAAGAAGCGAGTCCGAAAACGTATTGCAGTATAAATTTAACGACTTGTATGTTCTGAGGACGAGTGAAGCGAATTTGAAGTAATGAGGATGAGCGTAGCGAATCCGATGTAATTGTGAAAAAATCCGAGGTACCCTGTAACCGATTTTTATGTCTTGTGTAAATGCTCTACCTCGGTAGATCATTTAACAATAATGCTCGGTAGACATAAATAATAATTAATGTAAATTGTGTAATAATATGTGTAATAACTGGAACATATTAACATTACCTATTATTTATTTTAATTCCGTCTTCTGATATAAATAAGACAAAGGAAAATTTTCATAAAACTAAATTAATGGAGACAGTTAAGTTTTTCTCTTAATCTATCCTCAAACAAACACGGCCAACAATTCCTAGTCTTATCCGTCGACAAAATTAGAAAATCTTTAGCTGCTACGAACTGTTGTCTTTAAAGTGTCTCTTCGAAAGTCCTTATCTATTAATAGACAAAGAGTTAAAAGGAGAAATAGATTAGTGTGTAATCAAAGAGTAAAATGGTCCTATATAGATAAGAGTAACTTAACTCGAGGGCTTCTCTATCTTTCCTATTGCTTCTATTACTTTTGATGTAATTTTATAACAATGCGAAGGGTTTAACATAATGTTATCTTTTTAACTGTTAGAACGTTTTCGAAAAGTCAGCTGCCAGTTTATCAAGTGTTAAACTGTAGGAACAAGCTGCTAAGACTTATCAAATCAATTTTATAATATGTTATAATTTGAACTTGTTGGAATGGTTATGATCACACCATCAAGATTATATTTATCAAAACAATATTTCAATTGACTAAAACGATATTATATATATATATATATATATATATATATATATATATATATATTATATATTATATATATATATATATATAAATGGTATTATTAGATTATACAGTCTTTGGTCCAAAAAGTAGGGAAATCAACTTTTTTAAACATGTCCGTATTGGGGAAGCGGTCATTGCGTTTCAAAGTGAAGTTGCTAGTTTGGCAATACTAAAAAAGCCTTATTCAAAACTGAGTGGCAATCATCAGTTTTCTTCTCCTGACGGCAAGCCAGCAGTGGAATAAAATTTATTAACTATTTACTATATTATTTATTTTACTTATTTTTCTCCAATTCAGGTGTTTCGTGAGGATTTCATAAAGATTTTAGCAGTTGTCATAATTGCAGCAGTTTTACTTACCTGTATAGATCCAGGAGTATACAAAGAAATGAATGATGAATGAAACAATAAAGGTGCGATATATCAGGAACTACACCCTGTATACCACTCGCAACATTACCTTTAAGTTGATCACTTCTCTGGCACGCAAAGGAGAAGAAAACTGATGATTGCCTCACAGTTTGAATAGGCCCTTTAGTATTGACAACTAGCAAGTTTACTATGAAACGCCAAATGATCGTCTCACCGAATATGGACATGACTTGGTGGGACAGAAAAATTGATTTCCCTACTTTTTTGGACCAAAGACTTGGGGGAGTTTTTTTACACGTTAAGTGGTTTTTGGTATTGGTTTTTTTACTTTTTGTACAGCTTCTGTTTATGTTAAAACAGAGTAAAAAGGAGAAAAAAGAAAGATGTTCCTCACTTAGTGTATGATTTATTTGACAGAGGCCGCTTTCCAAACTTAACGTTCTTCATTCAGTGCCGGTGAAAGGGAAGTAAAGAAGCTAGGAGACGGACGAAATAGATTTGTCCAGAGGCTGGTGTCTGAGTCAGACACCAGCTTGTTGCGTATCCTGTACGTAATTAATTAAGTACACTTAATTCTATTTATAGGTATGACAAATTAATCCATGATTTTTGTTGCATCATAATTTTCAGTACCCCGTGAGGACCCGATTTGTTATTCTGTTTGTGACGGTTCTTTCTAAGAAAGAAGTATCTATTCTTTCCAGATGTTAGAAATTTATATAGGTGATTTCAATTTCGGACCGTAAAAAACCAAACGCTATGCAGAGGTTTAACTGACGTTTTTATTGAATGGACGTGTGACGTATTGCAGGAATGGTATATGCGGTCAACATTAAAAATTTACTATTTATTCCTGCAATGACGTCAATTTTTTTATTTATTTTATTCATAAAAACCCTCTAATTGAATCACCTTATAAATTTCATCAGCTTGATTCTTTTCTATATTTATATCCTCAACGGCGTCACTATGTTTTATAGCAAATCGTATTGGCGCATTATCCCCTTTATGAAAGATCCTTGTATAGCCTAACCTGTCTTCAAAACTCTACCCCTACCCAATGGATTTATCGGAAGGTGTTAGTATACTATTACCGACATTTTCGTCAATGAATTAAGTTAAGTTAAGGTTAAAAAATCATAACTTTTTTAAATCTTTTCATCCATAGATTAAATTTAAGAAGTTTTAACGTGATTTTTCCCTAAGTTTCCACTAAACAGGATTAAAAAATAAAGAAATTAAAGTTTTTATATTTTTACGTAAAGTTTCCTGATAAAATTTAAAGTCAGGCTTAGCTGGAGGAAAATTCATGGATGCGGTAATAATAATATTATCTACTTTATTTACAGCTTTTCTCGGGGTTTTTCTTCTTGTGATTTTTTTAATTTGATCCAACCTAAAGAAGTTAAAAAAGTTAACAGCAATAAAAAAGTTAAAAATATTTAATATGAATCGTGCTGTGATAACGTGTTGCTATATTTTTAGAAATTAATAAAATTGCTAAAAATTGTTGTAGCCAATTTATATAGATTACCCTTTAAGCAATTTTATTGAAATAGATAGACAACTTTTATTTTTATTGTGCTAAAAAATATTCCGGTTTATGCCTTATAACCTAAGCAGCAGCATCACTACTTTCGCAAGCATATTTCCGTATATTTTAAAGTAATGTGTATATGAATTTCACAGTTACACCGAAATATGATCATAATTTAAAAGCCGCCACTGCTTAGTATTATACGCGCTAATGTAATTCTTAGTTTATGACAATCAGAGACTTCTGAAACGGTCTTGTGTCATAATCCCGAATTAGGGACTCGCAAGGCAAGCTACTTCATTACCGATTCTTTTCTTAAATTATAAAATTTAAAAAAAAAAACAGCCACGGATGTGGCTGAGGTCATTTTCAATTTAAAAAAATCTGGTACAGTGTACCTCGGAGCTTTTCGACATCACATCGTATTTGCCACCTCATTCTCCCTTATTCGGACTCGCTTCGCCCGTCCTCGGACAGTAAATACATTCGTTTTATTCCCAGTAGATGCTGCTTAACTTTTATGATCCACCAAAATATGGATATACTTGTCGTAATTGAAACGAAATCTAATGTACATATTTATTTCGTAAAGTAAAGTATTTTATAAGTATTTATTTTATACTTTCGTAAAGTATTTATTTCGTAATTAATTTCGTTGACAATTTTATTGAATTGAATTGAACTTATAAGAATTTAATAATGCTTGATAAGAGATGAACTGGCAGTATATTAGTTTACATGATCATACATGATTATACATGAATGAAATCATATTGATCGCAATATTTTTCTACGTGTTATGATTTTTTGAATTTTTTTATAAGTTTTATTATTGCGGGTAATGGACGTCATTTAAAATATGTTTGACGCATACTAAATCTATATAAACTAATTTTTGTACAAAGTTCCAACTCTCTCGCATAAATACACTAGGAGCTACACATACACAAACATACACGCATATACACACACATGCACACACAAACCCGCACACATACAACTTTGTGATTATTTAGGAGGCCTTAAAAACATCTGAAACGGATAATTCAGGTGACATCTCGGTTTCAGATTGATTTTCAAACACAATACTTTTCCTATACAGCTACGGGAGAAATGAGGAAAAGTAAATGTTTGAATTTAATTTGATTACTGATTCATTCATAGTTAATTTTCTCTATTACTTCTTTGCTTTACTGTCTTCTACGAAACATTTTACTTATAAAGCGTTAGCTAATGATTTATCACTTATAATCATATATGTGGGTGTTTTCCAGGCTCGAATACAGATGGAAACTCATTGAATTGGAACAAAGCTTAAGTTTATATTTTCATTGAGAGTTTTCACCTGTTCTCTAATTTAACAACCTTGAGTTAGGTATATTATTTACAAGAGAAAAGCCTAAATGTACATTGCTATTTAGGCAATCAATAACAGAAAGGTAAAGTTTTAGATAATAGAGGTCTAACCTATATATTACTTCAATATATATAATTTAAATTAACAAGAAATTAAATGAAAGTTTAATAAACAAAAAAATCAGGTACGGAGTGTCTTGAAAATTTTCCTTATCTCATCGGATACGCTACGCTCATCTCCATGCTTCGGACTCGCTTCGCTCGTCTCAGAATATAGAATTCGCTAAATTTTACTGCAACACGTCTTTGGTCTCGCTTCGCTACTCCTTAGATAGTAGTAAATACATCCGTTTCATTTTCAGCGTTCACCCGAATAGCAGTGACCAGGCACAATGCTGCTTAACTTTTATGATCCAACAAAGCCTATATTACTATAGGTATACTTGTTGTATTAAAACGCAACTTAGTACAGCTATTTATTACGTCAAGGTATACACTTGACCGAATTTCAACTCAATTGGATCATTTTCCGATTTTTTACAATTTTTTTAAAAAAACATACTCAAGTCATTTCATGAAAATTGAACTAATGCTGATAATGAGATGAAACTTAGCAAAACTTGAATGTCAGTCTTATATATATAGCTATATGCGTTCAAATTTATGATTTTTCGAAATTTTCGTGGAGTAATTATTGCGTGTTAAAAATTATTTTCCGAACCGCGAAACTACAGCAGTAGACAGACTTTTGTACGAAGTTACAACTCTTTAGCATAAATACACTCGGAGCTACGATAATAACAGACACACACACAGATAACTTTGAGAAAACCGCTCAGGAGGTCTTAAAAACACTTGAATCGGATAATTCAAGTGACACCCCGTTGTCGGATTTTTTTAGCAAACACAGTATTTTGTGTGGTAGGGTAAAAGGAGGGTAAAAGTAAATCGATATAATAATCGTAAATATGTAATAATAAATAAATATTTCGTAAATAATCGATATAACTTTTCCTTGATTTATCATATATTTATATTATATATATATATATATATATATATATATATATATATATATATATATATATATATATATATAATATATATATTAAATTATTGTTTTACATGTTGTCTGTCTGTTTATATGTGTTTCTTCAAATTGGTACCTCCCAGTTGTTTTATGCTAAAGAGTTAAAATTTGGTATAATATCAATATTTAGGTCTAGTTGTGCTATAATTATTTTTCTAACGTCATTAGTCCACTATTATGACTCAGCGAAAAATTCGAACATTGTGGGAAATTCATAAAACTTAGAAACATTTTTGACCGGTTAGAGATTTGGCACACTTGTAGTCGTATAAAATACCAACATATGTGCAAATTATCATTCTAACCAGGATTGTTGTTAAGCACGGAAACACGCATCCAAAGGAAATTCGCCCGACATGCGGACAACGCGCCAGAATTTTTTAATTTAAATTAAAAACCATATTTTTATTTTTGCCCATAGCTTCTACTTTGTCCCTTTACGACTATCACTTATATCATTGTCTCACTGTGTCTCATTACCAGGGGGTGATTCATGAGTACTCAGGGCGGGTGATATCACACGCTGAGTATGTGTCTCATTGCCAGGGGGTATCACACACGCTGAGTATGTGTCTCATTGCCAGGCGGGTGATATCACACACGCTGAGTATGTGTCTCATTGCCAGGCGGGTGATATCACACACGCTGAGTATGTGTCCATTGCAGGGCATATCCACACGTGGGTGTGCCATGATATCACACACGCGAGTATGTGTCTATTTGCACACACACGCTGAGGTATGTGTCTCATTGCCAGGGGGTGATATCACACACGCTGAGTATGTGTCTCATTGCCAGGGGGTGATATCACACACGCTGAGTATGTGCTCATTGCCATATATCTGAGTATGTGTCTATTGCCAGGGGGTGATATCACACATACTCACAATATCACACACGCTGAGTATGATGTGATGCAGGTGGGTGTGATATCACACAGAGTAATTTGATGCTGAGTATTGTGATGCCTCATTGTATGAAATTGATAGCTCAGAGACATATATGTTCTTCTTTTAAAAAGAGTTAATTTTGCAAAGTAATCTTATTGGGTAGAAGTTTGGTACTAGAGTATTCTTTTTAATAGATAAGAATACAAAGTTTAATGTTAATACTTTGAACCGGTCTCTAGGTTTTGTTGAATCAATAATGCTCAGCATTAAACGAGGTCAGTACCTGGATGGGTGACTGCTGAGAATAGAAGTCTGAGGACAAGTAATGCGAGTCTAAAATAGTGAGGTTTATTTCCAAGGCACTTCTTGTCCGATTTTCTTATCTTTATATATTGAAGTTTTAGATAGAATATGATAGATGACATTTTTCAATTTCAATGTTTTTCCTCCAATAGAAACAAGAAAGTATAAAGTAATTAAAACTTATATATTGATCTAGGAAATATATTTTGTTCACTAATTTAGGACACTGCAGACGCTCATATCCTACGAAAATGACAGAGAATCTGCTAGGATTAAGTCTGGGGTTTACTCCCCCTTTAGGGTTTAGAGCATTATGGAGGGGGCTTTCTAATTACTCCGAAATCCCCAAGTAATTATATACATGACAAGAAATAATTTAATAAATATCTTTATTAGACGGAAGGGATATAGCTTTTCTAGAAAGGGTGTCAGTTAACCCCTCGCAGTGGGAGTTGCCTACTCTTCTAGCTAGTGGGAAATTTGCTATCCAAACATAAGGAAGGTTTCATACCTTCATGGTTACCTCCAACCTTTTGTATTTCAAAGTCATGTCTGTTTAGCGAATTTTCATCAGAAAACGATGCTTATGAGGTTGTTCGGAATACAAAAGTGAAAAGAAGGGAACGACATATTCACATACACACACACATACTTATATATATATATATATATATATATATATATATATATATATATATATATATAATATATAATATATATATATATATATATATATATATATATATATATAATATATTATATATTTATATAGTTTTTTGCAAATTTATGACGTAATGAACTCAAATTGTAATCTAATCAAATTAAAAAAAAAAATATTTAAAATACAAGGTGTCATATGTTAAGGTTCATTACCGATTGCCGTACGGAAGACAAAATTATCGTTCGATTCACAACTCTGCGCCTATGGAACTTCAGTACTATTCAATAGCCAGTTTGAAATAAAAAAAATAAAATAAAAATAAATAAATAAGACCAAATAATTACCATTTAAATTTTAAGAACAAATGCTTATTATGAGGGTAAAGGAAAATTTGACTTAAATACCTTTTCTTCGATATCGATTAAACCTACATTTCAATGGAAGGTAAAAACAGTTTTTAGGGAGAAATAAATTTGGATTGGTCGGTAGGGTAGGTAAAAAAGTATAATTAAGTAATTTCTATGTCGAAATTTCCCTCTTTAAAATTATTTCGATTTTGGAATGAAGAATGAGTTTCGGCTAAGAAAAGGGACCTCGTTCAATCATTTCCCCCGATAAACTTTTAGCATTCCTCCCTTAAAATTTCACCTCTTTTGAGAAAATAGAGTTTTCATTAAATATGGAACTTTGAGAAAGCGATCTTAAGGTGGACTTTAGAGTTTTCTGTCTAAACTCTCTCTGTCTCTTTAAAAGCCAATAAGCCAATAATATTAATTCAACCGTCTTCCTTCTGGTTGAACAAGATCGATAAAGCCATTACCTCTTCTTTAAGCCCGGCAAAGTTTAGGTTATCACCCGGTGATATAACGAAGATGCGAGTTAACAATATTTTCTAGTGTGATTGTATAATGACTTAACTTCCAAGCACAGTAAGGATAAAGTTTGACTTTGAAACTTTGTGGATGGTATAAAGTCTTTACTAAGTATAATGTCATTGGAAACTTTATTGAACTGATCGACAATCAACAGAAGTGCGTCACGCAAGTAAACATATTGGTATAAAGCTGAATTCTATTAATGATTTGTTTACATTGTACGTATGCAATTACATAACACGCACCAAATCCACCAAACTAGTTCTTTCTTGACTTTACAGTTAGTACTTCATAGTCGGATCAGTAGCATTTTTCATTTTTCAAAAGATATGCGCATTATTATACTATAGGTTGTTCAAAACTATGCTCGCCCATGTATAATCATAACTGCATTTCATTTTAGACTGTCAGCTCAGTCTATGCTAATCTGCAATTAGTTATAGCTCATTTCATGTATAAAAACATGAAAATTAAAAGGACAAGTAAAATTAGTACTGTTCCGACTATGAGGCATAATCTGAGTTGAGGAAGAACTGAAATGTGCGTAAGAAAGCTAACTTTCAAAAGGAAATTCGCCTGGCTTGAAGACCATCGCACCAGATTTATTTTGTAGTGATAAACTTCACTGCACACAATGGTACCACAGATGAGGTTTAAGAATGGAGACAATCTCTACAGAAAAAAATTCTGGAGTAAACTCTCTCCAGAACTAATATTTGAGCCCGGGCCCCTGGGTTTAAGTACTACTTAGTGTATTTAGAATGATTCCGGGCTAGTAATGATTTTTTGGGCTCAAAACCCAAAAATGATTGAAAATGACTCCCTACTCGACATTTGTTGTTCACATACCGTATTTGTACCTCCGTTTGTTCGACTTTTAGGTCACTTTGAGAGATAGCATTGACTCCGGACCGGTTTCATTTGATTCAGCGCCTAAAAAACATTGAAATCGACACTTAGCAACTTTTGTTATTTACTGGCCTAAATTTCGGTTTCCGGCTATTTACATGAGCTTATTGATATTTCGTTATTTAAAGAGGTCGTATCGACTTAGGACTGGGTCTGGGATCGCTCGCTAGACTGTTTATGTCATTAATAAAATATAGACCATGACCTAGAGTGTAGCGTACAGTCAAACCAGATTGCCTGATTGCTGTGTGTCAGGGAATAGAGGAGCTCACACAAAGTAGGAGTTTAAAAGTATTGGGGAATCAAATAAAGCTGTGCAACCGTCTTTCAGATGGCGACATCATTTCCTTTACTACCCATGACACCATTGGTTGAGGACTCTTTCGCTCAAAACCCATTTCAGGCCAAAATAAGTCGTTTGGAGCAATATATGTTTACAGATTTTTGGGAGCCCAGATTGATTGGAGATTGGAGCCCCCCAAGTGTGATCAGATGAAATATTGTATGAAACAAGGTAGGAAAAGAAACATTTTGTCTATAGAAATGTAGGAAAGGAAGATAGGAAAGGTCAATTTGTCTATCTTGGTTGCGCCTCGGAGATCAAATAGTAAATTACCTGTCTTGGTTTCGCCTCAGCTAGAAATTCCAGTAGATTTCAACTCAGAGGAATATTTTTAACTAACAAGTGATACTTCAATTTCCTAAGTAGTCACACAAACAACTATTAAATGCATATAAAATAAAAAGAACATTAATTGTCTATGGCATATAGTGCACGGCACCATTTGCTAAATGTTGCTATTCATCACCAGGTAATGAATGAGCTTTTATAAAAATGAGCATCCGCGGTAAGTGGCAAGTTTATTAAGCAATATTATTTAATTATATAGCAACATAAAATTTAGTCACTCTCATTTTATCTCTTCACATTTTACAACGTTGGTAAATTTGTCATATTTTATTTTTCCTAATATAAATTAGCTTGGTTAACTTTTCCATATATAATGAAGAGAAAACTTTGTGAAAATTATCAGCCGACAAAGTAGTCAAGTTTATGACAAGAAAAACTCTCTTCAAATAACTACTTTACGAAACTTTCTAAAAATTTTCCTTAAAATTTTTGTTCCACTGGGAAAGTTATTAAAATTGAGTGGAACATAAATTAACGAATTAAGATATTACCAAAAATGAAATAATGATTTTATCAGTGGAAAATCGAGGTATCTAATTGTGAAGGAAAACATGCGTTGTAAGCACAAAGTAAGATTTTGAAACAAAAAAGCGGTAAGAGAACTCTACTATAGCTAGGGATGTCACCGGGACGTCGTCCCCATAGTTTGGGAAATCAACGTAAATAGTAACATCATAATACGTATGAGCGTAATAGGACATCATCGTGGGGATTTAATCTCACCCCAAAAAATATACTTCAGAACTATTTAATTCATACTTAAAGTATTTTACAATAAAACGACTAATTAAAATATTAATTACTCATCCATTAATAAATTAAATAGAAAAGGAAGAAGAGTAAGATACAGTTAATGGTGATTGGTTCAATAAAAAATTAAAATGTCAATAATATCATAATAGAACAAGATATTAAGAGACAACTATATTAATTGGTTTATTGTGTATAAGAGCAGATGCTTGCCAAATTTTAGTTAAATCTAATAACTTGTTAGTTTTTATTAAAGGGAATCAAATCGGACTTATAAATTGGAGGTGCATACTTTTATTTCCGACAGCACATTTTGCTTATCGCCACCGCAGTCAGGCTTATAGTCAGCCAAAACTTGTGTGGGGGGTTAAAAAACCCCCACAGGGAGTGGTTTTCCACTCACCTTTAAGGGATTTCCACTTAACTGAACTTCTCACTCGCAATTTACGTAAGAATTGAATTTTTTTCCCCCGCGTAGTGGACGCTTTTTTTCTTCTAGACTACGGTCCTGCCACCACTGGAAGTTTATAATATATCCAGACACTTAGTGTTTCCAGACACGAGACAGTAAAGTTTGTGTATATTTTTATTGTAAGCGTACAAACCCTTGAACAAAAGTGTTTCTATTTTCCACCCTTTATGTTAAAAAAGAAAAACCACAATAAACACTCAACACGATGAAAAGTTACTCTTACTCTCCTCCTGACGTATTTTCAACGCCCCACACTGAAACTTCACACCATGGACAATTCCCATCCATTTTTCTTTAAGCAGAAGGACTTTCAAGTGTTTATTGACCCCTATGAAAACAACCCATAGAAGCATTGTAAACAAATTTCCATCATTTTCTTTATATTCAAGAAAATTCCCTTATTCCCAAGGGAATAAAAAAACTCTTTTCTCTCTATAAGTGTTAAAATTGTGGTTACACAGTTTGTGTGTTACTTGCTCGTACACATTTTATGTTTGACTTTGCATTAATATTTTATTATTTTACATTACAATAAAGCCTTCTTGTCATTATAAAGTTTTTAATGCCCATTAAGTATATAATTACTTACTTTTATAACTTCTGTAAGTTAATTATTATTTTATTATTATATAATAATAGATGAAAGATTGACAACTTTGATACAAAAAAATAATAGTTTAAATTACAACAGTTTCAATTTTCCTAATGATAGTATTGAATGTATATAAGGATTCGGTTTACACAAAATAAATATTGTATGCTTTTGCCAATAAAGAACTTGTTAAAAAAAACTTTTTTGGTAATAAATGTTTGTATTATATAAATTTACTTACTTTAAATGACAGAAATCACTTAAAAAGTTTTCATACCTACTATCGAAATTATAAGTAAAAATATTGCGTTTCTCTAAAAATGCGATACCAAGGTTTCATCGTAATTATCCGTTTCCGGAATTTGCTAATCTTTAGAATGGTTTTCATCATGATGTCTGTCTGTTGTTCTGTCTGTGTGTGTGGGTCTGTGTCACACACAATCCTGCTGTGTTTATGCTAGACAGTTGAAACTTAAAGCATAAAAATCAGACTTTAAGTCTATTGCCCGGAAAATGTTATTTTTCAGACTGCAATAACCTATTTTGCTGAGTTATCAAAAAATATTTAAAAATCGAAATTTTAATCAATTGACTTAAAAAATTAACACAATTTAAAATTTTCTACAATAAATTTAGTTATATCAGACTAAAATCTAGAATAATCACCAAAGTTCAATTTATATGCATCAGAAAGGTATTTTTTTATTTACTTTTTTAAGCATAAGAAAGATTGATAATATCTTTTTAGAGAACACACAAAGGGTTAAAAAAACCAAATGTTTGTAAAGGACATTCAAAATTGAAGGATCGAAGAAAAGAAAATTGGAAAATCCGCAGAGAAGAATAGTCACAAGGAATGAGAAAGTTTTTTGATAGATTAAACTCTGAACAGGTTGACAACTTTCACATTCGACAACGTCATTTTGTGTTTTTTTGCGAATTTCTATTAGAATATGACATTTATGAGATTGTTGAGATGACGTGAAGAAGACGATGTCATATGGTTCTTGATGCTGGAAATATATATTTCAATAATGTTAATACGTTTTATATATATTATATAATATATATATATATATATATATATATATATATATATATATATATATATATATATATACATATAAAAAAATTTACAATAAAAGGCGTTTCTAATTGGTATAGTTCTTCTCTAGACGAGGAGAGAGTAAGCGGTGATTGGAAGTAAGTAAGCTCACCGGTGAATGGAATTATGTCACGCGGTGAAATTTATGTCCTCTTTTAATTCAACGGTGGATTTTAATAGCTGTACCCTTCAGACTTTGCAACCAGGTTGCTCTTCTTTTTTTATTTTTCTGTTTCCCTCTCCTAATTCCTTTCCTTAACCAGCCCTTGCAGATTTTGTCTTGGTATCTGGGGTTTGGGGGACCTCCGGGGCCCCGGCGGCGCCCCCTCACTCCTGGATCCCTCGGGATGTTTGTTAAGGGTCTGGCAACACTGTTTCCCCCTCTCCCGACCGAGGCTTTAAAAGGCGAGGTTTCCCTCCTTTAGCTCTCTCAGTCTCTTTGGCCTCCCGTACTCTCTTCTTTAGCTCCAGGTATTATTTAACTATTATTATTTCTTTATTTTTTTACAAGCTGATCAAAGCTGGCTTTGGTTCTCGTGTGCAGGTGGGGTCTTTCCTTCTTTTCGGGTTCTTCCGTTATCTTTTTTCCGTATTTTTCTTACTCCCCGGCTTAGAATCTTATTTTACGGGTTTTATCTGTTTTCGTTCTTTTAGTTTGCCTTTCCCTTGCTTTCCTCTCTTAAAGGGGTGCAACTTTATTTGTCGGGCTTCTACCTAAACATTCATCTACAAAATTGGTGGGAACTTAGGGACTTTAATAATTTAACTTATTACCTCTCTTTTGCGCTGGATCTGTGGCAACAACAATAATTAAACCTTCTTGATTGACCCGCTACAAGTCCTGCCTTTTAACGGGACTTGTCTTTTTTCATCCTCTCTTTTTACCAACTACAAACCTTCCAACGTTCAACCAACTGGTGGATTCTTAGTTGACTTAAAAGACAAGCCAGTATTAAGTTGGCCTCAGACACAAAAGTTACAGCTCAACCATTTCTTCCTTTGTATGTTAATACCTCTAATGGACAAGGACAGCGTTTGTCAGCAGTGTTGTGCTCAGAGATTTCCTCATATAAATTAATCTCTCCCTTCCATAGTTTATAATGAAAAATGTCCCTCTAACAAATCACCTTTCAAAACGCTGTCTCATCTTAAGTCTATCGTCTAGTCTTAAGCCATCACTTAAATATTGAAAAAGAAACGTGGAGATACTACCCCAAAACATTGCTGAGTCAACATTCAACATTATTTTCTTTCAAAGCTAATCCAAATAGTTGGACTGCAATAAAAAATTGCGTCCCTTCAATATAAGGCTTGATTTATTTATTAACTTTTTTATTGTGCGAGTCAACTGTTCTCAGTCAACATAGTTTTTATTTTAAATAAATCAAATAATAAAAATAGAAACTTTTATCAAATAAAATTTTATTATATTTGTATATAAAATGTGCAAGTGAGTGAGTCAGTGTCTGAATGAGTTTTCAGAAGAAAAAAAATCATGAGAAAAATATCAGTGTCTTTCTACAGATTAAGATAATGCTAAGAAAGATGCTAGAAGCAAGCACGGATACCAACTCCTTCCTTTTAAATAAAAATACACTCCGCATATATTCACTCATGTGTACACAAATGTTATTTATCCTTTTTATATATAAAAATATAATATTAAAGCTATAGGATGGTAGAGAGCTTCTCGGGATATCTCGTGAGTTCTTGGATATTGGCTCTATATCCCGAGAACTCTAACTACAAAGCATACCTCCTTCGAGAGGAATAAAGAAGCAAAAATTTACGAAAAGATAGTAATCTTTATTTCTTTATATAATTTTCTTATCAGAACTGATTTTTGAGTTTTTTCTTTTATATATTCTTTTGTTTACGAGAAAAAAAGTCTTGAAAGAAAATTTCGATCAACGTTGAGGGTAAAAGGCTTCTGTTCCGTAGTGTTAATGTGATACAACTAAACATGAAATCGGAATTAGCGATGCAACAATGAGTGACTAATAATAGAAAACAAATAATAGAATAGAAACTGTCATTATAATATTATAAAAATTGCTCATTCTTTAATCAAATTCTGTTTTCAACAGGGTTTGACTAGGATTGTCAGCAGTCTGTCGACCGGTGTCTACAGGATGAGCAAATACATTTCTTGCGATGCTCTTTTATATTTTTCTCTTATATTTACTGAATACCTCCAAGAGACAGATTTAACTAAACTTTTATATAGTTAGTAGTTTGGCAGTACTTGAATTTGAGTAGTCTCATAACAGATGGTCCTAGTTTCATTAGTAAACATAATATGTAAGTCTTTAACTCACAATCTCCCTAAATTGTATGGTGGAATTTTATGGTATATTGGAACTCCACCAAGAAGAATAAAACTTTCTCTTTAAGAGAAGAAAACATTTTTTCTCTTACTCTTCTCATACTGACTTACTTATTTTTTAAATTTATTTATATTCTTAACTATTTAATACAAATCCCTTTATTATTTGATACTACCGAGTTTTGTAAAACAAGAATAGTTGAAACAATATAAATGTGCGAGAGACACCTAGGAAGTGTGACAAGCAAAGTACAATGCTACTAAATAAAGTGCAAAATGAAAGTATAAAACCCTTGGCCTGTTTATTAGTAAAACATGAAGTCATACAAAATTAAGTATGTATTCGATAAACATGAGTGATTCGTTTGTTAGAATCGAACTCGCATAAGTAGCTTTGCCATCCAAAAGGAACCTAAACATAAAAAGGCAATATATTTTCACATTTACAGGTTTCGCGTTTATCAACTTACTGCAATGTTCAAGTGTTTGACCTATAGTAGTAAGGCGATCAAGCTCCACAATCGTCTGCTGAAATGCCAGGTTCAAGCAGAGGCATGTCCCTGGTCAAGGCGGTATAGGTTGCAGCAGTAATGGTTGCTGTACTTTCAGAATCCCGATGTTTTAAAAGTATTTTTCTAACACAAGTGCATTGTCAACAAGGAACCAATGTAAATTATTTATTAAAGTAAATTATTTGCTTTGTTTTGAAAATCTGTTATCTTCTCCACCTTTCTATGGCTAAATAAGGTACAGCCTTATTTAGTACAACCTTACTATGGCTTATAACCTTACACAGTTATAATCAGTTGACAGCATGGTAAAATAATGCAAGAGGACCAATGAGGTAATTCCTGTATGTTAAACCACACCTACAATTTCATATCAGATTAACCTCATTGGTTTCTTAACACTATTTCCCCACGCTGACAACTGATAATAACTATTTGGTATACTTTAACTTATACAAAATCAATGAGTTTAATAAAACTAATAAGCTTTAATTTGTGCAACTCCAAGTACTTAAATATTTTCTTATAATTTTTACTTCTTGCATGACGATAATGAGTGGAAAACATCCCAAGAAGTAACAGTTCCTTCTGCAGTCTTCATCAAAGTCAAATATTCATCGCAGTAAATCCGCTAAATGTTCAAAAAAGGCCTAGAAATAGGAGAGTTGAGTTAGTGTCACGGCAGCGGCCCTCACAAAGATCCAAACCCTCTTTCCTTTTTCATTCTAGTTGTAGTTTTTCTTTTCCCAGTTTTTCTCGAGAAAACAAGTTGTAAACAAACAGCCTAATATGTTGTAATACTAAATCCAATAGAAAGTTTCCTTTGTCCCTTCCTTTAGTCTTTTACTTACGACTATTCCTCGTCAATTGATATAACTCCAGAACCCCTTTTTATAGACAAAGTCAGTTTTCCATTTGTTTTTCGAGGAAGAAAAACATTTCAAGAATGCTTTGTTAATTCCAAAAAGTTTTTTATACTTGAAAACTCCCACGTTTTTTATTTGAAAGAAGTAAATTGAGTGAGATAAGAAAAGTTAATGAGCACTGAGGGCGTTATTTTAGTGTAATATGTAAATTTAAGTGAGAGATATATAATATATATGTTTTGTCAAAGGATTAACTTTCTTAAAACTGTTTTTATAGTTTTATACCAATTTCAAAAAGTGTTACAATTTTATACCAATTTGCTTTAATGTATAGTCAATTTAGACAATTTATACAGGCCATAGAGCTATTATTACTAGAGAGTCCCTAAAGGTTAAATTTTAAAACGTCAAAAAAGTAACCTGACCATATCGCCTGACCATATAAATACAATTAAATATTGAGTGCATAATTTCAGTACAGTAGAACGTTAAAAATACAAGCAAGCGGGAAGCCAAAAACTAATTGATTTATTTTTACCTTAACTCATTCATGGAGGAGGTTTCAATGAGGTTATAATGAGGTTACATACAGCCCCTGAGAACCTTAAAAAAAGAGGTTTTAGGCATTTTCAATGTAAATGAGATAAGCTATGTCCCCTCTAGTATATATCTATGATGCAGGCAATATTGTCTGTGCAATCCACTGGCATTTCTGTTTTGTTGACATCGAAAATGAGTTTTCCATCGTAGTTTTTTGTGGTAGGTGCCTGATGTTAGGATTTATCCTAAAATTTGTTAGTATTTGTTATTGTTTGTTCACTTTAAATTAGTTTTTCTTATTTACACCATGAGAAACTGCTTAGAATTTTATTTAGACTATGTTTAGGTTCCCATGATATGATTATGCCACGTAGCACACCCCTGTCTAGCACAATGTTTGTCCGCGTTTATCTGGCAGCTTTGACTCAGTAATCAATAGATCTACGATTACACTAAGTTGGAAAGGTTTCAAGGAAATAAGTCGTGATCAAGAACCTGTGATAATTTCCGTAACAGTTAATTTGACACTACAACTATATAACTTGTGAAATATTGATTTAACTATTAATTACCTAATTGATTTTTTTGATTGATTTCGGCACCTTTTTTGTGCTTTAAGATCTAGTATGGTTGTGAAAGTATAACATCGCCATTGCTACTTCTCTACAATAAAAACCACTGTATAGCACCAACCTATAGAGGATATCTTTGATCCTGTTTATATAGTATTCTAATACAGGATACATGTATCACTTGTACACACAGGTACATAAAGACGAAATTACATAGGAGGATTACATCATCATAAGGGTATTATTAAAAGTTTATTGTACCCTGAGTCTGAATATTTGAGCCATGTATGTAACTTAGTTATGGATGATAATATTGTGGATTTAGATGAGAATTTTTCTAACATTTCAATTATGCTAATGCAATCAACGCAAATTTTTTACCTTAAAAATCGAAATAAATGTATAACAATACATTTTTATACAAAATTGTATAGGCTGTACTTTTCATTTTTAATAAGGGACCAATGGACTGAAAGTGTCCTCTAGGCCTTACGTTTTCCTTGCTTTAATTTTTAGGCTAGATCATTGATTTTTTTTTACAAATATTACAACCTAAATATCTGCTAAATTTCAAGCAACAGCAGTGTGCTAAAGTTAAAATAATTCTAGCGCCTAGAATTATTTTTGCCTATTACCAATTTGCCTTTTAAATGCGTGATAGTACTAGTTACTTATTTTTTATAGATTTTTCAAAGAAAATGCGCATTTTTATTCCATTATTTTTACAAAATATGCTCATTCTTTCAAAGTTGGAGCTGCACACTATTATTTGCACACAAGCTGAGTTAATGCTTAACTTTCACGGGTTTTAGCGCATTTTCCTTTTAAAAATCTAGAAAAAAGAGTAGCTACCACTAATGCCACCGCCCAAGTTATAAAGCAAAAAATGCATTGTTCAGCACAGAAGTGCGCATTTTATATGAAATTCGCCCGGCATGTGAACCTCCGCGCCAGAACTATTTTGTAGTTATTAACCTATAACGTGTAAATTATTGATAAAAGATTTTTCTTCGAAACCAAGATTCGAACTTTTGGTAATAGATATTAGAAAGGGAAATTGTTCGTACGTAAATATTATTTTAATTCTTTTATGGGGACATTAGCGCAACTTTATTTTCCATCTATTCTTGGTAAATCTTTAATTCTGTTTAGCATAAATAATTAAGCTGTAAAATTCATAAAACAAAATAAGAGATAGAGTAGGTTTACAGAATAAATAGTTTTTACCTTCGGAATCATTTTCAAAATATAGAGAATGTGTCTTATCTAGACTTGTATACAACGAATCATGTTTGTATAACAAGTGTTTGACAAAAATAAACTCAGGTATATTCACACACTGTATTGCGGGTTTAATACATGTAATACAAACACAAAATGAGATAACTTTTAGAACATTGTAAATAAAGTTTCATTTACCCTACATTCACTAAGAATTATTTTATATCAATATTATGCTTAGTTTACTACCTTTCACTGGAGCTTAGCACAGTTTAAGCTTGAGTACGCAGAAGAGCGAGTTGACAAATGTTGACAAATACACTGTGATCTATATTTACTCGTATTTAGCATTATATTGAGTAAATAAGACAAAAGATTTAAGAAATACTAAATATGTATTTGGGTAAACTTGTTTGCATTTCATTTGCCTTAGATTGAAGTGTTGTTTAATTAAAGAATACGCAACTTATTCTTCACGATATGGAATGAAACACTATAGCAATAGTTTTTAATAAATAATTTTTGTTTTCCCATACTTAATGACACGACGAATTTATTAGTATTCAACTATGTTCTTATAATATATGATTGTCGGTTTTAAGCCAAATAATACTTTTATAATTTAAATACAAAATATTAATCAGTGAAATATTATTAACTTTAATTATTTTTAAAAAAATAAATATTAGTAATATTTATTCGAAATGAAAACGAATGTTGTACTTCGTTACGAAATTTTACTTCTTGTTTATTTTACAATATTTAATTTAGGAAAAGTTAAGGAAAACTGTAAATATTAAACAAGCTGATTAGAGTGCTTAATTTCAATACCCTAGCATAAGCGAAGCGGCAGTTATGCGTGACACGCACAGACAGATATAGAAGCCCACTCCCAACACTATACTTGTTTCTGATGAAATTGTGACGAATCATAAATTTTGGATCAACAGGGTGAACGTGAACGCAATACTTTTCTCATGTAACAACGGTAGTTGGTAAGGAAAATTAATAAATAATTATTAAATCTATTTAAGTTACCTGTCACACTATTTTGAACAATAATTGTGACGTTTAGTCACGTTATTGTCGCAACGTTTAGTTCAAACCCTTTCTACTAGGCTGACAGTAACTCTTGAGTTTACTTAATACTCCTCTGGCCTTACAACTTATTTTTGAGTTTAAACTAAAAATTTTGATTACCTAAAATCAGGTTAAATCTAGCTTTGTAAATTCGGAAGCTAGTTTAGGCTGTAACTAAACTAGTTAAAGTTATGTGAGTTTTAAGTTTTTTTAAATACGAGTATTCATGAAACAATATGTGATAAAATCAATTACCAATGCTTTGTCTTGAGTCAATATTAGTATTGTGACGTAACACTTATTAAGCATATTTGCTAACCCCACATAACAAACATACTGAAGCTCATATACGTTATGAAATAAATATAACTTAAAATATAACGAGGTAAAGGAAATATTTCTATGTCGGAGAGAATTCCATCTTATTTCCCAGAACCATTAGTGAAATTACCTACAACTACTTGTGGGAATTTCTTTCTGATTCCAATACATGCAATGTGTGTGCACACACTTACACCTTATGAACATATACCATGCTATACAATAGAAATGGATGAAAAGCTAATGCTGTAAGTGTAGTTATAAACGAAATAGGTTTTCAACAAAAGTAAATGATAATCTAAATGCAGTCAAGGGGCCTGCTAAAGTAGGGTTTAATCATTATAATTCATAGAGATAAAAGTGAACCATATTTAGAAGAACTCAGACTAAATGAGAAGGGTACACTCAGTTGAGTTAGTTTTAACCAGGTCCTAAAAAAAGCCTGTGAAAGTAGTGGAAAATATTGCTGTGTTAAGTCTAATTCATAGAGCATAGATATCACAAAATATCATCCAGCTACGATACGATAACGCTTGCCAAATTTAAAAAAAATTACGCGTATCTAAATTAACTGAATTCAAAGGAACTAAATCTTATATTGGACCATAAGAACATTTATTGATTTATTTTTTACAAAGAAGAAACATTCCTCTACAGACGACAATCCATTTGTGGCAAAAAAAGAAAATTACTAATATAGATCAACATATACTTTAAAAATCGGGTACGGGGTACCTCGATACTTTTCCTTATTACATCGTATTTGCTACGCTCATCCTCCCTGCTTCGGATACGCTTCGCTCGTGCTCAGTATATACATTTCGCCAAATATATACTGCAACATGTTTTTGAACTCGCTTCGCTCGTTCTCAGATAGTAAGTGCATCCGTTTCATTCTCAGTAGTCACCCATACAGCACTGACCATGTTCAATGCGGCTTAATTGTTATGATCCAAAAAAAAATCGTTGATATTCTTTTCGTATTGAAACGAAACTTAGTGTGCTTATCACCAACAAACTTTTTTTATAATTTTTTTTTCAAAATTTTCAGTAATTAGCCGGATTTGTGATAAATGAAGCCTATTTCCGTAATCTGCACGCTCTTTTGGTTAATCTCAAAGAGTATTTACATTCACTCAACGATTAATTTTTAATCTAACTTGGTACATACACAGCTACTGTTAGACGTCAATAGTTTGTGTTATATTTTGACATGTCAACATTGACGTCTAACAGTAGTTATGTATGTACCAAGTTAGATTAAAAATAAATCGTTGAGTGAATGTAAATACTATTTGAGATTAACCAAAAGAGCGTGCAGATTACGAAAATAGGCTTCATTTATCACAAATCCGGCTAATTACTGAAAATTATGAAAAAAAAATTATAAAAAAAGTTTGTTGGTGATCCAACGTTCTAGATATTCGACCGCGCCTTAATAAGGTAGGTAATAATATACATTTGTACTAAATTTCAACTCCATTGAACCATTGTCCAATTTTTTAAAATAACGTACACAAGTCATTCAATAGAAATTGATCTGAGGCTGATTATGAGGTGAAACTTAACAGCTATGTTAGTCTTGTACATAGTCACATGCATGCCAAATCTCAATCCGATCGCATCATTTTCCGCGTTTTATATTTTTCTAAATTTTCGCTGTCATTATAGCGGGTTAATGACGTCATCAAAAAAATTATTTTCCGAGTAGCACTACAGGAGTAGACTGATTTTTGTACAAAATTCAGTCAAGTTTCGGATTTTTTTTTGCAAACACAATACTTTTTTTATATACCTTCGTTATAAATGAGGAAAATTAAAAAAGATACTACATAAAAAATTTGTATAATCTTTTATCCATTACTTAGATACTAACTTTAATTGTATTACTTACTATTATTTGTAAGTGAAAGTAATGTATGAATATTAATAAATGTATATACTCATATTCACTAGAGCCAGACTAGAATTATTCATACTATTAATCTTAAAGTAAAACCCTAATAACCTGGTTTATTGGAATTAATACATCATGTTGCTAACTTGTGGCGATATTAATGTTAACTCCTGTATGTACAATATTCTTTCAGCTTATAGGATTAGATATTATACTGTATAGCACTTTTTCATACCTTTTGGTTTGATATGTAAATAATAATTAAATAATTTTTTACATCTTACAATATGACAGACTCTATCCGCTTGTAATTCATAGACATATTAGACGCTCAGACTAAAACATTGGGTAAGGGGAACCGCAGAAGTTTTCCTCACCATATCGGATTCACTACTGTAAACTAGCAGTTTTGGACTGTAGCTTTAGATTCGCTTCGCTCGTCCTTAGACTGAAAAAACATTTTTTTCATTTAATGTGCTCACACACCTAGCAACTGATCTGGCTCGATGTTGCTTAACATTAGTGATACAAAAGTTAAACTTAGTATAATTGTTTAATACCTACAGGGATATACTTGTACCAAATTCAAATCCATTGAATTATTTCTAATTTATTCCGTAGGTAAATGGGAAAAAGTATTTTGTTTGCAAAAAAAATCCGAAACCAGAATTTTATCTGAATTATCCGTTTCAAGTACTTTTAATGCCTCTTAAGTGGTTAATGCCTTTTACAAAGTTGTTTGTCTGTTTGTATGTGTGTTTTTGTGGCTGTTATCATCGCAGCTTCCAGTGAGATTATGCTATAGAGTTAAACCTTTGTACAAAATCAGTCTATAGGTTTAGTTGTTCTATCTGGAAAATATATTTTTTTTAATTTCAAAATTCATGAAACGCGGAAAAATGTTGCGATCAATGTTGAGATTTAGGACGCATGTAGTTATGTGCCGAGTTTCATATCATTATCAGTATTAGTTCAAATTTTATCAAATGACTTGTGTACATTTTGTAAAAAACGGGACACTAACCCAATCAAGCTTAAATTCGGTGCAAGTGTACACTTCTACGTAATAAATAAGTGCACTAATTGTCGTTGTAACAAGACAACCCTATCAATGGATTTTGTTGGATGAAAAAGTTAGGCAGAAGCGAGCGTGGTCAGTGCCTGGATGGGCAAACAAGAAGCCCTCTAAGTGTTAAATATATATCGCAAATGTAAATCAGCGAGGTTAGCACCCGTGTTTACTCGTATATTCTCTGAGAAAAAGCAAAGCGAGTCTTAAGTTGTGAGTTCTATATATTGAGAAACAATTTCGAAGTATCCCGTCCTTCGATGATTTTTTTATGTCCAATAGCTTCATAAGTTTCCTTAAGGTTTGTTTCTAGTTTACGTTTAATATAAACTAAACTTTCTATAAACATTCTCGGAAGTTAAAAGTTAAAAACGATAAAGAATATCATATTGTTTTTCATAACAAAAATATATTCCCTCAAACTGTAAGAAAAAAATAAGTTTGTGATACAGCTATATTACCAAAAAGTTTGTCATACACCGTCTTGCTCTGAGGTGAAAAGTTTGAAAAATCTCCTGGGGGTTCTTCAAAGTGCCCACGTCTTTCAAGATATAGAGTAAAATAACGGGGCTTTTTAAGCTTAAATTGTAGATTTTTTTAGGAAAGAAAAAAACAGGCAGAATCTTTTTATATTTTTTTCCTCATTTATACTGTTGATATATAAGGAAAGTAATGAATTTACTAAATTTACTAAAATCCGAAATCGGAATATCCAATAAATTATCTGTTTTAGATGTTCTAAAGACCTCTTGAATGGTTATTACAAAGTAGTCTGTGTGTATGAGTGAGTGTCTGCATCATCGTAGCTCAATCAGAGCGTAGCCAATATGGAAAGGAATAGTTCCGACGTGCGTTCCAGCTGATTTTTTATGCAAATATTTATACACAGAATTGAAGTTCAACTACGGTTTGAAAGCTTGTTTAGTTTTGACAGTTATCGCAGCTTTGTCTAATCACTAACTGTCACAATTAATATAACTAAGTCTTATCTTTACCATCCTAATTAATATTATCCTTAATTGATTTCTCTTGAAATTAAATTAAATACCAGCCCTACCTTATAAAACTTTTAAAGTAAGAATATCGATATGAATTTTAAATCGATATGAAAGTATAAATATGAAATTTGTTGACAGAACTTAATCCTTTATTTTTGCGCTGTTAAATATTTTTAAAATGATGGACTTGTTAAGTATTAAAAGTTTTAAATACTTAAGCTTATTGATTACTCATTGATTCAAAATTAAATTTGTCGATAGCATATTTATAAAAGATCTAAGTTCAAGTTTACAATTATCTCAACAGAAACCCATCCAAGTAGAAAATGCCAAGTCGAGCGTCAATAAGAATGAACTTTCCCCATTCCTCAGTGTTTATTCTTTTACGATTTGATCATTACGGAGTTCATAATATATTATCATATAGTAAATGTGTTGATGTGCAGATAAGGTTCAGTGCTATAATATATTGCCTCAAACTGCGTGGTGCTGGGAACTGCGTCAGAACTGTGACTGGGGCCACAAACTGCGCTGAGCAGAGAACTGGGTTTATCAGTGTACGGAGCCCTAAAAAGTTAAGGGAGTAATAAATTCGACGCAAAATTACTTAGTGAGTAATATTATAATTAAAAATGCTTTAAAGAGAGTTTAGTTCAAATTTCCAAAAAATCCCATTGATATACTTGCCGTATTTGAATAATACTTAATATACTTATTTATCATGAAAAATTATATACTTGTACTAAATGTTAACTTAATTGATTCATTTTTTGACTTTTCATATTTTTTTAATTAACGTCATTGATAAAAATTTAACTAGTGTTGATAAAAAGACGAAACTTGGTACCTTTGTTTGTCTGAATTTCAAATCGATCGAAATATTTTTCCGCGCTTTAATAATGAAAGCGCAAAAAATGGTGTTTTGGTCTTTTAGTGAAAATAATATATTTTTCCTATATACTTACAGTATAAACAAGGAAAAATAATAATACTTATATTTCCTTGATCTAAAAACTAATGTTTCTCCGAGAAAATTGATTTGTAAACATAAAATCGAATTAAAATTGTTTTTCAATGTCCCTTTTGATAGAGTGCAAACGTTTTCCAATTCAATGGAAAGGGAAGGTAAATTACCGTAAAGGTTCTCTTTAGTAATAATTCTACCCAATGAGAAAATTTCACTCCCAAAATGAAAATTGGATTCTAAATACAAAGTATTAGAAGACAAAAGAGGACAATTTTCATCTCCCCTTCCCTCTCTTACCATCAAAACGTTTATCCATTTTTGAGATGGATTATCGTGTCCCTATATTTTGTAACCAAATTATTAACCAATTGTGGGTTTTCTCATTCCCCGAGGAGAGGGGGGTGTCTAGAACAAAGTGAATATTTGACTACGTCTCTCATAATTACATGGGAAAATGTTGTGGTTTCGTACTTTTCCACCCTAAAAATTTTCTATTTGGGTTGTCATTAAAAAGTTTATATTTCTAGTGATACGCCTTGTTTAAAGTGGGTCAAAATTAATGAAATTCTAATTATAAAAATCAATATAATCCATTTATTTAAAATTTTACTTGTTATCCTCTTGAAAAATAACGCATTTTAAATAGCTTTAAGTGTTTTTTTTAATATTAAAAATTAATCTAAGTGGATTAATAAAAAAATGCATAAAACCTAGAGTAGTTAGCTTGTTTCATAATTTCTCTTTATAAGTACATGACGCACTTTTTAAACAAATCGTTTATTTATATGTAAATACTTCTATACAATGGTTAAATTACAAATTATATATCAAAAATAAAATATATCGACCATTTGTGTCACATTAAACTTTGACGCAATAAACGTATTGACTTCAGGTGCAAAATTAAAAACTAAACAAATAAAATGAAAATAAGGGGATTAAAAGACCACACTTATTCCGGACGTATAGAAATTTTAGATGTATATTACCCATTTTTTATTACTTATATGCTTCTCAAGCCAATAGTCCAAGACCCAGGCTTAAAAAAATGCTCTCATTTTGTACTACTTCAACCAAATTTTTCTGACAATATACAGTAAATTATAAAGGAAAAGCATAGTCTGCCTGTCAAGAATGGAGCCCATCATATGATGTCCAAAATTGCAGGAATAAATAATAAAGTTTCAATCAAGTAATAGTGCTCCACTCTTCAAAAGACTGAAAATACTGCCGATTCAACATCTATTTGACTATACTTGCCTGAACAGAATACAGACCGGAAAACACACATTATCGACAGTAGAGCACGGACGAACAACTAGAACAGAAACTCAAAGACTTTACGGACTGCCATATAGAAAGACGACAGCAGGACAGAGACACTGGATGTATCGGGCAGCACTACTACACAACAACCTACCTATACAACTTAAACAAATAACTAAAACTGACCATTTTAAAAAAATAATTAAGGAATACTTAGTGGACAGTATAGAATAAGTTTCAAAATACTCATACTCACCAAAAATTCTTCAATGTTTAATATTTTAATGTACATAACTATTAACTCACTAACAAAAATACTAACCCACTAACCTTACTAACCACATTGTAAATAATAAATAACTCCTTAACCATATCATTTTGTTTTAAATTTTTATTTTATTCATTTATATTAATACAATAACCCTCTTCAAATTCACTCTTTATTATTATTTTAGACTATTTTCATATTTATTAAAAATGTAAAACTCTTTCCTTTTTAAGAACATAAATATTTAAGTTTATATTACAAGCGCAGATCTCCCCTCTGCAGCCCAGTTCTTTTTCAAGAACTAAAGCAGGGGGTACTAAAGTACACAAAGTTGTTACAATAAATTGTAACAAATTTGTGTAACAAAATTTAAATAAAGGAATATAAATTAAAAAAAAATCTTGAAGGCCTATACTGATTCCTGCAATGACGTCACACGTCAGTCATAAAAACGTCAGGTTATAACCTCCGAATGCGTTTGGTTTGTTTACATCGAATTGAATCACCTTCTAAATTTCTAACATCTTGGCACAAAAAGCCAATATTTGTTCAAAGAAATTCGCTGACAGCATAAATTAACATTTTTTCTGGTGTTTTTGAAATAACTACTATTTTGAAATAAAGATTTCTTTAAACTTTTTATAGACAATTCTATCAGCTTTAAAAACTGCTCTCTTTATGTTTTGCATACGACCCATATAGACCAAGAGCCCAGGGATGTTTTGTAAATAAAAAGTGTAATGGCTGGAACCGGTCTCAATTTTTCGTAATTACCTTCCTGAACAAGGATCTGCAATTCTGCCGACTCGTATCGGATGGGTGTCCCAGGCAGAACGCACTTTAGGGTCAAAGGTTCTGCCTGGGACACCCATCCGAATACGAGTCGGCAGAATTGAAATTCCTAGTTCAGGAAGGTATTTACGAAAAATTGAGACCGGTTCCAGCCATTACACTGTTTGTCCACCAAGTTTGTTAACTTGGGTGGTAAATTTTACCTGTAGAGTGCGTTCTGCCTGGGACGCCTATCCGATAAGAGTTGGCAGAATTGCAGATCCTTGTTCAGGAAGGTATTTACGAAAAATTAAACCCGTTTCCAGCTATTACACTTTTTATTAACTGGTGGTAAATTTGGCCCCTAAAGTGCGTTCTGCTGGGACACCCATCCATACGAGTCGGCCAGAATTGCAGATCCTTGTTCAGAAGGTATTCACGAAAAATTGAGACCGGTTCCAGCCATTACACTTTTATTAACAAAACACCCTGGGCTCTTGGTCTAATAGGGAACCACTTATTTCAAGAAAAATAAATTAAATAAATTAGTGCAATTTTACAAAGTTTTGAGAATGCGGAATTATATGAAAGGCTCCACTATGAATAGGTAGACTAAATTTCTTCTTCATAATTTAAGGTACATATTTAGAAAAAATTAGTATTTAGCTGGAAAAATTGATTTCCTCGCGGTAAAAATGTTTTATTACTTTTCCTCATTCATACCGTGGGTGTATGTAAGAAAAGTTTTGTAATTTGACGGAATTCAACCTGAGCCATACGTTTCAGATGTTTTAAGACCTCCTACGCGGTGTACTTTTTAAAAAAATCGTTTAAAATCGAAAAAGTGAGCAACTTAAAATTTGATACAAGGCTATGTCTTTATTTATAACATTATGTTACATTTCATTTTGATACGGCAAGTAACTGCAGTTTTTGTTGGCTCAGTAATGTAGATGATCAAACACTCGTTTAATCACCTTAAAAAAAATGTTCTCTTCATGTTTTGCACACGACCCACAAGGAACCACTTATTTATAGAAAACTGAAATTTTTGTGATTTTCTAAAATTTTCAGCATGCACAATCATAAGAAGGGCTCCACTCTGGATAGGCAGACTATGGTTTCTCTTTATAATTTAAGATATATTTGCGAAATATTTGGTATGAAGTAGTACAAAACGAGTCACATTTTTCCAGGTCCGGCTCTTGGACTTTATGGATGAGCCTAGCGATTCCTATATGATGAAGAAAAATTCCGAGGTTCCCCGTACCCGATGTTTAATAATATGAGAGAGCTAATTTTATAATCTTTGATTTGATTATTTTTTTAATTTTCTGTGTTTAACAGTTTAATTATTAAAGTCTACTCTAATATAGGAAAAAATTCATAATAAAACTTGGAAAAAAAGAAAAATCCTTTATAACGTTGAAGAGAAAACTACCTGGTATAATTTTCACTGAAAAAACTAACTAAATAACAAACTCAGTTTAATTCACTCGTTATTAAAATCTCGCAATTTTATCTTAAAGTAATTATAAAGATTCTCCGACTCGCTCTTAACACATGTTAGGGAAAATAATTAAACATCTTGCCGCTTGTTTTCCCGGACGCACACTCGAGAAAATCAACTATGTAATAAGAGAGACGTAATTTAATTATTAAAATTATAAAAGTTTAAAAAACAATTATCTTTTAGGGTTGAAAATATAAAGGTTTTCTTCCTTGTTTTATGTTTAAAAACGAAGAATTTAAACATAAAATCTTGATAAAGTATTACTACGTTAAGTAATTCTTGAAGAAGTATTACCACCTTAAGTAATTCTCGATAAAGTATTACCACCTTAAGTAATTCTTGATAAAGTAATACCACCTTAAGTAATTCTTGATGAAGTATTACCTCCTTAAGTAATTCTTGATAAATTAATACCACCATAAGTAATTCTTGATGAAGTATTACCACCTTAAGTAATTCTTGAAAAAGTAATACCACATTAAGTAATTCTTGATGAAGTATTAACACCTTAAGTAATTCTACATAATGTAATATCACCTAAAGTAATACATGATAAAGTAATGCCATCTTCATCAGGGTTTAAGCAAAATAGCTAAAGTGAATTTATTTTATAGCTATAAAATATGTATATTATTAAGCAGACAATTAAGTGCTGGGACGAGCCCCTGGCATACTCAAACTCATATTCCAGTTTATAATTTAATTTTTCTATACGACCTTCCAATTTTGAAAAATTTAAATAGGACTTTATATGTATACTTAAGACAAATATACATGTGAAGTTTTAGCTTTTCTAATGTTTTTATTGTAACAGGATGAAATTATAAAGTGGATTATATTTTAGTATAAATAAAATAGCATTCAATTAAAATCTTAATTTAGGATCTTAATAAAAATTGTAGATAAATTGAATTATATTATCCAGTGCGTTTGATAGTCATAAAATTATTGGAACAAATCATTCTTTGTAAAGAATGTAAATAATTGTTTACATAGTAAATGTAGACGTCTATAGAGCATATTCGTGTTTGTATTGAATAATCTATCATGTGTTATTCTCTCGAGCATGGAAACAGGAAGGGGAGAAGAAATTCAATGCATATATTATGGATTAAAAAAAGAAATAGAACAGGAAGTAAGCGTATCAAGAGGCTGCGTTCATCTCAGGGTGTCGATGCCATGCTTCCTTCCTCCTTTGGAATGTAGACATGTTCCGGTATTATAAAGCTATGACGTAGTATACAAATCTCACGTTTATATTTTGCCGCAAGGAACATTTTTTGGGAGAGATAATCGTTATGCTGTTACGTTATACTAATTCTTAAAAGGTAAAAGTTATATTATTAAAGCTTTTGAGGAGGAATAGGTCCAAAATAATATACAAAACTAATTTGGCCGAGCTTTCGGTATAATTTTATCTTTTTTAAGGCTTAAAATGATAAATAATAACAAAAAACAGTTGTATGGTTGCTAAAAAAACAAGAACACTTATTTGATAGCAACCATGTAACTGTTTTTTGTTATTATTTATTATGTTAAGCCTTGAAAAAGATAAAATTATATCGAAATTAGTTATTAATTATTATATCGAAATTTAGTTAGTTAGATTATTATATAATTATTTAATAGTTAGAAATTATATCGAGATCAAATTAGTTGTATTTATTATTTTGGACCTATTCCTCCTTAAAAGCTTTAATAATTTAAAATAGGGGTTTCTATAAAGTTGTCTGTCTTATAAAAAATTTTTATTAAAAATTACTCTTTAAAAAAATTACAGAACAAAATGAAATGCATTCACACTTAAAACTCTTACAGGTGGTACTTAAAAATACAAATATGTAAAATACAAGTGTTTAGAGTAATAATAATAATAATGCCCGTTTTGAGCCTTGCGGCTCATCTGGGATAACCTCTGTGGGAACCACCTTAAGTGGTAGTTGCAGCCGTTACGCTTCAAGTGTACTCTAAAGTTGGCTATAATTTATTTGAACAATAATCTTAACTGAAAGCGTAACCTAGGATGCGTACCCTAGACTTCTGTAATAAATAAGTTGAGCTGTGGAGTCAATCAATAAAAGGAATTGAAAGAAACAGTCTCTCCACTGATTTAAATGATAATGTGTTGATAGAGCCAGCTTTCAGTTTTAGTTTGAGTTAGTTCAGTTCAGATGATAGTTTTAACAAACTATCATCAATGTCTAACCAACAAAGTACAAACCAAATATATTACAAAATATCAAAAGAAATCGCTATTACAGAATAACAATAAACAGCAATTAATCTAAAAGTACTGCTATCAAAGATATATTTAATCGCATTGATTTTTTTCTTACCGATTATTTTAAATTTTAATAAACAGTTACTGTCTCTTTTTACATTAGAATCAAAAAGGAGAAGTAATTAAGTAGTAAGTAAAGCTGATCCATAATGTTTATCTTTATAAGTAAGAAGCGAAATCCAAGAATGAACGATAAAAATATAAGACAGAGATGTTGGCATTTGAATTACTAAACACATTCTAGCTACCATCATTTTATCGTTAAGAATACGGTAAATATGTAAAACAGCTTAACGTTTACTTTAGGTAAACATATTGCCGAGTCTACCTTATCAAATAAAGTTCTATAAATGTCTTCTAGAAAATTATATTTTAAAATTTTGATCATTTTCCTAATCTCTCTAAGTATTCTATCTATGACAAGTTAAATGTTATTAACATTTTCTTTTCATCCAGCAATACATTTACATCAAAATATTCACAAATTAAATACATCGTGTAGATAAATTTAAGGTTTGAACAATACAACTGATTTAATAGAACGCCCTTTTAGTGAATGAATGTAAATATTGAATTACTTAATCATTAGGTTTTCAAAATAAGTAGTCTAAATACCAGTTCTCTTGGCTTACGGCCGTCGGAGTATCATATTGGAGTCAATTATAAATTGATTATTTTTTTAACGCTTAAACCCGTAGGGTTATATTGGCGTTTCCTCTCACTAAATCAAATCTCACTTATCTAACCCTCCCTAGAGTTTTTAAACACACTCAATTATCTAGGAAGCATACCCTCCGTACATGGTGGATTATATGATTAGTTCACAGTGTGTCCAGTTCATCTAGCCCAACCAGCCTCTATCCAAACATACCGCTCTGGCTGGTAGTGCCTGCGACTAGTTCGCAGTGTGTCTAGTTCATCTAGACCAGCTAGACTCTGGCTAAGCTAATTCTCAGGCTAGCACCGACTACTAGTTCCAAGTTTGCATAGTTCATCCAGTTTTACCAGCTCCTCTGATCACATTAATCTCACTTAACCCACCCTCGTTTAACCAGTCTCACCAATCTTATCAGCTCCTTTAGCATAACCAGACTCTAGCCAACGGAAACGTGAATCCAGACTTGTCTCGGACGAAACAGGAATCAACGCCGCATTTGCGTAATAGCAGCCAAGAAAACCACGTATAACCTTGGCTGGTTTAGCAGACCTTGAATTCAAGACCTCCCAGGTGTATAGTACAAGGAATAACCTCATATTTAGGTCCTCTCCCGCCTAGACCTGAACTATTGTTAATTATTAATTTATTATTATAATTAAATAACTAATTTCTCTATACTTCTTTTACTAACGGAGTCCATACAATAATAAACATACAAAAAACCTAAACTTTAACTTTTCTTAAATAAAATGATGTTTTTATTTATAATAATAGTATTTTTAATATATTAAATAATGAAGCATATAATATATAATCAATAATAATGATAAAAATAAAACGAATAGTTGTTTTTATAGAACGATTAATATTATTTAAGATAATATAATAACAAAATAAAAAATATAGAAGCAAAATAAAATCGGAAAGAAAGACGTATAGTTAAACGCAATAAAACCACATACACCTAGAGATGTTATAATTCATTGATTTAAGCTACCCTTTAACTTTTAATCACTTTTAAAACAATCATGAAAAATTCAGACAAGTTTCTTTTATAATTTTCTAATCATATAAAGATTTTTAGATAAAAATGAGTTAAGTAGCTTTTGTATGATAAGAGGTGAAGAGGTTTTGTAAGTGAGGTATAAAGTGATTGATGGTTTCAAATTAATGAACATCTCGTGAGAGAAGAACGTTTAACAAAGTAGAAGGGGGCAGGGCAGGCTTGGGAGCGGCAAGGTTAAGTCTTTTATTAGGTAGAGTTTTTCACTCAACCAAAAATTTTTCTTCTTCTCTCTCTTTTTCCATTCTTGATGAGTTTTTCTGGCTAAAACGAATGAATGGTATTAAAAAGAATTACTTAAAAGTGTTAGAGAAAAAAAGGAGTTTTGTAACTTTAAACTATTCTGGATCCGAGCCAAAACAGTTTCTAAAGCAAGTTTATTTCACCAGACAACTTTAAAAGATTCCTAAATGAGATGTCCTTAACTGTCGTTTGAGAAGGAAGGAACATGTTACCTAACTTTCACAATCACTCGGTGAAAAGTTTTACTCAAAAGTTTATTCTTCCTTTAAAGCATATAAGGCATTCTCTGTGGCCATGTCGGAAAAACTCCCGTGTATCATCATTATTTACATCTCCTTTCTTATTCAACCTCTACCTCTGATGTTTGTTAACTCCTTTGACATCTTTGGAACATCGACGGGTTATGGATAGAAAAATGTGTATTTGACAAGCAGCAACAAACAAGGTATTCTTATTATTCATGGCTTGGGTTCTTGTAAACTTTATTTGTATGTTTACGTAAAAGCAAAGAAACTAACAGTTAGAACCAAACTGGTTCAAATGATAATCTCTAAAAAATGCATTGAAAAAAATATTTTTGGAACATTAGCTATTGTTGTTTTTCTTTATACAAATCCTTCAGGAAAAATCTGAGTAAAAAATGTCTAAGAAAACAAGTTAAGAGCAAATGTATGCATTAGCCATCTCTTTATAAGTCTTTAAAGCCAAAAAGCAACAATACTACAATTTTTTCTGAAAAAATTATTTTGGTTTTGCCTTTACCTTTAACGGACTCTTAAGCAGCAAAAAATAAAGATCGGTTTATCTTTCCTTTTGTCGCGATTCCTAAATTTTCTAACGAAACGAAATTTTCTAACGAATAACGACGCTTGATGGAAATTTTAATAGGGGCTCGAGAAAATGTCTCGTAACTTGTTGGGAGTGAGAAAGCAGTCGCGCCTTGGTCTCAAAAGTAAAACTTTATAGCTATGACAAACTTGTAAATAACATGGCAGCATAATTTGAGGATCCAATTTTAGCCTCTTACATTAATCAAAATCCAGACAAATGAATCGTTTTTTTCTCCCTTCTAAATATTTAACAAACATTGTTAAATAGTAAATTTTCAATCTTGCCTACCTATACTCCCTGCATTGACGTCACTAGTCATTTATAAAAAAAAGTAATGTTATAATCTTCGAATGCGTTTGGTTTGTTTACATCGAATTGATTCCCCTTAAAAAATTCTAAAACCTTGCCTTTACTCTAGTTTTTAAGTTCTTGGGTATAAGGTTCCAACAAATCCGTATTAAAATGATAGATTATATATTACAGAGTATATAGATTATATACGTGTTATAACGCAATTAGATTATATGCTGATTTTGAAATTCTTTTAAATAACGTATACATGCCATTTAATAAAAAAAGTGAACTAATTCTAATAATGATACGAATCTTATAACAATTTATGGCATTATATATGACTTCATGAGTACCCAGTTGTATAAGCATAAAATAAATTTGTCAATGATTTTTAAACAATTGAGCACATTCTATTATCGAACACGCAAAAAATTATCTTAAGACCATAGATAAGAAAAAGTATAAATGCCAAAAACCACATGCGTGGTTTTATTTATGGCAACACTGTTCTTAACGCCATCTTTGATTCTTCCGTCGTTTATTGTGGTACGTCTTGCTGTTTATAATTCTTGTGTCATGAATTTTTTATTTAATAAGGCGAGGAAAACCCGAGATATTATATACCCGACTTTTCCAAGTGAAAAAAAGTGTTATTTATGCACCAAGGGAGTAAAGAATACTATTATTTATCTAAGCTGTTAATTGGTTCCTAAGGCGAAAGCCGAGGAAACCAAAGCCGAGGAAGTTATAACTATAATTCCCGAGGCGAAGCCGAGAAAGTCATTTATTCTTTCTTTTAAAATGTATGACAAATTGTTCTCTTTCAAAATCAGTATCTTATTGATTCATTATAAAACGTAATAACTTACTTATTCCGTGATATAAAAAGGATATTTCCTAATAAATGCAGCTAATTTACTAAACGAAATTTATTTATTTATTCTATAATAAGCTGTTATTTTTTTCATAATATCATAGCTAATTAAAGAAATAAGGTGTTAGGAAATTTGAAAATGACTTTAATTGCATAGCAATAAATAAAGAAGCTATTAAAGCAATCGGGATGATGAAGCGTTTTCAATTTTTAACCTTCTACATTATTAATAGTCCAAACGACAAGGAGCTTTTTTCTGCCTTCTAAATAATATTCAAAGAATAAGATTTGTGACTTTTTTCTCTTAATATTAATTCATTTTAACCCTTTTTACAAACATAATGATTTAATTAAAAAAACCTATGATGGACAAACTGTCGATTGGTTTTTAGTTTGAGAATTAGTTACGTTAAAGAAGAGTTCTTTTCTAACCTCTCTATGATGTGATTGGTTATAAAAGCTTGTTGGTATTTTCTAATTTTATCAGTGTAACTATCGAAACATCAAAACAAAGGATACGAATGGAGAAATATGAATAATTACTGTATTATATTCAAGAGAAAATACAAGTAATAGAGTGCAAGTTTTCATATTTTTATTAAAATTGATAAAAAATATACCTATTTTATTTCTAATTCTATTTAAACTAAAATAATGGGGAATTGGATATCAGAAATAACTAAGAATGATAGCAAAGTTGTCACAGAAGGACTTCAGGAAGATTTTGGACTTTTGATTTTTATATCAGGTTGTTATGAACCTTGGGAGAAAAGAGGTATTTTCGCATGCTCTATGCACCTAGTCATTATTGTATTTTTTATCTTTACTCTTGGCATAGAGCAAGGCATAACTTCAACCTTAACGACGGACAACATCGTGATATTCGTACAAGCCGTCCTTATCTCTTTACTCCTGGCCTGTGCTTTAATAATCTTGCGCACTTTTACCGTGAATCGAACCAGCCTGAACGAAATGTATTTCATGCTAGGCAACGATTATAAATATGACGATTTAGGTGATTTGAATTATAACAAATTTACACAAAGATCTAAAAAGATAAAATTAATAATGAAATACGCTATACCTAGCTACTTTATTTTAGGGGGATGTTTAGTAATATTAGTGACTCCTATAAGCAATTATTTATCGGGCAACCAAAAAACACAGGATTATGATGACGTCGACCTAGCATTAATCTTGCCTTCGTGGACCATTCATAACACTAATACTGTCGTTTTAAAATGGACAGCAATGCTACGACAAGTCTTGTGCGCTATTTTTTTCGTCCCAATTATGTCCGTTGGCGTTTTAATGTTTTTATCAATGAATGAATCTCTTGTACTTCAGTTGAAAGTTTTATTATTTTGTATTGAGAATTTAGAGCAGCGAGCAATTAACAGGTTTCATGAACGCTATCAACAGAGAAGATACAAGAAAATATCTAGTTACTACTTAGACATGGATTTTCATGACTGTTACTATGAATCGTGGGTAATGATTGTGAAACACCATCTTTTTATTATAAGGTAAATTGTTAATTTTAGAAGGTAAAAGTATTTTAGAAATTAGTCTCTAGTATAGACTATATACTATGATCCAAATAAAACTTTAACAAACTAAAATAAATAAAAGCTATTCTGCCAAGTATGACTGCAGGTATTCTTTTAATGTTTTTGTGAACATAAAAAGTAGGCAATGTTGAAGCTTTAATTAACCGTAGTAATTTCATCCTAGACATTGACTCTCTTTATTATTCTATCGTCGAGCATGGCAGACTGTTGTAACATTACCTTAAGTTTCGGTTAAACAGAGGTGGTCTTAACAACGAGCGAAGAATCTGAGGTTGTTAGGATAACTTCCTAGGTACCCTGGAATTATTTGTTGTTATTGTTATTACAGATACTCTAAGGCACTACAGGAGATATCTTCCTACCCAGTTTTATTTATAGTTGTAGTCTCTCAACTTATGATAGCATTGTGTATTTATAGCGTAATGATCGTAAGTATGTAATGATAATAATCTTATAAAAATGAGTTATTTTCAGTATTTAAACCCTTTTTTGGCATTGGTCTACTTGGACCATACAATATATACTTTATTTATACTTATTTAAAATATTTGTTGCGGTTATTTTTTTATAATTAATATGTTATATTTGTCATTTTTCCTATGTAAAGGTAATATGTTAATAGTTATTTACGTACCACGGGAGTTAATAGGGTCCTGAGGCGTAAGCCAAGTGAACCATTATAGTCCAAGAGCCGGACCTGAAAAAATGTGACTCTTTTTGTACTACTTCAAACCAAATTATTCTGAAAATATACCTAAAATATGAAGAAAAACCGTAATCTGCCTATCCAGAGGTGAGCTCTTCTGCCTATCCAGCACTTGCTCAAAATTTGATAAAACTGCACTAATTCCAGTTTTCTTGCAATAAGTGGCTCTTTGTAATTTGTTTGCAAAACATGAAGAGATAATTTTTTAAAGCTGATAAATTTTCCTATAAAACGAGTTTTTAATCTTCTAATTTGGATGACTACAACTAAAGTTATGGCTCTTTCAAAAACATAAAAAATGGTTAATTTATGCAAAGTGAGCTTTGCATTTAGTTAACAAATTAAACTTTTATTTTATTCAAATATAAAAGATATATTCAACAATTGAGTAAAAAATAAAAAAAATCATAGATCAATGAAAAAATACAGCGATCGGCTTGCTTAGTCATTCAATTCAAATAACCAGGAATGCCAACTTAAATTTTATTTTTAATTCAACAATGAACAAATTTATAAAGTATTAATATAAAAATTATCTTCGTTTCATTTTATCTTTTACATATTTTTTTTCTTTTTGGTTGTTAAAAAACAAAAGTTTTAAGTCAAAGAATAACTACAACACTGTCAAACATAATTATTTTAGACCAAAACAAAACAACTAATATGAAGAAAGAAAAGAAACTATTTGATTGTTTATTAGTTTTTTTGGTTTACTTTTGAATTAATAAAAGGTTATATACAGTTTAAACGCGCGATTTGTCTTTACTTCGCTGTAATAATTGTAATAGCTGACCTAGTTACTACGTTGTTTCCCTAAAATAAGCTAAAGATATGGTAAGAAAAGTAGTGACGCCATTTTAGCGAATTTCCTTTGGAAATTCGGCTAATGGGATAGGCGTCATGGCAGAAGAACCACGGACCACGACACAAATCCGTTTCGCGAGACTTTATATATATATATATTATATTATATATTATATATTATATTATATATATATATATATAATATATGTATTATATGTATATATATGTTATATATGTATATATATATATTTATATATATATATATATATATATATTATATATATTATATATTTTTACTACTTTTATTGTTTTTTTGTTACTCTTTATATATTTTGTTTTCTTAAATAAAGAAAGCTATGAGGATAACAAATCCTTTCTTAAAAAAAAAAATAGTGATAAAAATTAACATTTTTATGAGAATCAGTTTTACGTAAAGAAGAGACTAGATTTCATTAGATTAAATAAACTATATTTCATGTAATAGTTTTTTTTTATTTGATATATATATATATATATATATATATATATATATATATATATATTAATTATATATATATGTATTTCTAGACACTAATACCATCCTAGACTTCCTTAATACCATATAGGCCTCGCTCGTTGCCGCCATTGTCCCAGGTCCTTTCAGATTCACGGTACCACAATGTTGAGAACGCAGACAGACTGACTTTAAACTATTTTATTGATTTAACAATTAAACAAATTTTACTCTTCCTCGGCGTCTTCTCAACGACTGACGATAAATTATTAGAGAAGGAGATAGATTCATCTAGCGAATACCAATCAAAATTTAATTTGATCAAAATTCAAATCGACAAAATGTTTGACAGTGACAAATCTGAAATTTCGGAAAAAAACATTTGAGCAAAGATCTGAAATAGGTGCTGAAAAATTTGTGCATCTTAAACTATCTACAGTTAGATAATTTGTATTCAGGTTATCGTAAGTTTTCGAGGTCTACAAGACTACAATACTGAGCTCCGGGCTTTGTGCTTCGTGAGGGAATGTCGACTCATTATTTTTGCCATTTAGTTCTTTTTGATAATTATATTTAGTATTTTGAATTATGACAAAATAGTATTATTTTTAATATTAAGTATTACACGTTTTTTTTTTGTTATCTAGAGCACAAACAACCCTGTATTTATGGTACAACAAACCATACTAGCTGGAGCAGAAATAATTGGTGTAGGACTATCATGCTGGTATGGCGAAGTAATCACCTCATTGGTAAGGAAAATCAAATTGCTCTTTCTAAATTTTAAACGATTTACGATGTTTCTTTTTTGGTGAAAACGAAGTTTTGGTCAATATGGCCTGTTTTTAAAAGACTATGAACAAAATGATTGCGATATAAAAAGTGCTTGGTATAGATTCATTTATTATCCATTCATAATATCGTACATTAAAATCTTATTTCTATGGAACTTTTGTTAAATTGCATAATGGATTATAAATAACTAGATTGCTACAGAGAGTTGTGCAAACAGTCTATCAAGACAATAAGCTTTCATATTCGGAGTCGACAAAACACTTTAACCAATTTTTGCAACAAAGGTCGTTTATATATATGCTAACTAAATATTTACAAACTCGAATTTTTCAAATATTTGGCTCATTCATTAAAGCATTTCTATGCCACACAGTTCAGAACTATATTAGGTATATTAATAAAAGATAGTTACTTAAACATGTGGGGTCGCAAATTCATAAACGCCCGTCAAAATGTGCATTTGGTGATTTCATTTTAAATTTGTTTCCTATTACTATAGAAAATAGGAAAAGTACTGCATTTGCACTAAAATAGGTACTTTTCCAGATTAGGTGTCCCCTATTTTAAAGGCCAAAAAAATAAAAATGCGACCAATGGGAACTAGGGGGTTAATAGGAGGGGAAAATACTCTACAAAATGGATGAATATAACTGCTCCATAAGTCACCTTTTAGAGGTTAAATATATTTATGTAAAAAAAAGGAATATACATTTTAATTAATTAATACAAACAAGTTCAGTCCACTTCACCAGCTTCCAGCTCTTCATTCCGTAGATGGAATAGGAGATCTTCTTGGAAATTTACGCCAAAGTTTTGAATCAGCGGGTAGCATCTCCTAGCTACTGGTTTGATGAAATCTCTGTTCATTAACCTGAAAAGTCAAAAATAAAAATTTATAATAAAATAATATCATAAATTGTAATATCTTTTAAGATGAAAATGTATTATAATTATTATAATACATTCTAATTATTTGAATATATTTAGTTTATTATGATATATTCAAGATGCAGGAAAAACGTGAAGTTCTATAAAAAGCATTTATCTTAGTACTGAACAATTTTTAACAAATGTCAAAAAAACAGTGATACAAATATTTATAAATAGGCAAACTAAATTATAATCCAAATATTTCCAGATTTAATAGATTAGGAAAACTACTAAAATAAACTATAATTAATAAAAGAGAAGGAAACACTTACCTTATAACCATAGATTGAAGTTCCCGTCTGATTTATTGAGAGTATTCAAAAAGTGCGGTTCCTTTTAACTGATTCATTTTAATAAATCTATTTCAATAAATAAGAAAAACTTTGGAAAAATATTAATGAAAAGTGAAGTGACATGTAAAATAGAAATGTCAAAAAGCTTTATTGACATATTTATGTATTAATATAAATAAAGAACTTTCATAAAGTCATTGTAACGCTTAAAATTAGAGTACAAGAAAGAGAAAGAAATAAAATGATCGAGAACGGGATACCTCAGAGCTTTTTGTCTCTGTAATTATTTCCCTATGCTTAAGTTCACACATATTGGCACTCAATTCGCTCTCTATTTAATCTTTATGAAAAAACTGCAACAGTCCCAAAGGTTCATGTAGTGGCAATTTTCGATGCTGCTAAACCCGAGGGATATGACAAAACCCATGGATACACTTTCCGTTTTAAAAAAATATCTATATTAGTTTATTAGAGAACAATTAAACTGAAGAAGAATCCCCATAACCTTTTTTCCAGACTAGATGACACCTTTTAATCTATTATAACATTGAGGGGACGCCTAAACTGGAAAAGGATCCCTATAGCCTCTTTTCCAGATTAGATGACACCTTTCAATATATTATAAAATTGAGGGGACACCTAGACTGGAAAAGAATCCCTATAGCCTCATTTCCAGATTAGATGACACCTATCAATCTATTATAACATTGAGGGGACACCTAAACTGGAAAAGGATCCCTATAGCCTCTTTTCCAGATTAGTTGACACCTTTTAAGCTATCGAAACATTGTGGGGTCACCTAAACTGGAAAAGGATCCCTATAGCCTCTTTTCCAGATTAGATGACACCTTTCAATCTATTATAACATTGAGGGACGCCTAAACTGGAAAAGGATCCCTATAGCCTTTTTCCAGATTAGATGACACCTTTCAATCTATTATAACATTGAGGGGACACCTAAACTGGAAAAGGATCCCTATAGCCTCTTTTCCAGATTAGGTGACACCTTTTAAGCTATCGAAACATTGTGGGTCACCTAAACTGGAAAAGGATCCCTATAGCCTCTTTTCTAGATTAGATGACACCTTTCAATCTATTATAACATTGAGGGGACACCTAAACTGGAAAAGGATCCCTATAGCCTCTTTTCCAGATTAGTTGACACCTTTTAAGCTATCGAAACATTGTGGGGTCACCTAAACTGGAAAAGGATCCCTATAGCCTCTTTTCTAGATTAGATGACACCTTTCAATCTATTATAACATTGAGGGGACACCTAAACTGGAAAAGGATCCCTATAGCCTCTTTTCCAGATTAGTTGACACGTTTTAAGCTATCGAAACATTGTGGGGTCACCTAAACTGGAAAAGGATCCCTATAGCCTCTTTTCCAGATTAAGTGACACCTTTTAAGCTATTGAAACATTGTGGGGTCACTCAGACTGGAAAATGATTTTTTGAAGGTTAATATATCCATTTTTCAGTGTATTATCCCCCACCCATAAACCCCCTGGTTCTCAAAGTAAATAAACACAAGTGACACCTAAACTATCTATTTACCATATGACACCAAAGCTAGTTTAGATGACCCCTAAGGGGACACCTAATCTGGAAGAGTGCCCTAAAATATTTGAGGCAAACACTAAGCTACAAATAGAAAGAAAGAAAGAAGCCTTTGATAAAATTTTGAAGAGGAGGTTCCTATTAGCAAAAATCTTCTTCCTGACAAGAAAATTGTAAAGAGAAAATAAAACATACAAAATAAATAAATATCTCCCAACTGTAGAAAACCCACTGAGTTCTTCTGTCTTTTTGGTTTAAAAGTCTGAGGTTTTTATTGGTTAAAAGAGACTTTTCTAGATGAGTCTTTGTATGACCTTAACATCTTAGACTTACTCATTACGTAAACAGGGTACTTTAAGTTCCCTATTTCTTGCTTTTGGGTTATAGGCAGTGGTTCGTTCTTTTTTATTTCCAGCAAGTGACTTATTAATTTTAATAAGTGCGGATTAATCGTCTTCTTAGGTCTGATACAATACCCTGTGTTATTTTAAATCTTGAAACCCAATTAGGAAAAAAAGCTTTCGCAACTGCTTAAACTTTTACCACCATCAATGGTATGACTTGGACTCTTATCTAATGATATGGCGAGTAAATGATAAAGCAAGTAAGAAGATAGGAGCACTAAATCACACCTTCGTCAAGAGTATTTTTTGCCCTCTAGAAAAAACCCAAACCCTTGTTGTACTTTATCCAAAGTACAACGAACTAAAAAGCTGCATTTCTTCTCATTGTAACCAGATCAGGTACGACAATAATTGAATGGCAATGTCACAACACCTTAGTTTGGTTTTCTAATTTCCTCAAGACAAGCATTTTGAGTCTTTAGTAATACTACAATACAAATTCAATTGTTTCTTCTTATTTTCAGGGCGACCAACGTAAGTCGAATCTGGTGATTATGGCCGTAGGAAAACACTGCCGTGTCTAACATGGCACGGCAGCGCCATGTCAGGCCATCAAGCGGTGCCTGATTATGGCCGTGCCCCGTGCCTGACATTACATGGATTATATTTATTCTTTACAGAGTAACGACCTCGGGGGAAATGTTTTCTCAAAAACATCCTGGTATAATTGTGACGAGAAAGTAAAAAAGTCCATGAGAATTATGCGATCTGGGGTTCAAGGTTTACAAATCAAAACTATTGATACTGCTGTGAAATACGTTCTTAATTTACAAACTTTCTCGGATGTAAGTAATCTCTCTTCATTATTTATTTATGATTTCCGAGTCTTTCTCCTATCCTATGAGCTACTTTATTAGTGAAATTATTCGCTTAACAGAAAGCGCTAAATTGTGAACACGCTACACTTCAAACCGCTTATCCAATTTAAATGAAACTTAACTTAAAAACCAAATCCTTTGAGTAGACGAACTGATTAGATTATAGGGTTAATCTAACACAAGGTATTAATATAACACAACAGTGAAGGTTTTTGAATACAAAGAGGCCTCAACCTTATCTTTGACAAACATATCTCTCTAAATATTTCTATGTATGCAGGAGCACATTTTTTCTAATCAATTCAGCTCATATGACAATTTTGTGCGGTCCTAGAATTTATAAACCAATATATTGGCTGCTTGTTTTAACTATTAATTAATTAATTATTTGTTACAGATACTGAATGCATCATATTCATTTATCAATTTATTACGAGTATCAAAGATAACTGAAAACTAATTCATCAACTTTAACTAAATTAAAGAAAAAAATCGGATACGGGGTACCTAGGAATTTTTCCTCACCATATTGAAGTCATTACGCTCATCCTCACTACTTCCGACTCGCTCTATTCTTCCTTAGAATAAGGATATCGCCTGGTCTAATTGAAAAACGTCTATGGACTCGCTTTAATTTCCAGCCATTCGTTTTATTTTCAGCTATCTAGCAAAAACCCTATATAACTAAATTGAACATTTACTTGATAATTATATAATGGGTCAAATTTATACTCAACAAGATTATTTGTTGACTTTTATCCATTTCATAAAAAAGGCACGTTAAGTGAAATTGAACTAATGCTGATAACAAAATGAAACTTGGCACATTTGTTGGTGACATATAAGACTACATGAGTCTCAACGGGAAATATATGCAATAATTTGTACGAGTTGTATAAATTTTTGCTGATTCAATAATGACAGGTAATCGCTATAAAAATATTATTTTCTAGGAATTACAACTAGACCTAATTGTCTAGTTCCATAGTCTATCTCCAATAAATGTTTTTAATGGAGATAATATTACAGACAGACACACACTCAAACTTACAGACAGACAATTTTATAACCTCAAATGGATAATTCAATTTAAATTCCTGTTTTAAATTCATACCTTTCTACCTCATTAAAAGCATGAAATTGGTCTGTGGGATATTGCAGTACATATGGTCTGTGGGGGTAGTTAGTACATCGTAAAAAACCTTGGTCTATCACCGAAAGTGGGGCCGTTTAGAAGCAGTCGTGCCTCAAATACTAAAAAAATGACAAACATTACCTCATGAAGGGCATGGAAAAGACCTTTATATTTTTACTCTGGGCGTTGAAACAAACTCAAATCATCAAGGTCTGTCGCGATCTATGGGGCCGTTTTAAAAACAGACTATGGTTGAAGTTTTGAAATTTATATTATTTTTGACATATTTTAAAATGGCTTGAAGTAGTAAAAGTCGGAGATTTTTAAACATAGTGAAACAAAAATACTACCAAACTAAAGGTGATAAACTGGACTACAAAAATGTTCCTTGGCATTATTTTGTCAATTTTATTCCAGATTGAATAAAACTGCTTTAAAGATTTGTAAAGCATTTAAAGAACAAACAGAAATAACCACTTTAATTATTAAAGTGCAATAACTTGGTTAATTTGCGACTGATTCTCTATTGTTTATAACCATATTAAAGAGGTGTCTATGATATTAGAAAACAGCCACTTTTATATTCTTTATACAATTAATACTTTCGAAGATAGAAGCGAAAAAACCCCGTGTGAACCCGTGTTTGCCGGGTGAGTAATTAAATCTTGAGAGTTAATAGCAATGCGAATCTCATCGTTATTAGCAAAGTCTCTGTCCATAGTCTTATAAAATAAAAAAGAAAATGATGAAAATAAATGTTGAGTACCAATTTTATGATTAACTAGGTCTTAAGCATCATACCAAAATATTACATACCCGTTAGAATCAAGGGTTGAGATAATAGAAGATGTATATTTATAATTATTTTGAGATTCCGATGGCATAATTTCCAAGACACTTAAACCTCTTGTGGGTCCTTTTAACTCATTATAATTTGTTTAGTTCCTGAGTGATATCGACCTGAGAATCGTTTTCGCTATAATGAGATCGACCAGAAGCTTAAATAGGACACATCGTATAAATATGATGTAAAATTAATACATAAATTGTCATTTTTATGGATTGCTTAAAAGGAATTATTAAAACCACTACTGCTGCACCCATATAGGAGAGCTTTCTTACAAAAGGGATATTAAGGTCATTATGGATAATGAGACTGAAAACATAAATGAATGTAGGATTTAAAGACGTTGGCACTTATAAGAATCACGCATAAAAATTTACTAAATTTTAATATACTAAAAATTTATCTTCGCTATTAACCTTTGTACATATTTTAAGTCTAGATTTGATAAACTATTAAAAGGTTTAGGATACAATTAAATATTTTTAAGAAGTAAATCTGTTTTTGTGCAAAGTTTGAACTGATATCATAGGGAAATAAAGGTTACCAGTCATTAAACTTGAAGTGAATTTGGACATTACAGATTATATTATGCATTACTAATAATATAACAAATATTATAATAAATGTCGCCTTTAAAAACAATTTTTTTTATTAAACTCTTTTATTTTACCTGAAAGAATTTAGAACCGAAAAATGTATTGCGGAGTTTAAAAATAGGAAATTTTTCGTCTGTAAAAAGGTGTTGGCATAGATACATTTTTGGCTCACATATGGCACCGGGCGTCAGAAACTACTTAGATAAATATCTAAGTATATTTTTTGATACTACCGAGTTTTGCAAAATATGAATAGTTGGCACTATATAATTGTGTGAGAGACACCTAGAAAATGTAACAAGCTAAATGCAATGCTACATTTGAAAACTGTTCCATCATTCGACATTTATTTTAAAATTTTTAAGAATATAATGTGAAGTATTTACCAGATTTGGGGTAGATGTAATGAAACAAAGTGGGACATAACATTTTGTTGAGCCATAAATGATGACGAATGACGAAACAATTCCCAAATGTAGCATTGTATTTGCTTGTTTTATTTCCTAGATGTCTCTCAAACAGGTATATTGTATATGTAAGTAGTATAGATACCGTAGACAGATGCTTGATAGGCATTTGGTTAGAATATACTCAGCTTTTTAAATAATCAATTGACCAAGAATATGACTTTCCAAAACCCCTCAGCTGAAAAAGCAGTGGTGAAAGTTGATATTTATTTTTCTGGCTTTGACGGGGCAAAAATTGGAAATTTTCAAGAGTTCAATAACCATTTTTTTGTAAACATTTTTCTTGTGGGAAAAAATGTTTACAAAAAAGAGAGAGAAATGCATTCACGCACGAAGACAGCGGTCTATTATCAGTGTTGGACTCAGGATCTGCCTCACACCAAATAAAACTCTGGAACCGTTATTCACGTTACTTCAGACTAGAGTTAAATAACCATTAGTAAGTTTAAGGTACTTTTTAGGGTTGAAAATGTTTCTACTAGTAAATTCTAGTGTTAAAAGAATATGTAAAAAATGATTCGGTATCACGTTAAAAAATATTACTAATATTATCACCAAACCTGAAACCTGATAAAACCTTTTGCCTACTTTGACCTCAGGTTTTTAATACCTGGAGAATATATAGAAATATTTATCTGAAAAGACATGAATATGCCTTGAGGAGAAGGCGAAATATAGTCATAATTACAAACTAAACTTTAAATTTTATTTTCCTCAAAAGTGCCCTTACTTTATCATTGAATATAATGAGGAACAATAAGGAGGATTCAACTCTTAATGAAATATTTATCATATTATTTGATTAAATAATGTAATATTTGGTGATTTTAATACTAAGCATTAATTAATCATTTTAACGTTTACTTTAGGTAAACATATTGCCGAGTCTACCTTATCAAATAAAGTTCTATAAATGTCTTCTAGAAAATTATATTTTAAAATTTTGATCATTTTCCTAATCTCTCTAAGTATTTTAACTCTGACAAGTTAAATGTTATTAACATTTTCTTTTCATCCAGCAATACATTTACATCAAAATATTCACAAATTAAATACATCGTGTACATAAATTTAAGGTTTGAACAATACAACTGATTTAATAGAAGGCTTTTTTAGTGAATGAATGTAAATATTGAATTACCTAATCATTAAGTTTTCAAAATAAGTAGTTTAAATACCAGTTCTCTTGGCCTCTTTCCTCTCACTCAAATCTCACTTATCTAACCCTCCCTAGAGCTTTTAAACTCCCTCAATTATCTAGGAAGCATACCCACCGTACATGGTGGATTATATGATTAGTTCACAGTGTGTCCAGTTCATCTAGCCCAACCAGCCTCTATCCAAACTTACCGCTCTGGCTAGTAGTGTCTGCGACTAGTTCACAGTGTGTCTAGTTCATCTAGACCAGCTAGTGCACTTTGTCCTAGTCACTTCCGTTATTCGTGTCACCGCCTACACTTTCACTGGCTAAGCATTCGGATATACGGAGGCTCAGAATATCTTTTCGACTCAGTGAATCCAGACTTGTCTCGGACGAGACAGGAACCAACCCCGCATTTGCGTATTAGCCGCCAAGAAAACCGCATACAAACTTGGCTAGTTTAGCTGACCTTGAATTTAAGACCTCCCAGGTGTACAGTACAAGAAATAACCTCATATTTAGGTCCTCTCCCGCCACGGAATCATCTATTATTAATTATTAATTTGTTATTATAATTAAATAACTAATTTCTATGTACTTATTATATCGGCAGAAGAGGACTTGATATATTCAATTTATTTAAAATTGATAGGACAAAGGAGAAATTCTCAGACGTATTAGATAAGTTTAAAGCCTACTTCAAGCCTAATACAAATTTTACGATGGAGAGGCTTAGTTTTTTACTAAAAAACAAGGGGAAGATGACCTGGATAAATTTGTCACAGAACTTCATAACCTTAGTTTTTCATGTGATTTTAGAACTCTAAGAGAGTCAATGGTCACAAGCATTTTTATAGCTAACATGTCAGCTAGACATCAGAATGTCAAAGAAAAGTTACTTCAGGAACAAGTAAAAGATCTAGAGACACAGTACTACAAACAGCCAAAGCCATTGTTATGTAACAGAGAAATGTTGAAAAGTTAGCCTCCGAAGGAAGCGGTCAAGAGTCTAGTCAAGCTGTCAACGCTGTTAATGCGGGATATAGAGGACGCTATAGATCTAAAAATTTTATATATCGTAGCAGATCAATGTCACAATCAAAGCCTACCACAAGTACTGCCTCAAAACAGAATAATGGACCTTGTGGTAAATGTGGACAGAAGCACAGATGGAGATGTCCAGCTAAGAATGCGAAGGGCCAAACCTGTTCCCGAATTGGTCATTTTTCACAGTACTGTTTTAGAAATAAATCTGGGACCCAGAAACAGGTACAGTCTGTAGATACATCAGTTGGAGATGAAGGCCACGAATTTTTTATTGGTACTATCTGCGCTCAACTCGTGAAAAATCAATCAGCTAGTATAGCTAACATAGAAAGTACGTGTAATTTAGATTTTTCAGTAAATGACAAATTATTTTAGTGTATAGTAGATACAGAGGCCCAAGTAAATGTGGTCTCATATTACAAGGTAAAATCCTTAGGGGTTCCTAAAAATAATATAAAACCTACAAGGGTCAGGCTTGTAGGCTTCAGTGGAAATAATATTCCCATAAAAGAGGAATTCATATTAAATTGTCATTGGTCGTGTGAGAATCACAAATTAAATTTTATATTATAGTTTTATCAGTCATTGGTTTAAAAACTAGTCAATAATCGAATAATTAAAGAGATATTTAAAGATATTCCAGGGGTTTTAGTTTTTAGTGATGATATCCTAGTCTATGGTAAAGATGAGAAGGAGCATCAAGAGAGCCTCTTAAAAGTTTTAGAGAAAAGTTTTGTCAATTTAAAATTTAATAAAGCCAAGTGTTCATTTTTAGTGCAAGAAGTCACATTTGTTGGATATATATTTGATAAAAATGGTATGAGACCCGATCCATCAAAAGTCAAGGCAATAACCAATCTACTCCCACTAGTTCCAAAGAGGTTCTTAGATTTTTAGGAATAATAACCTATTTAGGTGCTTATATTGAAAACTGAAATTTTGAGGTCTTTTACACTTAAAAATCCGTCATGGATCTGGGACACTAATCATAATCAGGCTTTAAATACATTAAAAAAATAGTTTGTTCAGCTCCTTCTTTAGCTCATTTTAACCCAAATGAAAACATAGTTTTGTCAGTTGACTGATCACAGTTTGCAGTGGGGGCTATAACTTTGAAGAAAGGAGATGTTACATGCAGATCTATGTTGAGATCTAGTTATTATTATTATGTAGTAAATGTAAGTTGGCAACACTGGGAGAGAGATCGTCAGATGTTGCCTCGGCCATACTGGTACTGTTCTCAAAGTTGATATTAATTAATAATGTATTCTATGTATTTCACAAATTAAATAAACATTAATAATCAATTGACAATATCAATCAATAAACATCGAATTGTTGTTTTTATAGAACGATCAATATTCTTTTAGATAAATATATTTACAATATAAAAATTATAGAAGCAAAATAAAATCGGAAAGAAAGACGAATAGCTAAACGCAATAAAACCCATACACCTAGAGATGTTATAATTCATTGATTTAAGCTAACCTTTAACTTTTAATCACTTTTAAAACAATCATGAAAAATTCAGACAAGTTTCTTTTATATAATTTCTAATCATATAAAGATTTTTAGATAAAATGAGTTAAGTAGCTTTTGTATGATAAGAGGTGAAGAGGTTTTTTAAGTGAGGTATAAAGTGATTGATGGTTTCAAATTAATGAACATCTCGTGAGAGAAGAACGTTTGCCAAAGTAGAGGGGGGGAGGGCAGGCTTGGGAGCGGCAAGGTTAAGTCTTTTATTAGGTAGAGTTTTTCACTCAACCAAAAATTTTTCTTCTTCTCTCTCTTTTTCCATTCTTGATGAGTTTTTCTGGCTAAAACGAATGAATGGTATTAAAAAGAATTACTTAAAAGTGTTAATGAAAAAAGGAGTTTTGTAACTTTAAACTATTCTGGATCCGAGCCAAAACAGTTTCTAAAGCAAGTTTATTTCACCAGACAACTTTAAAAGATTCCTAAATGAGATGTCCTTAACTGTCGTTTGAGAAGGAAGGAACATGTTACCTAACTTTCACAATCACTCGGTGAAAAGTTTTACTCAAAAGTTTATTCTTCCTTAAAGCATATAAAGGCATTCTCTGTGGCCATGTCGAAAAACTCCCGTGTATCATCATTATTTACATCTCCTTTCTTATTCAAACTCTACCTCTGATGTTTGTTAACTCCTTTGACATCTTTGGAACATCGACGGGGTTATGGATAGAAAAATGTGTATTTGCTAGCAGTAACAAACAAGGTATTCTTATTATTCATGGCTTGGGTTCTTGTCAACTTTATTTGTATGTTTACGTAAAAGCAAAGAAACTAACAGTTAGAACCAAACTGGTTCAAATGAAAATCTCTAAAAAATGCATTGAAAAAATTATTTTTGGAACATTAGCTATTGTTGTTTTTCTTTATACAAATTCTTTAGGAGAAATCTAAGTAAAAAATGTCTAAGAAAACAAGTTAAGAGCAAATGTATGTATTAGCCATCTCTTTATAAGTCTTTAAAGCCAAAAAGCAACAATACTATATTTTTTCTGAAAAAATTATTTTGGTTTTGCCTTTACCTTAAACAGCAAAAAATAAAGATCGGTTTATCTTTTCTTTTGTCGCGATTATAAAATTTTCTAACAAATAACAACGCTTGATGGAACTTTATATAGGGTCTCGAGAAAATGTCTCGTAACTTGATGGGAGGGAGAAAACAGTTGCGCCTTGGTCTAAAAATAAAATGGAGCAACTTTCTAGCCATGACAAACTTGTAAATATCATGGCAGCAAATTTTTATGTTATTTAAAAAATCAGGTACAAGATACCTCGGTATCTTGACACTGATCTATCGTGTCATGAGACGATCAAAACGAGTTCTAAGATATAATAAAATATAAATTAGTTGTATTTCAAATTCTGAGGACTAGCAAAGAAGTCTGAACTGATTAAATCCGATGGGGTGGGAAAACGTTCCAAGGTACCCCGTACCCGGATTTCTAATTACAAACGAAAAATAATAGCACAATCAAAAGAAGGAACAATAGCCCTTAATAATTTATTCATTAGATCAAAATCGTGACATATTTACTAGTCAGTTCTGTAGCTATTAATTCATGACAGATTGGCTGATTTAAAATTAGTATCATCTTGATTTATTATGGAACAAAATAATTAATGCTGATAATTAAATGAATTAAAATAATAAATGAAGCTAGATGTCGCTGTACTCCCAAGGATTTCGTGTAATGAATTCTTAGCATAGCTAATTTTTGAAATAGTGTTAAATACAATTCAGGAATAACTTAATTACCTAGCAATAAATAAGTAAACAAACAAAGCATTCGGGATAATATAGCATATTCTCAGGATCCATTTTTAGCCTCTTACATTAATCTTACACCAGGGAAATGAACCGCTGTTTTTCCCCCTTTCTAAATATTTAACAAACTAACAGATATTTGACTTTCCCTCTCATTACTTAATTATTGTAAACTTATGAAGTAATATAATGATTTTATTAGGATAGACAGGGTTAGAATACACATAGATCCGTTTTTAGTATAAGCGGGATAGTGCCGGATTTTAGGGTAATTTTCTACGTAATATGATTTACGAACAATTTGGTCATTACAGGATCATAAAGTAGAATGAGAGTGCCATTGGTCTAATGTTTTACTCCGAAAATAGACAATATGCTGAATGAGCAACATTTTAAAATTGCAATAACTATTTCATTTTTAAAAATTATGAAAAATATAATAATAAAAGTTGTAGAGATGACCAGAAGAAACATTTTTAGTCCTGCTAATTTTTTTACCTATATTACTTAATTTTTTAGGAATAGCTCATAATCAAAAAAAAATTCTACTTCGTTTTTATAACTTTAATCCCTCATATCTTGAATATAAAAAGATGTCGTAGTTAATAATTACCCGGACTAATAGTAATTTATGCCATAAGGCTGAGAAGTGTGTCTTTATGTCACGGCAATTAGATTTACCGACGAGCGAAGCGAGTCGGGAAAAATTGCCAAGACATAAAGACATTCTCAGCCGGATGGCATACACTATTTTTTTGAGGTAGCACTCATTAAATAAAGCACTCATTAAAAAAAAATCAAAAAATAGCACTCATTAAACTGCGCTATATACTTAATTGAAAAAAACAAACGTCCAATTAACTCCATATTATCGTCGTCATTAAATTCATCCTTAGCTTCACACTTTTACTCAAAAATGTAAAAGCTTTACAAATAAACACACAAAAATTGTCAATTAGAACACCTTTTAAAAACAAAAAAAAATTAGTCTACGAACAAAAACAGAAACAAAATGAACGTTTTTAAAGAAAACTCATGAAGGTTTAACACAGATTGTTTTTTGAACACGCTACATTACACTAATGGCGGCAATATATGAATTACTTTTACGTCCTAGGAGTTTTTTTACATTCATTATTGTCCTCGGAGGTGAAAAGTACTAAATAACCTCCTATAACAATAATGATTGGCTTCTCATGCTAAAAACGGTCCAATAAAGTGCTCAAAAAAAAGATATTCTTTTCTTTTCTTAAGTACTACAACTTTTGTTTGTAACCTTCAAGAATTTATAATAATTTATTGTAATCATTTTAAAATATTGTTGTCAGCATATTGTTCAGCCTCGAAGAAGAAAACCCGACCGGTGGCTTTCTTATTCTACTTAATTCTATTTCTTACTTATAAGTCTTATGATGATTGTAGAAATTATCTCTAGGCTCCCCATATGGTTTCTTCTATCGAAATTTTGATCTATTCTGTTAGGTTATTTTTAGCTTAATGTCGAATGTAATGTCAAATAACCAAAACATAGAGAACGAAATGACAAATATTATTAAGTTACGTTGTAAGGCCCTGTAATTAAATTTAAGTTATACAAAAAGTGTGAAGTGCAAAATTTTTATTTTTATTAATATATAAAAAAATGTATGTATTCACACAATAAATTGAAATAATGGAAAACTAATGACTAATCTAAAGAAAATTAAAGCAATCGGGAAGATGTAGCGTATTCTCTATTTACATATTTAACCTTCTACATTATTAACAGTCTAAACAACGATTATTTTTTTCTGCCTTCTAAATAAATAGTCAGATGTGTGTCGTTTAATTATTTAATTTATCCCTTTTTACAAACGTAATGATTTATAAAAGAGTAAATTTGTTGGACTGGTATGATATATATTTGGAATTTAAATTTCTTGAAGACTACAGTCCTTTATAAATATTAATTTATTTAATAAACTTTACATACATCTTTACAACGTTTCATTGAGCGAAGCTCAACATCTTCAGGTGAAAATCAAATGAAACTAAATTAAGTAATGTAAAAATTTTTTTTTTTTTTTAAAAACGAAATATAAATTAATTTTGAAAATGACAGAAAATGTCAGTAAACCAAAATATTAAGGAGGCATAGACAGATTATTAAGATGACGGTGATTTGTAGACGGAGGTACTGTATTTTTAGGGGGTCTTTTTAAATTTAAAATATTTGAATAAATGCTATTTATATTGTTAGTATCCTGTTTTTTATTCATGGTGTTGGGGTCAGTTTTGATGTAAAGACTTTCCAAAATGCGTCGTTTGTTCAAATGTTTTTCGGAATGTAATACTTTAACATTGTCGTTATCAATTTTATGTTTTTTCTTGGTCATATGTCCGCTATAGCTGTATTTGTGTCTAAATTGTCTGCATTTTTATTTATGAACCCTAAGCCTGTTTAGAAATAACTGTGAGGGTTTCACCGGTATATGTTTTATCACAATTTTTACAAGGAATTCGATAAACTAAAAAATAAATATAAAAAATAAAAAATAAAAAAAAAAATAAAAAAAAAAAGATGTTGAGCTTCGCTCAATGAAACGTTGTAAAGATGTATGTAAAGTTTATTAAATAAATTAATATTTATAAAGGACTGTAGTCTTCAAGAAATTTAAATTCCAAGTAATGATTTATTCAGAAAAAAAGGTTTATAATAAATGTATATTCGTTTTAAGTCTCAGCATTAGTTACGATGGCTCGTTAGTATCTTATAGTTTATATTTTCATTAAAGTTTAAAAATTTGTTCTATTGCTATCTAACTTTAAACTAAAATAATGGGGAATTGGATATCAGAAATAACTAAGAACGATAGCGAAGTTGTTGTAAAAGGACTTATTGAAGATTTTGGACTCTTGATTTTTGTGTCAGGTTGTTTTCAACATTGGAACAAAAGAGGTATTTTCGCATGCTCTATGCACCTTGTAATTATTGTATTTTTTATCTTTACCCTTGGCGTAGAGCAAGGAATAACTTCAGCCTTAACGACGGACAACATCATGATATTCGTACAAGCCGTCCACATGTCTTTACTCATGGCCTGTGCTTTACTGATCTTGCGTACTTTTACCGTGAATCGAATCAGCCTGAACGAAATGTATTTCATGCTAGGCAACGATTATAAATATGACGATTTAGGTGATTTGAATTATAACAAATTGACACAAAGATCTAAAAAGATAAAATTAATAATGAAATACGCTATACCTAGCTATGTTGTTTGTGCAGGAAGTTTAGTGGTTCTAGTGACTCCTTTCATCGATTATTTATTAGGCAACCGAAAAACAGACGATATTGATGACGTCGACCAAGGATTAGTCTTGCCTTCGTGGACCATTCATAACACTAATACTGTCGTTTTAAAATGGACAGCAATGCTACGACAAACCTTGTGCGCTATGTTTTTCGTCCCGGTCATGACCATGGGTATTCTGGGGTTTTTATCAATGAATGAATCTCTTGTACTTCAGTTGAAAACTTTATTATTTTGTATTGAGAATTTAGAGCAGCGAGCAATTAACAGGTTTCATGAACGCTATCAACAGAGAAGATACAAGAAAATATCTAGTTACTACTTAGACATGGATTTTCATGACTGTTACTATAAATCGTTGGTGAAAATTGTTAAACACCATCTTTTTATTATAAGGTAAATTATCAATATAATTAGTATGTTAGAAATTAGTCTCTGGTCAGTAGTAAAATATATCCTGCAAGGATCCTGCCGAAGCCAAACATGATTCTTAACTTCCATTTTCTAATCTATCAACTAGGGAAATACATTGGAGTCCGAAACACTTAAAGAAACAGCTTCTAAGTCAAACCTACTTTAATATCCAACAGTTTTCTAGTTAAGAAGTAAAATGGTTCTATTAGAGTGTGTGGCAGGATGAACCCGACTTGAAGACTAGTTGATAAAAATTATTTATCCAAATCATCTATAATAACAAATACGAACTAAGAGACAGGTTAAATGTATAAAATTTTCCCAGTTATATTTTTATGTGTGTCTCGCATAATTTTATCGTGTTAGGTATGATCGTTTATACTTTTTCTCAACTACTTGCGTAAGTGTATAGGAAATGTATTATATTCACTAAAAATTTGATACCGAGATTCATACGTTTCGGATATTTTATAATATTTTTAGTAGTTTTTATAATATTGTCTAAGATTTAAATTAAAAACATACACGGAAATCGGGTACGGGGTACCTCGGAACTATTCCTCATTACAACGGATTCGCTTCGCTCATCCCTAGCAAAAACACCCTAGACATTGAATTACTCCATTATTTTGGAGTCGAAAGAATGGAGATTGAAATTATTCCACCCGAGACATTGATTCTCTTTATTATTCCGTCTTCGAGAGTTAATACAGTCTTTAACACTACCTTCAGCTTTGGGTTAAACTGACATCCTCATGATGAAGGAAGGTAATCCGGAGTAGTAAGGAAAAGACCCGAAGCACCCAGTACCAGTACCCTATCTAAAGGAAACATATTGTTAACTGTAATTGTGATTACAGATTATCCAAGACTTTGCAGCAAATAGCTTCCTACCCAGTTTTCTTTATTATTTTTACATCTCAGCTTATCATCGCATTGTGTATTTACAGCATATGATCGTAAGCATTTTATAATAATACTCTCGTAAAAATGACCGTAAGCATTAAATAACAATTATCTTGTAAACATGATCGTATGCATTTTATAATAATACTCTCGTAAATATAACACGGGCATTAGTTAAGCTTGTTATTAAGTTTGTTATTGAGTTTGAACACAACATATTTGAAGGATGAGATCATCCTGAGTTGGGACAAACAATCTCAGGGTCAAGATAACATCCACAGATGTTTTTAATAAACATGTTCTTTTAGCCTTGAAAGCCTGTAAATTAATGAGTAGTTATGTCAGTGTGAATGAGTGTGAGTGAAACCCGTGACTTTAACATGTCCAATTAGATTATGCTTCAATGAGCACACGTGCCGATAGGATTGGTCTTCTGGAAGGGGTTACCACCTTTGGCTATTTAAGCCAGCTCTGGAGACCAATCGAGAGAAGTGATAGAAGAGTTATTAGAGTAGTAACAATACAGTAATCAAATAGTCATTTAATAGTAAGGTTTCAGTAACCCATTAGTATCAGCTTGAGAATCGAGTAAGAGATAAGATGCTCCTCACCTTTATCGTCGCAGCGACCTGTAAGTAATTCTTTGTCCTATAGTAGAGTTTACCGTTTGTATGTGCATAGTAATTGATTAACTTATAAACTGACTGATCTTACCTAGACCTGTTAAGCATACCTGATACTATTAAATATATATGTCAGCTTACATTTATCAATAAACGTATTAACTCTGAATGCTACTTATGTTTTCTGATTAACACCCTGATATCTTTCAGACTTAATTAGGCTAGGATTCCTAGTCAAAGAATTCCCTTTTTCTGTGGGGTTCCGGACTGGCCATCCGGTGTGAGTTCACCCAAAGCCCCACGGTTAAAGTAAAAATGATTGTAAGCATTTTATAATAATATACTCTCGTAAAAATGACCGTAATTTTAGTTTATTTGGAATTTTCTAAAGGCTATAAGTGCCTTACCTAAAAGGACTATTTAATGTTATTGGTATCGAATTGTTCAAGTCAATCTTATCTTTAAGCAGAAAATAGATAATATACGCTCTGTTACCTAGTTGCAGAAAAATGTAGAAAAAACTAAAAAAAGTGCAATCAAAATGCTATTTTCGCTCTGATTCGCTTAATTTCGCTATTTTCGCACTTCTTTTGAGGTCCAACAAATGAAAAAAAATATATAAAAAAAGGTTCTAATACACCGATAGGTTCTAAATCCCTCGTTTGACAGTACATTATATTGATTAGAAAGTGATCGTTCCTACCACTCGTTCTTAGCACTCCTGAGAACGATACGTGTTTCTGTCTTCTCTCTGATTTATTAATTCTATCTTGCTTGTTTTTTATACATCCCTTTTCTTTATATTAGACATCTTAGTTGTATGTTTTAATTATATTATGTTTTTTGTACTCTCTTGACTTTCCATAGACTGATGATGGCCGGATGCGAAAGAAATTCAACTCTCGAGTAAATTTTTTGATATACTATTTAATGGACCCTACTTATCTATCTATTATATGAATACTAGTACCGAACACTAAATTTATAAACAACTCTATTGATGACTGTTGAAACCGGACAGTAGTTTTAATTGTTAATCTATAAAAATTAATTCAATATATATCTAGGGTTACAAATCCGATTATTATAATTGTAAATTATGCAATAACTGTGGTAAGACAATATGCAATTTTTTTAAACTTGTTTTTGTGTAATTTTATCGTAATCATTATACAAATTACTCACTATCAATTAATTTGATATCTTTCGTTTCATAAGGTACAAATGGAAATAATAGCATATTATTAGATTCATGTTTTATATAATTGATTATGAATTAAAGTATTTTGCAGGGTCTAAAAGAAGCATTATAGTGTAATATACGGCTAAAATCAGTTGACAGCGGGGGGAAAAATGCCAGAGAAGTTTTTCTTGAATGTTAATCTGTGCTCACCATTTAAAATCTGACCAACCTCATTTATTGAATCCTCAACACTATTTATCGCGCTGTTTGATTTTAGCCATGTTACACTATAAGACACTTAGTATATTATCATTGCCACTCAATAGACCATAAAAACTTAGACAACACTCCAAATTTTGAGCATCGGGAGGACAAGTCATTTCAGTATTTTATTTTTTAATCAGTGTGTTTTTAATTTTATACTTTGTATTATAAACTATGACATAAGCAATAATACTTCTATTATTATTTTTTTTCTTTTAATTTTTAGCCTAGTTTTAAGAGCAAGGGACAGGTTTTTACCAAGTCACCTTCTCATATAGGAACTAATGTGATCTCACAAAAGTTCTGTCGAGTCATGTCTATGTTGCATACTATTAGGTCATATTCAAGGTCTTTCGTACTATTGAGCAGGTTTGTAGAATTACTAATTTTTGGATAAGCTTAATGAGAGAATCCGTTATATCTATTTTTTCTATTGCTGATTTTAAGTCTTTATGAATTATTCCATTTGCCGATAATACTATGGGAATGACTGTAGCTGATTTCATTTTCCAGATTCTAATGATTTCCGCGGCCAAATCTGTGTATTTAGATATTTTTTTTGGTGGTTTTATTAAGGTTATGGGTAAGTGGCACCCATAATTATAATATTAATAATACTATTATTATTATTATTATCTTTGTATTCTCACCTCTCGGTGGTGTTTAAGGGTGACAGCGGGTCATTTTTTTACCAAGGTGGCACCTATTTTAATTTTTGTATCGTCTTTTAGTCGTTTGCAGTCGTACTTTCTATTGTTATTTGTCCTGATGTGCTATTAAATTTGTGGTTTAAGAAGTCTCTAACTATATGGCTTGTTTGTAGAATTATTGATTTTTGCATCCTAATGTATATTTGGTCAGGCAGGTCTAGAGTCTTTAAACTTGTTGAGAGTTGTTTCGGTATGATTTCTGTACTGGACATAACTATTGGTAATATGGTAATTTTCTTCATTTTCCAAATATTTTGTATTTCTATGGCTAGTTGTTTGTTCTTCTGTTTTGTTTCTATTGTTTGTATAACATTATGGTGTTCGGGACGGCAATATCGATGATGATGGTTTCTTTTCTGACTTTATCTATTAGGACTATGTCGGGTTTGTTATGGTTGACGGTTTTATCTGTGATAATACTTCTGTCCCAATATCGCTTATGACTATTTTTTTCTAAGAGTGGTTCTGGTTGATAAGTGTAATCAGGTGTTTTAGAGCTTACAAGTTGGTGTTTTAAAGCTAATTCTTGGTGTATTATTCCTCCTACTTGATTGTGCCGGTAAAGATATTCCTTTTGAGCTAAGCGTGGGCAAGCTGATGTAATATGCTGGATAGTTTCCGGTTTCTGGTGACATCTCCTGCACTTGTCGTCTCTAACTGATGGATCTTTTATAATGTACTTGCTGTAGTTTTTGGTTTTTACAACTTGATCCTGAATAGCAAGCATGAAGCCCTCAGTTTCTGGGAAGAGATCACCATTTGATAACCATTTGTTAGACTTGTCTACATATTCTTGGTTTAAATCATAATGGTGTCTCCCGTGCAGTTCTTTCTAGGCCCATGCTAGATGCAGGTTTTGATTGTGGTTAGTTTCAGGTTGGGATATTAGTTCGTCGCAACATTTTAAATTTAGTGGAGTGAGGTTATTATCAACTTGTTTAGCTATTTCATGCAAAGGGGATGTGTTACTTTTGTCTGAAAAGAATTTTTGCAAGAGATGGATTTGTTTTTCCATTAGTTCCTTCAAATTTATAAGACCTCTTCCTCCTTCACTTCTAGGTATCATGACTCTCTCTAACGAGGCTCTAGGATGATGCGCTTTGAAAGTGGTTAGTTGCTTTCCTTATTAGTCTTTGAAGGTCTTTTATGTCTGTATCCATCCATTTTAGAATGCCAAAAGTATAAGTTAGAACAGGTATTGCATATGTGTTTATAACTTTACAGATGTTTTTGGCCGATAAAGATGATTTTAAAATTAGACTGATTCGATTTTTAAATTCTTTCCTAACACCCGTTTTCATATTTTTCTCATAAAATTCCTTCGATTGGACTATCCCAAGGTATTTATACATCTCTCCTTGTTTCATTGCATCGATCATCTCATCTTCATTTTCGAATTTGAATCCTTCTTCTTCCTGTATTTTCCCTTTTTCAACATGCAACACATTACACTTATCTAAGCCAAATTTCATTTTGATGTCATTCGAGAATACTTTTGTAGTTTCTAGTAGATGTTCTAAACGGATTGACGTAGATGCATAGAGTTTTAAGTCGTCCATGTACAAAAGATGGGTTAAACTTTGGGACTTTCCTCTAGCTCCTTTTAATTCATATCCTCCTTTGACATCATTAAGCATTTTAGATAATGGGTTTAGTGCAAGACAAAACCATACTGGGCTAAGAGAGTCTCCTTGAAAAATACCTCTTCTTATTAAAATAGGATTGCTTTCTATTACTTGTCCAGCAATTTTTAGAGAGAGAGTTGTTGTCCATATAGTCATAAGTTGACGAAGAAACTTGATTAATACAGGGCTAACTCGATATATTTCTAATACTCGTATGAGCCAGCTATGTGGTGTACTATCGAATGCCTTTCTATAATCAATGTAAGCCATATGTATATTTCTTTTATTCTTTTTAGCTTGTTTAAGTACTATATTATCGATTGTTAACTGCTCTTTACATCCCATGTGATATCTTCTACAGCCTTTCTGTTCTTCCGATAGCAAATTGTTAGTATCAACATGAGAGTATATTTTATTAGCAATACATGCTGTTAACATTTTATAAATAGTAGGTAAACACGTAATTGGTCTGTATTGGGATGGGTTTTGTGTTTGTTTGCTTTTGGGTTTAAGATAAGTAATTCCTTGAGTGAGAAAAATAGGTATATCTTCAGTATTTTTAATTAGGTTAGTAAATCCTTTTGCTAAGTACTTATGAAGGCAGGTAAATTTTTTGAACCAAAAGTTGTGAACACTGTCGGGACCTGGTGCTTTCCAATTTTGACTACTTAAAACGACAGTTGTTACCTCTTGTTCGGTGATTTCACTAAACTCCATTTCAGGCACGGTTTTATTATTATTGTTATTATTATCTATTATAATATACCTAATTAGGTATTGCGTGCTTTTTGTTATCTAGAGCACAAACAACCCCGTATTTATGGTACAACAAACCATATTAGCTGGTGCAGAAATAATGAGTGTAGGACTAGCATGCTGGTATGGCGAAGAAATCACTTCACTGGTAAGGAAATCACCCGTTTAGAGCCTTGCGGCTCATCAGGCATAAACCCTGCGGGAACACCTCGGGTGGTTCCATTAGTTAGTAGCAACCGTTACGCTTAATGTTGGCGATAATTAATCTAAATAATAATCTTATAAAAACTAAGAGCGTAACCTGGGATACGAACCCCAGAATTTCGTGGTGTCTTATCACTATAAATATAATTATTAGGAAGTTTGACCCCCAATAATAGAATAAAATATAACAACACGTTTAAAAAAAATCATTAAATGACATCAACGTCTGGAGATAATTATTTTATTTACTCTTTAGACGTGCAAGGCAAGTCCCAAATTAGTGATTATAGCCGTTGTGAATTTAATGAGACGGAAATAATTCTAAAGTAGGCCGTAATTTTACTTGGATTCTATTTTATATTTATTAAAAAATATAAAATAGAATCTTTAGAATCTTTTTTTTTATTATAGAGTGATGGACTCGGAGAGAATATTTACTCGAAAACATCCTGGTTTCATTGCGACGAGAAAGTGAAAAAGTCTATGAGAATTACGCGATCCGGGGTTCAAGGTTTACAAATCAGAACTATTAAACCTGCTGTGAAATTTGTTTTAAATTTACAAATGTTCTCAGATGTAAGTAATATCTCACTTTATTCTTTATTTATGTTTGCTATATTTTCTGTCCCATAAAAATATAAAATCATAAAATGTATGACGAATCGCCCAACGAATCAGTGAATACTGTTGAATTTTGTAATCCTACTTCATTAATTCGGTATTACATACATTTTATTATAAAATTCTGACGTAGTGGTCCGCATACTGGGCCTAACAATCCATATCTTCTTAAGATTCCGGTAGGTGCTTTTAACTTAAGCAGTATTGTCGTAAATTGTCATTATTTTTTTTAAAGAAAGTGCCTATACCACAGATTATACAAAACTATAGTCATTATTTCGCAATGAACACTGCAAAAAATATTCGCACTCATTTAGAAGTCTTTTTATGCTAATTTAAAGCGGATTTTTATGAAAAATTTAAACAAAATTGAAATAACAAGTTGTGACACTATAGCTTTGGTTAAAAAGCATATATCGAAAACTTTTTGCACACATTGCATAGAAATTTCGACCGCCTTACGGACCTCTTAAAATTATTTTGTACATCCCTGAATTATTTTGTACTATTTTTCTCACTGTACAATACAGTTAGAACATGAGAGGATAAAAAAATAATCGCTAATACCAATATTCAAACCTAGGAACCCTTAAATTTAAATTAAGTGGTAAAATTACCAAGTAGAATTATCATTATTAAGTAGTAAATTATTATAAATAAAATTAAGAGCAGTTTTATTTCATTTCCCTACACCCTACTCTCGGTCTTACTTCCTCTGCACATTTCTTGTAAGCACGATACAGCTCAAACAGCATCCGATTCTAATAGTGTCCGCTTATTTTAACTATATTTTTTTCAGATTCTGAACGCATCATATTCGTTTATTAATTTATTAAGAGCAGCAAAGGTAAATGAAAACTAATTCATAAACTTCAACCAGATTGAAGGAAAAACATTAGGTGCAAGATTACTTGGAACTTCTCAGATTTGGAACACCATATCAGATTCGCTAGGCTCATCTTCATCACTAACCACCTCAACGCAGGGTTTAACCCTGAAAGTAACATATTCCTATAGGATTAACATATTAATCCTATAGACCACTCGTATATTAGGATTAATGCGCAAAGAGAAGGGGGTAAAGCTTTAAACACAGACCCAGACCTCACTACTCCCTCCAAGCCAAGGGTTCAGTCAAGATACGTCCAATCATACATATTCGTGTATTTTCTCTTCTTCTTCTTCGTGTAGTTAGGTTTTAACTTTAATGATGCCGTATCAAAGCAAACTTGTTTACTTATGTATCTAAAACACTTCTAATTCTTAAACACTGGGCAAATCAGTTGTCACCACCTATGTATCAATCCGGTTCTTTTAGCCGAGTTTTGAATGAGCATACTACGCAGCACGTTACTTCAGTGTACATTTAAACTGTAACTTGGAGTATAAACTAAGTTCAGGCATATCTTAAATTTTACTCCAAACTGCTCTAAACTGCATGCACAACTCTGTGTTCCGTAAAGAATCATAGGCAACAAGAATCCAAGAGGAATTTTACTCTAAACTGCACTTTTTACTCCTCCTAAAACACAGAGTAAAGTCGAGTTAAATAAAGTTTTGGCAGGAAATCACTCCTATCACAAAATTTGTACGTCACATAAATTATATCAATAATTTATGAGTTCTATGTTTTTTTTTTTAAAAAAATAATTTTATAACTCTATTACCTACTACTATTTTAAATGAATAAAATACAAATATTAGTGATGTTTTTGTGTTTAAATTGTTTTGTTCTGATAATAAACTATCACCGATGTATTTCCAAGTGCCTGTTTTTTTTCTCTACCTTTCCGCAACGCCTCGGGACGTTGCCAATGTACTCCTGGGACATTGGTGGTAAAAAAATGCCAGCTGTTCACAATACTTTTCGTTCAAATTATGAAATTATTACGTGAAATTTGAGCTAATATTTGTTGTTTTAATAATATGTACTAACTTTAATAAAAGAAAGAATCAATTACTTCGTTCAAACGTGGGGATTGGCAGGAGGTTCAACCCCAACTGTCCATACGGTATTTAACCAATAGTTGACTCTACCCCGATAAAAAATTAGTTTCAGGGTGGAACCCATGTTCAACCCTAACTGTCCATACGGTATTTTAACCAATAGTTTAGACTCTACCCCGATAAAAATTAGTTTCAGGGTGGAACTCCATGTTCAACCCCAACTGTCCATACGGTATTTTAACCGATATTTTAGACTCTACCCCGATAAAAAATTAGTTTCAGGGTGGAACTCCATGTTCAACCCCAACTGTCCATACGGTATTTTAACCAATAGTTTAGACTCTACCCCGATAAAAAATTAGTTTCAGGGTGGAACTCCATGTTCAACCCCAACTGTCCATACGGTATTTTAACCGATATTTTAGACTCTACCCCGATAAAAAATTAGTTTCAGGGTGGAACTCCATGTTCAACCCCAACTGTCCATACGGTATTTTAACCAATAGTTTAGACTCTTCCCCGATAAAAATTAGTTTCAGGGTGGAACTCCATGTTCAACCCAACTGTCCATACGGTATTTTAACCGATATTTTAGACTCTACCCCGATAAAAAATTAGTTTCAGGGTGGAATTCCATGTTCAACCTCAACCTGTCCATACGGTATTTAACCGATAGTTTAGACTCTACCCCGATAAAAAATTAGTTTCAGGGTGGAACTCCATGTTTCAACCCCACTGTCCATACGGTATTTTAACCGATAGTTTAGACTCTACCCCGATAAAAATTAGTTTCAGGGTGAACTCCATGTTCAACCAACTGTCCATACGGTATTTTTTAACATAGTTTAGACTCTACCCCGATAAAAATTAGTTTCAGGGTGGATCTCCATGTTCAACCCAACTGTCCATACGGTATTTTAACCGATAGTTTAGACTCTACCCCGATAAAAAATTAGTTTCAGGGTGGAACTCCATGTTCAACCCCAACTGTCCATACGGTATTTTAACCGATATTTTAGACTCTACCCCGATAAAAAATTAGTTTCAGGGTGGAACTCCATGTTCAACCCCAACTGTCCATACGGTATTTTAACCGATAGTTTAGACTCTACCCCGATAAAAAATTAGTTTCAGGGTGGAACTCCATGTTCAACCCCAACTGTCCATACGGTATTTTAACCGATAGTTTAGACTCTACCCCGATAAAAAATAAGTTTCAGGGTGGAACTCCATGTTCAACCCCAACTGTCCAAACGGTATTTTAACCGATAGTTTAGACTCTACCCCGATAAAAAATGAGTTTCAGGTGGAACTCCATGTTCAACCCCAACTGTCCATACGGTATTTTAACCGATAGTTAGACTCTACCCGATAAAAATGAGTTTCAGGGTGGAACTCTATGTTCAACCCTAACTGTCCATACGGTATTTTAACCAATAGTTTAGACTTCAATAGGAGTGATATTTTTATGAATGAAATCATTTTTTTACATGTTAGGTTGTAGTCCGGAATTGACGACATTGCAGGAAAAAATAGTAAATTTTCAATGTTGACCGCCTATACATTCTAGCAATGACGTCACACGTCATTCATAAAAAGTGAGGTTATAATCGCCGAATGCGTTCGGTTTGTTTACATCGAATTAAATCCCCTTAGAAATTTCTAACATCTTGCCTTTACTCTATTATTTAAATTCTTAAGTATTAGGTTCCAACAAATCTGTATTAAAATGATTTGACTATACATATATTACAGATTATATAAATTATATACATATTATAACGCAATTGATTATTTGTTAAGTTTGACATTTTTTTAAAAATAACGTATACATGCCATTAATTAAAAATTGAATTAATGCTAATAATGAACGAAACTTATCACAATAAATTTCCCAATGATTTTTAAACAATTTAGCGCATTCTATAATCGAAAACGAAAAAAATATTTTACCAAAAACCATCGATAAGAGAGAGTATATATGCCAAATACAGAGAGTGTATGCCAAAAACCACTTACGTGGTTTTATTTATGACAACACTGTTCCTAACGCCATCTTTGATTCTTCCGTCGTTTATTGTGGTACGTCGTGTATAACTTTTCTTGCCATATTTCCTGTCTAATGATGAGGGTAGCGAATTTTTGAATAAGGCGGGGAAAACATCTAAGGTCCATATAACCGATTTTTCTTAGTATAAAATTTTTTTATTTATACACCAAGGGAGTAAAGAATACTATTATTTACCTAAGCTGTTAATTGGTACCTAAGGTGAAAGCGAGGGAACCAAAGCCGAGAAAGTTATAACTACAACTCCCGAGGCGAAGCCGTGGAAGTCATTTATTCCTTATTTAATGTATGTTTATAATTTATGACAAATTGTGCTCTTTCAAAATCAGTATCTTATTGATTCATTGTAAAACGTAATGACTTAGCTATTTATTGCGTGAATTAAAAATTATATTTCATAATAATTGTAGCTAATTTACTAACCAAATTCATTTATTTATTTCACAATGAGGTATGTTATTTATTTCATAATGAGGTATGTTATTTATTTCATAATAAGGTATGTTATTTATTTCATAATAAGGTATACTATGCATTTCATAATAACATAGCTAATTAACGAAACAAGGTGCTAGAAAATTTGAAAATGACTTTAATTACCTAGCAATAAATAAAGAAACAACTAATGCAATCGGGATGATGCAGCGTTTTCTGCATGTACATTTTTAACCTTCTTCATTATTAATAGTCCAAACAACGAAGAGCTTTTTTTCTGCCTCCTAAATAATAAGCAAACAATCAGATTTGAGACTTTTTTCTCTTAATATTAATCCATTTTAACCCTTTTTAAATACTTAATGATTTAATTAGAAAAAAACTATAATGGAATAATTGTCGATGTGTTTTTAGTTTGAGAATTAGTTACGTTAAAGAATAGGTCTTTTCTAACCTCTCTGCTATGATTGGTTATAAAAGCTTAGTTGGTATTTTATAATTTAGTCTATGTAACTATCGAAACGTCAAAACATAGGATACGAAAGAAGAAATATGAATAATTATTGTATTATATTCAAGAGAAAATACAAATACTAGAGTGCAAGTATTTATATTTTTTATTAAAATTAATAAAAAATATATATATATTTTATTTCTAATTCTATTTAAACTAAAATAATGGGGAATTGGATATCAGAAATAACTAAGAATGATTGCAAAGTTGTCACAGAAGGACTTCAGGAAGATTTAGGACTTTTGTTTTTTATATCAGGTTGTTATGAACCTTGGGAGAAAAGAGGTATTTTCGCATGCTCTATGCACCTTGTAATCATTGTATTTTTTATCTTTACTCTTGGCATAGAGCAAGGAATAACTTCAGCCTTAACGACGGACAACATCGTGATATTCGTACAAACCGTCCACATCTCTTTACTTATGTTTTGTTCTTTACTGATCTTGCGCGCTTTTACCGCCAATCGCAGCAGCCTGAACGAAATATATTTCATGTTAGGCAACGATTATAAATATGACGATTTAGGCGATTTGAATTATAACAAATTGACACAAAGATCTAAAAAGATAAAATTAATAATGAAATACGCTATACCTAGCTACTTGATTTTCGGGGGATGTTTAGTAATATTAGTGACTCCTATAAGCAATTATTTATCGGGCAACCAAAAAACACAGGATTATGATGACGTCGACCTAGCATTAATCTTGCCTTCGTGGACCATTCATAATACTAATACTGTCGTTTTAAAATGGACAGCACTGCTACGACAGGCCTTGGGCGCTATGTGTTTCCTCCCAATCATTATCGTCGGTATTCTAGTGTTTTTATCAATGAATGAATCTCTTGTACTTCAGTTGAAAATTTTATTATTTTGTATTGAGAATTTAGAGCAGCGAGCCATTAACAGGTTTCATGAATGCTATCAACAAAGAAGATACAAGAAAATATCTAGTTACTACTTAGACATGGATTTTCACGACTGTTACTATAAATCGTTGGTGAAAATTGTTAAACACCATCTTTTCATAATAAGGTAAATTATTAATATTGTTAGTATTTTAGGAATTAGTCTTTAGCCAGCTTAGAGAAATTTGGCATTTATAGTCAAACACGAGTATAAACCCCAGTTTCTGAAACACTTGCTTCAGGAGTTATGAAGTCAAAACTACAATAATTAAGTATTTTATGTTCCAAAAAAGATATGTGAAATAATAATATGTTAAAAAACCTTTAAAGGATGGAAATAAATTGCTGCGTAAATATTAGATTTTATATTTTACATTAGGTTTATTTGTATATTTTCTAATGTTGACATTTCAAGTCAATAAAATAAAACAGAATTGTGCTCTCGTTCTTCAAAATTGGTGTACGTTTATATATAGCATAAGATTTTATTAAGAGAATTTATATAAGAATGTTCCATATAAGATGAAGGTGCCCACAACAATAAGAAGGACCCCGTCTCGAACAATAAGAAGACTACTAAAAAATTGCTGATTTTGGTTGAGTGTGTCAAAAAATCATCATTGGAAAGTTTTTTTTAAATAAGAACTAAAGTGGATGAATCGTTATTGGACTGCAATGACATAAAGTTAAACGGTGCCGATATTAATTTTGTTTTAATAAAGCTACCGCTTTTCGGAACGAAACGCCAGAGATTTGGTTTAAACATGCCTACATCAAAATCTTCAGATTATTCAGGTGTTTGCTTTTATTATTACAAATTTAATGACCAAGCGTGGAAGTGTCGTCAAACAAGCTCATTCACAAAATTCCCAAAGGAAATTCGCTAAAAGGTCAGTTAGCGGCTTTGGCTGAGGTGACAAACGTAACAAGCTCATTCACAAAATTCCCAAAGGAAATTCGCTAAAAGGTCAGTTAGCGGCTTTGGCTGAACTGACAAACGTCAATTCAGCTTATTTACCCGCGACTGAAAATGAAACATTCGACTCTGATCGGAACAAACTACTACCCATAATTTCCAAAATTTTTGGCCTCCGGTATTCCAAAAATGTAGGCAACTAGACCCCGAAAAATTACGTGATGCTATAAAAGTATTTGATGAGATTGTTAAAGAGGGAATTTGCAAACTATCCCGTTGTATGTGTCTTGTAACATGCCTGCTCAAACCTCTATCTTAATTTTGTTTAACTAATAACTCATTATATCTTTTATTCTCTGATCAACGGCACTGATGATGACCTCTTGTTAGGTCGAAAGTGCTCTGCTTTATTGTAAATAAATATCTTTAACTGTGGAAAGACTTTCTATTCTTTCGTTCTTTTATCCTGTAGTAGTTGGTCATGCGCGCTTTACATGGTACGCAAAAAGAATAACGAAAAGAGACCGTGTGGTGGACTATCTTAATTTAATTTCTGTAACAGTCCTGGTCAGTATCCTCTCACATATATTCAAGATATATAACCTTAAATTTACAAGGGCCCACCATACTATAGATTTGAGCTATAGATCTTCGAAAAGCATATCATCCTATGGAACCTAATGAAATTCCAAAGACAGCTATAACAACAACCTTTGGAATGTTCGAGTTCGTGAGGATGCCATTTGGACTGCGTAAAGTAGCTCAAACATTTCAAAAACATGTGTTCGCATACAAGGGTGCTGTAGTACATCATACGGCTTAAATCATTTGTTAGCGTGGGAAAATAGTGTTGAGGTACCAATAAGGTTGGGCAGATTTGAGATTGAGGGCATGGTTAACATCCAGGAATAACCTCATTGGCTCCTTCGAATTATTTTCTCACGCTGTCAAATAATTTTAGCCGTGTGTCATACTATAGTACATTTGTATTGACTACCCGTATATCCATGACTCATTAGTAGCATTTAAGAAAAAAAAGCAGCACATCCAGCACTTCTGGTTAGTTTTTGAAAGGCTAAAAGATTTTGGAATGACAATAATTGCAAGCAAATACTAATTTAGTCAACCACAGGTTGTGTGTTTAGGCCGTATCGTAAGTTCTGAGGGTATTAAACAAGTATTAAGAGGGACGAAAAAAGTAGAGGAGTTACAAAATTAAGCTGTTACGTTTAAGCTTTAGGTTTTGGTGAAAGCACTCAGGGGAGGTATGCAGCGCAGATATTAGATTTAATCATTTTCTCTTACTTTTATATTTTGTAATGTTAACATTGAAGTCAATAAAATAAAGCAGAATTGTTCTTTTGTTCTTAAAATAAGCGTACGATTATCAATAGCGTAATAATATTTTAAATTAAAAAAAGGTGCCCATATAGAAAAGCTATATTGCCATTATGAACGCAGGTATTCTTTTAATACTTTGAAAATCTTGAAAAACGAAAACTACTTGGTTGAAAGCTTTAATAACCCGAAGTTATTTCACCCTACATACCGACTTTATTCTATCGTCGAGTGTGGCAGAAACGTTGTAACACAACCTTCAGTTTCAATTAAAGAAAGCTTCCTGCTAATGAATTTAAACAAAGCTGGCCTTAAGGGACGAGATAAGAATTAAAAGTCGATAGCAAAAGTTCCCAGGTATCCCACATTAAGAAAACATATTATTTGCTGTTATTGTGATTACAGATACTCCAGGGAACTGCAGCAAATAGCTTCCTACCCTGTTTTTTATAGTTGTAGTTTCTCAACTTATGATAGCATTGAGTATTTATAGCGTAATGATCGTAAGTATTTTATAATTATAATCTTGTAGAAACGAGCTATTATATATATATATATATATATATATATATATATATATATATATATATATATATATATATAAATATATATATATATATATATATACACATAATATAATCCAAAATACACATACATTCTTTATCATTAAGTACCCCTTTTTATTAAATGCAACTTCCCCCTCTCACCCCTAATGGCCCTTTCTTATAGTATGACACACGGGTATAATTAGTTGACAGCGTGGGAAAATAGTGTTGAGGAATCAATGAGGTTGCCCTGATATTTTGGGAGTGGTTTAACATCCAGGACTCATTGGCTCCCTCATATTATTTTTCAACGCTGTCAACTGATTTTAACCTTGTGCCATGCTACGAGTATAATAAGCTCATTCTTATTTGATAAATGTTTAGTATTAAGAGAAATCAGTATGCGAGGTACAATTTTGGTGGCCAAAACTTAGTTTGAAATGTGACAAAATTCAGGTTCCCCTTAATTCTCAATCTTCTTAACACCCCCAGGTACGGCTCTTCGACTCTTTTTTTTTACTTTTGCTCACCAACAAATCGTAAATGTATTTCCCGTAATATTTGATTGAAAGCCTACCTACGGTATTATTTTGCTAGTTTTTTTTAGCGAAGCTGTGGCTTTAACACTTTGGGTATTTGGATACCTAATAATTCTTAGTTCTAAAAAACTAAAAGTTTGTACCCTGTGTCGAATACGTTTGAGAGCTGTGGTCCAAAGGGTAAATAAATAAAAACTAGATTCCTAGTGGAGACGTTTCGACCCTACTGGTCATAATCATTCATCTGTAATATATTAAAAATTTCATCCAATAAATTGATAGAAAAATTTAGTTCTTCTTCGCTTAGTTTTTGCTCTTTTTTGCCTGTGTACTTATTTATATGATCATTTTTTTGGTTTTACCACTTGCGTTTTCCTGTATATATTTTATCAGGTTTGTTATTTTCTTTTGAGTTTTCTTACTCTTACTGTTTTTGTATGGTATTACGTGGTTTTTGTTATCTAGAGCACAAACAACCCCGTATTTATGGTGCAACAAACTATAATAGCTGGTGCAGAAATAATGAGTGTAGGACTAGCTTGCTGGTATGGCGAAGAAATCACCTCCTTGGTAAGAAAAAAAATTACTCTTTCTTAAACGGTTAAAAATGTTTCTTTGTTTTAGTAAAATTGAAGTTGTGGTCAATATGGTTTGCTTTCGAAAGATAAGGGTACAATATCTTGCTATAGAAATTACCTCGTCAAATGGTGTGACTTTGTCCACCATCTAATGTTATGGCGTGTAAAAGTTAATACAAAGTTGAAATTAGCGACAAAAAAGTAGCGGTACCGCCTAATATAGGTGTACTGAATCGAACACCCTCTTCAAAATCCTAGAGAGGATTTCGAACATCTTGAAAAAACTCAACTTCAACTTCAAATCAAGTTGTTGAGTCAAAAAACTCAAGAAAACTCAAGTTTCTTAAGTCGCAAAAAAATGTGACTTCCATCACATTTAATGCATGTCTTACACACATTAAATGATTTTTCTGTCTCCTGCTTCCATTTGACTTCAGTATTATCACATTTATGCTTTGAATCTTTTGTTCTATCAATAATGGGAGTTTGTTGTTTTAATATACGTGGGGTATAAACCTAAGGATTGTCAAATACAGTTAAAAATTGTCCTTCTTCTTGAACTTTTTTAGGTGTTTTACTCTTTTGTATATTGTGTACACATTCAGAAATGGGGCTAATCCATGTTTTGATAACAGTTAACCTTGAAATTTGACACTTACATATAAAAGGATTTGGCTGCATCCAAATCTATTTCGTAAAGCAAAAGCATTTTAAAGTAATTTATGTCTTCCTTTATTGAGCTGGAACTTATCAACTTACATCTAAGCACACTAAAAAAAAGTCGAGTCGTCTAAACAAATTTTGGATAAATGTTTGAAAATTTTTACCAGCGTTACGGAAGCCAAGTGGCATTCTCATGAATTTAGAAAGGCTTAACAGAGTGATGTCTGTTGTTTTTGGTAAATTTGCCGTCACTATTGATATTTAGTGATTTACCATTGTAAGATGTATGGTAGAAATAAATACTTTTTCATTTAACGTATATCTCAAATCATGTATATATATGCAAACGATAACAATCTGATTCTGTAATGATATGAACTGTATATCCCATAATGGTCTAGTGCCAGATCCATTAACTGTGAATATTCTATAATCAGGCTCTGGCGATGGACTGAGCAAGTGTCAGATAGTTTAAACTTTAAAAAAAGATCATTCATACAGAAAATTATGTCTAACCTTATAAATCATCATCATACGAAGTAAAATACACAAAATTCTGGAGCGGTGGTCCACATGTCGGGCGAATTTCCTTTGGATGCGAAAACTCAAACCCAGAGTACCTGGGTTCAAATCCTAGTAGGGACAATATTATTTATAGTTTTTTTACCTAATATAAGTTTACAACTAGAAAATAATTCTGGCGCGGTGGTCCGCATGTCGGGCGAATTTCCTTTGGATGCGTGTTTCCGTGCTTTTTACATTATATAAGTTTACAACTAATAAAAAAATAATTCCGTCGCGGTGGTCCGCTGTCGGGCGAATTTCATTTAGAATGCGTGTTTCCGTGCTAAACAACCTATTTCTTACTTATGCAAGAACCATGCCCATTGCGTGGTTCCGGTTCATGCTTTAGAACCTAAGCAGTTACTCAATTGTCAAGCACTGCTCGTAACTCATTTTGTCTGTATTTTCCAAAGGAAATGCGCATAATTATCCAGTTGGTTGTACAAAACTATGCCTCTAAAATTAGAAGTACGCACTATTACATATAATATATATATATATATATATATATATATATATATATATATATATATATATATATATATATATATATATATATATATATATATATAATATATATATATATATATATATATTATATATTATATATATATATATAAATATATAATATATATATAATATATATATACATATATATTATATATATATATATATATATATATATAATATATATATATATATATATATATATATATAATAAAGTCTCGCGAAACTTATTTTTTCGTCATTAGGGACCTCCGAAACGGATTTGTGTCGTGGTCTGAGGTTCGAATTCCGCCATGACGTCTATTCCATTAGGCGAATTTCCAAAGGAAATTCGCTAAAACGCAAAAACAAATGATTTGGTTGGAAATGTCAAGACACCTTGGTTTCGTTTTCTAATTTCCTCAATACAATCTGTTTACTTAGTTTTACTTATACTGATTAGTATTAATTTAGTTATACCAAAAAAGTTCTAGGGTGTGCCGTAACTGATTTAATGTGGATTCTATTTTATATTTATTTTTATAGAGTAATGGACTCGGAGAAAAAGTTTACTTTCAAACATCCTGGTTTAATTGTGATGAGAAAGTGAAAAAGTCTATGAGAATTATGCGATCCGGGGTTAAAGGTTTACAAATCAAAACTATTAAACCAGCTGTGAAATTCGTTTTAAATTTAGAAAGGTTCTCGGATGTAAGTTATGTCTCTCTTCATTATTCATTTATGCTTTCAATATTATCCATCATATTAAAATATAAGTAAATAAAATTTATGACAAAAATCTCAACCAACAGTGAACACTTCAGGATTGCGTAACCCTGCTACATTTATTCGCTCTTGCAGATGGCGTTTTAACATAAAATTCTGGCACGGGGGGTTACAAGCAAAGCAAATTTCCAGTGCTACTGCGTAAATGCGTGCTTTACTGCCGTAATCCATTTAAATAATCCATTCATAATACATTTTTAGCCTAAGCTGTACCGTCTCAAATTGTTTTAATTGTTCCGTGTTTTTTTTTTAAAAAAGAAAATGCTCATATTTTTGCCATAGCTTATACAAAACTATCATCGACACTGCACATATTTATTTGCAATCCTTTAAACCTCTAATTTACGCTAATTTGATGCGAATTTGTTTTTATTAAACAAAAGGTAAGACGCTACTACTCAGTTTGTAAATATAATACTGAAAAGCAAAAAATATAATGTTGATCAAGAAAGTACGCATCTGGAAATCAATTTTCCTGGCTCTCAGATTTTCGGCCTAAAATTATTGTGTAGATATAATCTTTTATAGTGTAAAATGAAATCTATGTGAAAAATGTATTAAAAGAAACCTCAACCACATCCATCACTTGCACATTTTCTGAGATATATGAGTAAATTTGCTCATTTCTTGTATAACAGCAATTCAATTTCTAGTGAACCCTAGCTTAAAAAACCTTCTATAAGAAATGAGTTATTAGATTTTGGGATTGATCCAACTCATCAATCCGAAATGGCATCACTTATATTTTTTTTATAAAATGTAAAAGAAATATTTGTTTATTTAATAAAAATCTTTCTAATATGAATAATGTTGTGAAGTTTATTGAATACAAAGAAGCCTCAGCCTCATCTGTGACTAACAAAGTTCTTTAAATATTTATTTGAATGGATGAGCATATTTGTAAGCAGGTTAGCTTATATGACAATTTTATTTGCTACTAGAATTTATAAACCTATGAACCAATATTGGCAGCTTGTTTTAACTTTAAAATAATTATTTTTTACAGATACTGAACGCATCATATTCATTTATCAATTTAATAAGAGCAGCAAAGATAACTGAAAACTGATTTATAACCTGTTGGAATAAATTTTATCAAAAGATTGACATTAATAGACATAATTTATCATGTAATAAATATATATATATATATATATATATATATATTTCAGTCATGTTTAAGCAGTATTAAGTATTCTATATCTTTTAAAAGAAATAAATTATATCCACGGAGAACAACATTGGTTATGGGCCTCAGACCAGAATAGACTTGAAAGATAATATAAAATTTGGATAAAAACTAAACAATATTGGTATGTCAAATATTTTTTTTTTTGAAAAAAAAAATAAATAAAGAATAAATAATGGCCCCATTATTCAATAAAAAAAACTTTTTTACTTTAAAATTTCTAATAAATACTGCACTTACTGGAAGAGGGTTAATAGAAATAATAGAGAATGACCCGCTAGGACAAAGATCAGTTAATTACATTAAATGGAAAAAGAAGATGGTACAAGCAGATCAGTTACAACTATGCGACAAAATAATATTAATTATAGAGAAAGAAGACAACGCGTTAACGTAGTTGGAGAGAAGAAAATATTAACAATACCAAAAAACTAACAAGAAGCTATTTCACAACCAATGAGAAGACAAGATATAGCATACCCGATAATTAGCTTATCTAAGTATTCAAAGGACCCTCGCGTAATACATTATTCGGCAATAAAACGAGTACTTAGGTACATAAAAGGAACTAAAGATGAATGCTTAAAGTGTACTAGGTGAAACGAAAAACAACTAGAAGGATATCAGATTAATAACATTAGTCTCTCCACTGATGTATTATTTATTTAAAAAAAGCATAACCGGCTTTCAACCAACTAAAGGTTCATCAGTGCTTTACAAACAAATAAATAAAAAATATAAATGTACAAAACATTTCAATAGGTTAAAATCAAAAGGTATAACAAAGATAAACAAATATAAATAACCGACAAAAAACAAACTCTAAAACGCATAAAAGAATGAGAAAAACATACCGGTTAGATGTTAGGAACCTAGGTTTTGAGCCTTTTTTTACTGTTGACTGGTATAACTAACCTTATCGTATTGAAGAGGGGGCGTTATTTTAGCTAGTTCTCTTATCAGATCAGAACTCGCACCTCTATTGTTCAAGTTGAGGTCACCCATAGCTCGGTGGCTCCTATAAATCTTGAAATTCTCCAATGCATGCATTTTTCGACCCTTGTTAACAAAATGGAGAAACCCTGCCTGGTGGTCAGCTTGAGAATGCCCTTCTTGAACCAAGTGTTGATGGAACTTGCTGAACAATTACTCAGGTGCTCGCGAGCCCTTCTACGCAGGTACCTGTTTAACCTATGTAATTAGCGCTACAGGGACCGCATTCTATCATGTTGACACCACATCTCAGTTTAGGTTTAACAGGGTCCTTAAAGCGACAAATTTGAGATCTAAGGGTGTTTTAACTACTATAACTAACATTAAACTTGTTGCGCTGTAACACAGGAGCAAGCTTTTTAGATAGCACACCTACATAAGGTATCGAACACCATGTTTATGCATATTCAATTTGTCAATCAAGAGTACAAATATAAAACTTTTAATACCGCATTCGTAGCATCCGTTTGATAGACTTTAGCATTTAGTAAAGCCTGAAACAGTCAATTTAATAAACATATCCAAATTAATCGTTAAGACGCTTCGCACATGTGATTAAATCGTTTAAATTATAAAACTAATTGGATGAAATTAACTTACCTGCTATCAGTAGCGTTTTGCGAAAGGTAAAAACACTTTTTTTGTTATTAGTTTCTGAATTTTTGTTGCACAGAACATAAAACGGCGAACCTAATTTATTAGATTAGGTTATTTATTATTAGGTTATTTAGATTAGAGAAGAGAACAATAATTTTATTATTGCAATATATGTACCTGCCATTACTAATAGTGGCTATTGTATTATATCACCGATCATATAAACTGCGTAAAGATTGTGAAGTTAGCAGTAACAGCTGGTTAACAAGGGAACGACTGCAGTGCTGGGTGGCCACTACGGACAATTGAGTAACTAAAGAGTTTAATTCACCCGATAATTCCGCCTTATTACTAACTGCTCATGAACTCTATACATTTATTTTATATTTATTATGAGGCTCACTTATAATTTTAAGTTTTTGTTTTTTACATTCAAATAAATTATTGTGAACCGGTTATCATAAAAATTAATGGCTGTTGAAAGTTACAGCTAGGGCAACTTAAACAAATAAGAACAGTTCAATCAAACTTTTAAAATTGATAATTTTGAAATCAAATTAAATTAATAATTTAATCATGATATGTATTTTTTATAAATATAGCTGTAATTAACAATATTGGTTTTCCGCAAATCAAACTACGGCAACTAGGTAAATAAATTATTTTTTTAAATGCAGTAAAGCACAAAAGTGTTTTGTCATGATTAGTTATTTTTTAGCCACTAGAGAGGCCAATCAGCACTATCTTCAGTCTAAGTTTTGACCACACTCTTTTGTGTTTATTAATTTAAATTTATAAATATAATCAGTCATTTTTGGAAAGCTACCTGGGTTAGTTATTGAGTTGTCCACACCAGTCCAACGCAGCGCTGAATCTAGTAGCTTGCGCTAATTGAATCCAAACTTTTCCCTATTAATGATAACCCCGGCCCTCTGATCGCGGGTAAAAGTTTTTGTTTATTTATTTTTCTATTACTAAATAAACGAAATAAGAAACGGATCAATTTTGAATTTGGCACGCACATAGGTCTATGTGAGACCAAAAATATAATTAATTTATTTTCATTATAAACCAGTTTAATCTTTATAGAAAGACATATATATATATATATATATATATTATATATATATATATATATATAATATTATATATATATATATATATATACATACATATATATATATATATATATATATATATATATATATATATATATATATATATATATATATATATATATATAATATATATATTATATTATATATATATATATATATATATTATATATATATACATATATAATTATATATATATATATATATATATATATATATATAATATATATATATATATATATATATATCTGTATATATTTATACGTCTAGTTCAAAGACTGGAACGATATCTGTTAGGTTCACTAGTGTTGGAGGGTGGGGATATAGTATAAAAGAGGGGCCTCTACCTCTTGCTCCATCCTAATAAGGCTTACTGTCCCAAAGAGACTGGACAAAAATGGCTTCCACTAAACCACGCAGAACTAAGCAGCTAAGCATATGGTCCAAGTCATTCTAAAACGATTGCGACCGGTTTCAGCTTAATTAGACAATCCTAAGTGACGCAAACGGTATTTTTATTTAAAAACCAAAATCGTTAGTATATTTATTTTCAACCTAAAGGTTATACTTAAATAATTTTTTTTTTATAGTTGTTTATTTTAGAGGTGTGTATTCGTATTAGTAATGTATTTAAATATACTTATTATTTTTGTTTATAATGCTATTTAATTTTAATATTATAGCTTACTATTATTAATAGAGTATTAATAAAATCTCAATTAATTAAATCAAATTTGTGAGAAAGCCTCTCTGGCCCGTGAGGAGAGGCTGTGAAAATTCGCTAGATACATGGCAAAATGTAAAGAAAATGTAACAAGAAACAATAATGAAACAACACATAATACAATACAACACATAATACGAAACAACAACAATGTGGCCGTGAAGCGGCTACAGGGAGGCCCTGGGCCGCGCAGCGGGTACGGGCCGAAGGCACGTATTTACGAAGTATTAATAAATACTTTATTTATAAAGTATTAATAAATACTTTATTTATAAAGTATTAATAAATACTTTATTTATTAAGTTTTTATAAATACTTTATTTATAAAGTATTAATAAATACTTTTATTTAATGTATTATTCTAAAGTGAGTTCTTGATGGTTGCAAAAATAATAATTAAATCTATTTATGCGTTGGCATAAATAGTTTTAATTATTATTTTTAATTGTTTAAATTTAAACAAGTAATTTATTTCTTCATTTAATATAGTATGCTTAATTGATGACTGATTAGCCTCATTCAAAATCAGTATCCTATAGATTCGTTATGAATCGATACAACTTAGATTGTTATTAAGACGTTTATGCAATGAATTAAAAATTACATTTAAATTATAAATGGAGCTAGATATCCCTGCCTTCACAAAAAATTTATAGCATAGCTAATAACCAAAATAAGGTGCAAAAATTACTTTAATTACCTAGCAATAAATAAAGAAACAATTAAAGCAATCGGGAAGATGCAGCGTATTCTCCATGTACATTTTTAAGCTTCTATATTATTAACAGTCCAGACGACGATGAAAATTTTTCCTGCCTTCTAAATAATAAATAAACAATCAGATTTGAGTAATTGTTCTTTTAATATTTAATTAATTTAACTCTTTTTACAAACGTAATGATTTATTCAGAAAAAATGTGTATATTAAATGTACATACGTTTTAAGTTTCAGCATTAGTTACGATGGCTCTTTTACATGGTATCTTATATAGTTTATATTTTTATTAAAATTTATTGCTTCTATTGCTATCTAACTTTAAACAAAATAATGGGGAATTGGATATCAGAAATAACTAAAAATGATTGCACAGTTGTCACTGAAGGACTTTATGAAGATTTAGGAATTCTGGTTCATATATCAGGTTGTTATGAACCTTGGGAGAAAAGAGGTATTTTCGTATGTTCTATGCATCTAGTAATTATTGTATTATTTGTCGTTACTGTTGGCGTAGAGCAAGGACTAACTTCAGCCTTAACGACGGACAACATCGTGATATTCGTTCAAGCCGTCCACATCTCTTTACTCATGGTCTGTTCTTTACTGATCTTGCGCGCTTTTACTGTGCATCGAAGCAGCCTGAACGAAATGCATTTCATGTTAGGCAACGATTATAAATATGACGATTTAGGTGATTTGAATTATAACAAATTGACACAAAGATCTAAAAAGATAAAATTAATAATGAAATACGCTATACCTAGCTATTTGGCTTTAGGGGGAAGTTTAGTAGTATTAGTGACTCCTATAAGCAATTATTTATTGGCACACCAAAAAACACACGATATTGATGACGTCGACCAAGGATTAATCTTGCCTTCGTGGACCATTCATAACACTGATACTGTCGTTTTAAAATGGACAGCAATACTACGACAACTCGTGTGCGCTATTTTTGCCGTCCCAATTTTAACCACTGGTATTTTAATGTTTTTATCTATGAATGAATCTCTTGTGCTTCAGTTGAAAGTTTTATTATTTTGTATTGAGAATTTAGAGCAGCGAGCGATTAACAGGTTTCATGAACGCTATCAACAGAGAAGATACAAGAAAATATCTAGTTACTACTTAGACATGGATTTTCATGACTGTTACTATGAATCGTGGGTAATGATTGTGAAACACCATCTTTTTATCATAAGGTAAATTGTTAATATTAGAAGTATTTTAAAAATTAGTCTCTGGCAGAGACTATAGATGCTTAAATAGTAAGACTGTCGACTCAATGGTGGAAAATTTTAGATTCCGGTAGACACTACTACTCTGAGGGTATTCAAGTTGATTGCTTGTACCCTAGACGTCTAAAGCCTTTGACCGGGTTAACCACAAAATAATAATTGCTAAACGTTCAGCCTATGGCACATTTGGTCCTCTTCTTAATTGGTTTGAATCCAACTTGACAGGCAGATCTTGGAAGGTTAAACTTAGAGATATATTTTCAATTTTTTTCTTTTCAACCTCAGGATTCCCTCAAGGATCTTTATTAGGGTCATTTCTTTTTTTAATTTTTCTCAGTGATCTATTAACTAATATAAATTGTGAAATTATATTTTTGCGGATGACATGAAACTATTTTTTGAAGTAAATAAAAAATTTAAGAGACTGCCTAAGAATTCAAAATGATTTAAGTTTTATATATACTTGGTGCTTAAGTAAGGACATGATAATAATTCATCCAAATCCTATTAGTTAGATTTCTAGGAAGTCCAGCAATATAATTTTTTTATAGTTTGATTCCAAAATAATTTAATGAAACTAAAGTAATAAAAGATCTTGGAATCACTGTTACTTCAACCTTGAATTTTGAAAATCATTTAAATAATATTTACAGTAAAGCAAGAAGAAAACTTGGTTTTATTTTTAGGTGGTCCAAAAATTTTAAAAATCCTAAATTCTTAATATTTCTCTATAACTCATTAGTTCAACCAATTATAGAGTTTGCCTCCATAATATGGCCCCCTTTCCAACTTAAGTTTATTGATAAAATTGAAAACATTCAAACTAAGTTTATTAAAATTTGTAAATTCAGGTTTAATAAAGATATCACTATCAACACCTTAAAATAAAGGAGAGAAGCAGCCGAAGCAGTTTTCTTGTTCAAACTTTTAAATAATATATTTAGTCTCCTGAATTATTGGAAAAAATAAATTTTTGAATTCCTAAATTTGGTACCAGATCTACTGAATTATTTGCTCGTTCTTTCCATTATAGAAATAACTGTTTTTATTCACCTATTGCTAGACTTCACCGACTTGGTAACCACCTCTCTGAAGAACTTTATTTTTTTAACACCTCTATTTATCTTGTAAAGAGGACTATAATAAAACAAACTCATTTATTAATAATCATAATGATTTTATTTTTATAAGCAATAATATTAACTAAATTGAAATAATTAATTTTATTATATATTTTTTTTAATATTGTAGATTAATAATTCATTTATGATTTGCTACAAGAGCACTTTCTCATGATTTTATGCTGAAATTGAAAATAAATATTTTAATCGTTTATTCAACATACCTACCCCCCTATTTATTAATTTTCAACTCATCTATAAATGTATTTTATTACTTTAAATATGTTTTATGATACATTTTCATATTGTGTATTTTTAATTTATTATTTATATTTTTTACATGTGTTTATTTATGAATATTATTATTTTTTTTATTTAATATTATGTGTGTGTATGATATATATGTATTTCTACATAATGACCTAATGTTAGATTTTGCAATGTACTAACTTAATTACTTTGTTGTTAGTGATTTTTTTTATTATTTTAAATTTAATTTGTTGGTAGGTTTTTTTTTATCAAACATTTTATTTAGGTCTTATTTGGCTATAGATGCCTTTTTTCTATACATAGTTGTTTTTTTTTGTTATTTTTTTAAAAAAAATTGTTATGGGCAGTTTTACAAGCTTTTTTGTCTTTTTTATTTCTAAGATAGACTTTTTTATTCGTACATTTAATTTATTTGATACATGCCTAAATAAGTACTTTTTTATCTTGGATTACCTTTTTATTTAGTAGTCTTTGTTTAATTTTTTACATAATTTCTTTTGTTAAATTTTATTATTTTCATGTTTTTTTTTGAAATCATTTTTGTAATAATACCAATGGCTATTGCCATCTGTTAATAAATAAATAAATAAATAAACTAGCGCGGCGGGGGACCTACCTTTCAATTGAGTGAGCGGTTCTTAATTTCTCACTTTTTGCCCACAGTCAGTTTGAAAATAAGTTTGTATACTTTGTATAGTCATACTTCTAACTAGCCGTACCGCTTCGCACGGCCTTCGTCGTCTTTAAACTTACACAGAACGCTTCTGATTACTTTTAAGTTTCATTCAAGTAATTTATTAACTTAATTGATTCATTCAGGGAATAGTGAAAAGCTGAAGTTGAAAGGCTGAAGTTTACACGTGCTAGAAGGTAGATTTTGGCATTTAATGCAGCCTGCATTTTAATTACATCGGCAAGATTAAATTACCTGATAAAATGGACTAAATCAATAAATTAATTAAATGAAATTTACACTGACTTGCGTTCTGTAGAAGTTTTAAAAAGTGTTCTTTTTACTTTTAGTGTCTGAATTTTTGTAATACGGAGCATGACAACGACGAACCGTTTTTGTGAAAAATAAATAAAGAAAACAATTATTTTATATTAACAATAAATGAAGCTGTCATAACCAAAAATTGCCATGTTATTCATAAAATTTAATATAAAAATACAATCGGTCATTATTGGAAACCTATTGGGGTTAGTTCAGTAGTTGTCCGCACCGGTCCGCCGCAGCGCTAATTTTTAGAAGCTTGCAATAATCGAATTCGAACTTTTCTTCATTTAAGTTACCTCCCCCCCCCCTGGTCTCGTCAGCTTAGAGAAATTTGGCATGAAACTTGTTGGACTCAAATATGAATAATACTTCAACTCTAATTTTAAATTTATAGTCTGAAACACTTGGTTAAAGCTATGAATTCTATTTTGTAAAAAAAAAACGGGTACAGGATACCTCGATACTTTTCCTTCAAACTCGTTTCCCTCGTTCTCAGAATGTATGGAGATTATCCAAAGCCTATGTTAGTATTGCTTTGGCCTCGCTGCGCTCGATCTTTGTATCGAATGGTTATCCAAAGTCTAGGATGGCTTGACCTTAAAGTAGTATTCGATGTCAAAGTTGTTACGATTTTTATGATTTCGAAAAATCATAAAACTCGGAAAAATTATCTGATTGACACGAATAAAGCTAACATAAGGTTCATGTCATTATCAGCATTAGTTCAATTTTTATCGATTGACTTGTGTACGTTTATTAAATAGTTGTCAAAAATCAAAACAATATTCAATTGAGTTGAAATTGTTTATCCCTCGAACCTGATTTTTTCTCTCGCTTAAGGATCGGGTTTATGTTTATGCCAGAAACTTTTCCTACACCTGTGGTAATAGGAGAGGATAATGAAAAATCATGTTAAATATGAATATGTTCCAAATAGAACTTAAACTAACTAAAATAAATAAAAGCTATGCTGCCAAGTATGACCGCAGGTATTCTTTTAATGTTGAATGTGAACATAAAAAGTAGTTTTTGTATCTAGGCAATGATGAAGCTTTAATTAACCGTGTACTAATTTCATCCTAGACATTGACTCTCTTTATTATTCTATCATCGAGCATGGCAGACTGTTGTAACATTACCTTCAGTTTCAGTTAATCAGAGCTGGTCTTAACAACGAGCGAAAAATCCGAGGTTGTAGGAAAACTTCCGTAGCACCATAGAATTATTTGCTGTTATTGTGATTACAGATACTCCAGGGAACTGCAGCAAATAGCTTCCTACCCTGTTTTCTTTATAGTTGTAGTTTCTCAACTTATGATAGCATTGGGTATTTATAGCGCAATGATCGTAAGTATTTTATAATTATAATCTTATAAAAACGAGCTCTTTTTAGTATTTAAACCTTTTTTTTGGCATTGGTCTACTTGGACCATACAGCCATATAATATATACTTTATTTATACTTATTTAAATTTTTTGTTGCGGTTATTTTTTTATAATTAATATGTTATATTTGTCATTTTCCCTATGTAAAGATAACTTGTACTATGTTAATAGTAATTTACGTACCCAAGGGAGGAAACAGAGTCATTATGCACTGGTTTATTGTTGAGTCCTGAGGCGTAAGCCGAGGGAACCATTATGTTTAAACCCAGAGGCGTAGCCAAAGGATTTGTAGGGATGGTTCTTGAGGCGGAGCCGAGAGAACCAACGAGTTTACTCCCGTGGCGTTGTCGAGGAAGGGAATTAAAGAGGGGTGTAATGACTTTAATTTTAATTAAAATTATTAAATTATTACTTCAATTTTACTTTTTCGTTTCGCTTTGGTAAGTAACAAACTAAAAATCTACCCTATGCGTCCTCTTTTACTTAGTTACCTATTACTTATTTGGGTAACCAAGTGAAAGAGTGGCGGAAGAAAAGGTTGTTTTGCCTATCAATTCTGAACGGATGTATTAAAAAACGTTAAACAACGTCATCAGCATCTTAAATTTAGTTTACTTCGTGCTACAATGTTTTGTTTCTACTTAGATCTTCTTTGTATTTGTATTTGTGTTTTCTCCCGTTGTACGTACAAAATTTTCCCTCTAAAAGGGAGAGAATTTTAACAAATAAACCTTTTATTTTATTTAAATACGCAAGCTTTTGAATTATTTAAAATCTTTAACTAGTTACTCACAAAAATACTACTAAATGCTCATAAAAACCACAAAATTGTTATTTAGCCAACAACAAATGAGTAAAAAATAAAAAAGAATCATAGATTAATGAAAAGACATAGCAGTCGGCTTGCTTAGTCATTCAATTCAAATTAACAGGAATGCCAACTTAAATTTTATTTTTAACTCCGGAGCAATGAACAAAATTATTTAGCATTCATATAAAAATTATCTTCGTTTCATTTTATCTTTTACGTATCTTTTTTCTTTTTCGTTGTTAAAGAACAAAAGTTTTGAGTCAAACTATATCTACACTATCAAACATAATTATTTTAGACCAAAACAAATAATATGAAAAACAAAAGAAAATATTTGATTGTTTTTTTTGGTTTAGTTTTGAATTAATAAAAGTTAAATACAGTTTAGAGGTGTGAACTTTCTTTACTTCAATATAATAATTGCAATAGCTGATCTCGTTACTACGTTGTTTCCCTAAAATACGCTAAAGATAAGGTAAGAAAAGTAGTGACACCATTTTTTTCCCAACCGTGTTTAAGTAAAAATTATACGTTTTTTCAAGTTTAGACATTGCAACATTATCAAAACACACTAAACAGTAGCAAGTATTAAACAAATGCATGCGTGTGTTGATAAAATTATTAATTAATGCCACGGTTTATAGTAAAACGATAAAAACAATGATTCCCGGACAAGATTCAAACAATAAATATTTAGATTTCCAAGCAAATATCTAACTGATTGTGCCAAACAGTAGGGCAGAAAGTAAATCACTTTCCGCCATGATTGTTGTTTCTCTCCCATATTTTTTGTTCTTTCCTCCTTAAAAATAAGGGCGGAAAGTTAATTTTTTTCTCTCTTCTAGATGAAAATATTTTTATTAGAACCAATATTAACACTGTTTTTTTAACTTTCTTAACAATCCATTTGATGCTTATGAATCCGTTTTATGGTTCATAACTTGAGCAGTAGTTACTTAATTATCAAGCACAACTCGTAACTTTTTCAGTAAACTCTACTTTAGATAGTGTCAATCAAAGCAAATAGTTAGGTCTCACTATAAAATCTCGCTTGAACAAGAAATCCCACTTCGCTGACTTAACAAAAAGGATGAGATCAATCAGATTTTCTTAAATTTAAGGATGTTCTTAACAGAGTTATGTTGCGAATGAGGAACGTCTCATTGGTTGATTCAATACTGAACTATAGATATAATAGCTTATGGCAGTGCTTATCCAAGCTGATAAAGTTAATAAGGTCATTTAATTAAAAAATTTTTATGAATGAATTCAAATTTTGTTTGTTTATATGTTAGGTTATAGTCCGGCATTGTATGAATAAATAGACAATTTTCAATGTAAGCCGCATATATCGATTTCTGACATGACGACACGCCAATCATAAAAGAAGTCAGGTTATAACCTCCGATTTCATTTGATATATATACATCGAATTAAATCACCTTATAACTGTGTATCATCTAGGTGATTATTTATCAAATATCACACCAATAAATAACTGATAATGCTGTATCATGCGAATCATAATGGAAAAGAAAATTAGAGAAAGCTATACTCCACTCGTAAGCATAAAAACGCCAAGACATGCTTAAGTACTCATCTATAATTTGATATTTAAAAAAAAAAACAATTTCTAGATAGAGTATACTTAGGCACTAGAGTTAAACAAGACGAACTGTATTACATACCGGTAAAACATACTACGGCTGATCTAACGCATTAACACATTGTAAATTAATGAACTATACAAGCAATGTATAGTTCCAATGTTTTAGAACTAAATAAATAATCGGGTCCGTGGTACCTTGTAACTGATTGAATATTTCTTGCAGGATCATAAATTTCCACCTATTTTTGCTTACTCATATGTAGTATATTGAAAATGTCGTACAATTAACAATTAATCTAAGACTACGCCCCGGGCTTAGTGCTTCATGAGAGAATGTCGACTCATTATTTTTGCCATTTAGTTGTTTCTGATAATTATATTTGGTATTTTGAATTATGACAAAATAGTATTATTTTTAATATTAAGTATTACACGTTTTTGTAATCTAGAGCACAAACAACCCTGTATTTGTGGTACAGCAAACCATACTAACTGGAGCAGAAATAATGAGTGTAGGACTAGCATGCTGGTATGGCGAAGAAATCACCTTAATGGTAATCAAAATTAAATTGCTCTTTCTAAAACTTAAACGATTAACAAGGTTTCTTTTCTGGTGAAAACGAAGTTTTGGTCAATATGGTATACTTTCAAAGACAATGAATAAAATGCTTGCGATATAAAAAGTGCTTGGTATAGATACATTCATTATCCATCATAATATCGTACTTTAAAATCTTATTCCTATGGATCTTATGTTAAATTACATAATGGATTATAAATAACTAGATTGCTACAAAGAGTTGTGCAAACAGTCTATCAAGCTAAGACAATAAGCTTTCATATTCGGAGTCGACAAAACACTATAACCAATTTTTGTAACAAAAGCTCGTTTAGATATGCTAACTAATTATTTATCAACTCGAATTTTGGCTCATTCATTACCAAGTCTTTGGCTCATTCATTAAAGCAGTTCAGAACTATATTAAGTATGTTAATAAAAGATAGTTACTTAAACATGTGGGGTGCATTTGATGATTTCATTTTAAAGAAACCTTTGATAAAATTTTGAAGAGGAGGTTCCTATTAACAAAAATCTTCGTCCTGACAAGAAAATTGTAAAAAGAAAATAAAACATATAAAATAAATAAATATCCCCCAACTGTGGAAAAGCCACTGAGTTCTCCCTTCTTTTTGAGTTAAAAGACTGAGGTTTTTATTGGTTAAAAGATGAGTCTCTAGATGAGTCTTTGTATGGCCTTAACACCTTAGACTCACTCATTACGTAAACAGGGTACTTTAAGTTGCCTATGCGACCTTTCAACCATTTCTTGCTTTTGGTTTATAGGCAGCGGTTCTTACTTTTTTATTTCTAGCAAGTGACTTATTATTTTAAAAAAGTGTGGATTAATCGACCTTTTTGGTCTGATAGAATGGCCTGTGTTGTTTTAAGTCTTGAAACACAAATGGCGAAAAAAAGCTTTCGCAACTGCTTAGACTTTTGCCTCCTCCAATGGTATGACTTCTCAGGACTCTTATCTAATGATATGACGAGTAAATTATTATGCAAGTAAAAAGATATGTGCTCTATATCACACTCTTCGTCAAGAGTAGTTTTTGTTCTCTTGAAAAAACCCAAACACAGTTTTAAGCCGCAGTTCCTTAAGTTGCATTAATTGCGACTTCATCACATTTAAAATAGCTGAAACTTATTTTTTAACGTAATTTACGTATTTTATTGAGATGGAACTTATCAACTTACATCTAAGTAAACTAAAAACTCGAATTATCTCAACTAATTTTGGTTAAATGTTGGAAAATTTTTGCCAGCGTTACAGAAGCCAAAGAGGATTCCCACGGATTCAAAAAGGCCATACTGATTAAAGTTGTGTTGTAACATGAGCTGTTTCTATTGATATCTAGAGATTTGCCTTTGCCTTCCTAGAATTTATACTTGGAAACAAAAATAATTTACTATTTTATTTCCCCAAAGTTTCTGATGATTCATTAACTGCAAATATTCTATAGCCAGGCCATGGTGATGGAATGATCTAGTGCCAGAGAGTTTAAACTTAATAAAGCAATGTTTCATCAATATCATCCGGAAAATAATGTCTAACCTTACAAATCATCATTATACAAAAAATGTACAAAACGAAAGTTTTGTACTTACCCAAAGTACAATAAATTAAAGAGCTACATTTTTCTCATTGGTTTGGTTTTCTAATTTCCTCAAGACAAGCATTTTGAGTCTTTAGTAATACTACAGTACAAATTCAATTGTTTCTATTATTTTTAGGGCGAGCAACGTAAGTCGAATCTGGTGATTATTGCCGTAGGCACTGCCGTGCCTGACATGGCACGGCAGTGCCATGTCAGGCCATCATGCGGTGCCTGATCATGGCCGTGTCCGGTGCCTGATTATGGCCGTGTCCGGTGCCTGATTATGGCCGTGCCCCGTGCCTGACATTACATGGATTATATTTATTCTTTACAGAGTAACGACCTCGGAGGAAATGTTTTCTCGAAAACATCCTGGTATAATTGTGATGAGAAAGTAAAAAAGTCTATGAGAATTATGCGATCTGGGGTTCAAGGTTTACAAATCAAAACTATTGATACTGCTGTGACATACGTTCTTAATTTACAAACTTTCTCGGATGTAAGTAATCTCTTTTCATTATTTATTTATGCTTTCCGAGTCTTTCTCCCATCCCATGAGCCACTTTATTAGTAAAATTATGCGCTTAACAGAGAGCGCTAAATTGTGAACACGCTTCACTTCAAACGGCCAAACTAATTTTAATGAAACTTGACTTAAAAATAAAATCCTATGTGTAGATGAAATCATTAGATTATGGGGATAATCTAACACAATTTTTTTAAAATAAGAAAACATATGTTAAACCAAAAGAGTTCCTTATGATATTTTGAAGTGTAATGTATTAAAAAAATCATTTTTCGAAATACATGAATAAATGTGCATATTTCTTGTACCACAGCAGCTAATGGCTGATCAAATTTTAGTAAATCCTTACACAAAAAACCTTCTATGCAAAATCAAAACCTTCTATGAGGGAAGAAATGATTTGATTATAGGGTTGATCCAATTCTATGTGATGCGAATCAAAATGGCATCACATATAATAAAAAAAAAATAAGTAAGAAATATTTACTTATAATCTTTCAAATAATGCTGTGAAGGTTTTTGAACACAAAGAGGCCTCAACCTTAACATATTTCTCAAAATATTTATATGAATGGATGAGCACATTTTTTGTAATCAAGTCAGCTCATATGATAATTTTGTGCGGTCCTAGAATTTATAAACCAATATATTGGCTGCTTGTTTTAACTATTAATTAATTATTTGTTACAGATACTGAATGCATCATATTCCTTTATCAATTTAATAAGAGCCGCAAAGATAACTGAAAACTAATTCATCAACTTTAACTAAATTAAAGGAAAAAATCGGCTACGGGGTACCTCAGAATTTTTCCTCACCATATTAAAGTCACTACGCTCATCCTCACTACTTCCGACTCGCTTCACTCGTCCTTAGAATAAGGATATCGCCTGGTCTAATTGAAAAACGTCTTTGGACTCGCTTTTATTTCCAGCCATCCGTTTTATTTTCAGCGATCTAGCAAAAACCCTATATTACTAAATTAAACATAATATACATGATAATTATAAAAGAGTCAATTTATACTTAACTAGATTATTTGTTGAATTTTACCAATTTCATAAAAAAGGTATCGTTAAGGTATATCGTTAAGTGAAATTGAACTAATGATGATAATAAAATGAAACTTACACTTTGTACATTTCCATACAAAGGTTGAGGCCTCTTTGTATTCAAAAACCTTCAAAGCATTATTTGAAAGATTAAATATATCTTTCTCATTTTTTTAAAGTTATATGTGATGCCATTTTGATTCGCTGAGTTGGGTCAACCTTAAAATCAAATCATTTCTTCCCTCATAGAAGGTTTAGATTTTGCGAAGAAGGTTTTTTGTGCTAGGATTTACTATTTACTAAAATTTGATCAGCCATTAGCTGCTGTGGCACAAGAAATATGCACATTTATTCATATATTTCGAAAAATGTACTAGGAATGGATGTGGTTGAGGTTTCTTTTAAAACATTAAACTTCAAAATATCATAAGGAACGCTTTTTTTTGGAGGTCAACTGCAGGGTTATGTTCCTCCATTGTAGTTTAATTAAATAAGGTCTAAGAAAATTATTTAATATTTTTGGTTATAGAATAATAATATATAGGTTTAAGTAAATATAGATGTTTTTAAGGTATTAAATAAAAATTCATTTTAAAGGTCAGTAATTAGTTTAGCTTGATGGAGGTATCGCAGTAGTATTTGCACGTTTTGTTCGTCGTCCTTAAGAATTTCTGGCATGCTAGCTTTGTTGGACGCTTTTTGTTGAACACTATCGCTAAAGTGCAGGGTAGTGTTCTGTAGCGGAAGGCTATGTGCCAGTCCGGGCCTTCCTCTAACAACTCACTCGGTTGTTCAAGTGCCTGGAGCTCTCGACTACTACACAGGCGGACCGGGTCCAAAACCGACATGACGTAATTACTTTTTTGAGTATGCTATACCGCAAAACATCATATGTAAACAAACAAGAGTTAACTAAATCAAAGTGACGTCAGAGAGAAGGACTGCATAACATGTAAACAAAGGCGAGAGAAGAGATGGGGAGAACATGTAAACAAAGATGAAAGGGCAAGGTGACGTCTGAGGTCGGTGACCTAGCAGGCACGTGGCCGGCGCCAGGGCTCAGGAATTTTGCTGACGCAATGTCTACCGCAAGTGGCTCCATTACTACTAATAATATTAAATAATAAATAATTGATAATAAATAATAATTGACTTACTCTCCAAAAATAAAAATAAAATTATAAAAACAAAACTTTGTTTACAAAAACGTGCAATTATTTATTTCATAAACAAAAGGAGAACAAGGAAGGTTACATACTAACCTTGTTGTAAACATCTAACCACCTAGTGCCATTTAATTGCATATTGCCATTTATCTAAATGCCCACCTAGTGGACATTTAAGGAACTTCACCAGCGACAGTATTGTAGTTTTTAACAGTACGAAACTGTCGTAAAAGATATAAACGCATTTCACCTACTTTTTTGAGGATGTAAAATGCCTACTTTACAGCCACCCGAAAAAATCTATACGAGGTAGTATTACTATACCTCCTGCTTTTTATAACCTGGTATTAGCCAAGAGTATAAGCATTAAAAGAAGTAGGAATATTCGGGTGAGGTTATTCTTGGAATAAAAGTGAGATATGGGCCTCAACATACCGCCTACCCTGACCAGAATATCCCTTAAGATCGTACACAGAATGTGAGCTGAATATTTTTAACGCGTTTCTCCCTCTCTCTTTGATATAAAAACCTCAGAAAGTAAATGTGTGGTTTGCGTAACAAGGTTTTACAGAAACAGGTATTACAACACTGTAGTGGCAACTCTTCTTCAAACCTTTATGATTTTATTATGAGTCTAAAGCACAAAATAAAAACTTTCTTTACAAATATTTTATACTTTTAAAAGTAAGTAAATCTTGAACGTGACTCAGCGCAGACAAGAAACCACACTATAGTTTTAAATTATTTAGAGGTGTTGTTACTGTGAATACTTAAATTAAATAAAAGTCGTAACTTGAAATTTTATTGGTAACTTCATTTTCCTTTATAAATTAAATCTTAGTGAGAAAAAAATTGAGGTAAATAAATTACTCTTAAGTCGTAAATTTTAGATAGCAATATTTATAGGGATAGTCATTAGCCAGCAATCTTACGCATACAATTTACATTGTAACTAAAATGATGGTAGAGCCCTTGAAAACGAAAGCCAACAAAATGATACAAATTAAAAATGTAATATTACTTGTAATATTATATCTATTATATTCTAATATGACATAAAAATAGATTCTTAATTAATAAAATATTAATATCCTTAACTGATCCTGATCCCAGAAACTTTGATTACCTTTTAACTGTAACCTGTAATGGTTAAAAAGATTATCTGAACAATTCACTAAACTGATAAATCCGGAATTTCGAAGTTTCTGTAGAAGAGTGCATTAATAAATAATTTGGTTCGTTCGAAAAAGTTACCACATTAAGGGTGGGGAGGTAGATGGGAAGAGATCCTCTACCGCTCCCTTGATAGACTAGTATACAGTTAGTTAAAACGATAAGCATTCTCGAAGTGGCCACGGCGACCTGAGCAGAGCCCTTTTTTGGCATTTTCCACTTACAACCGTAGCTATGTTCCCTGATACCTAATATATAATCCGATACCGAGGTATTATCACAATTATCTGATTCAGGCATTTTCATGAAGTTCTAAGTAGTTTCTATAATACTGTCTGCCTGTCTGCGAATCTGTGTCCCACTAAATGGTTGAACTTTGGCACGAAAATCAGCCTTTAGGTCTATCTGTGCTGCCCAAAAGACTATATATTTTAGACTACAATAACCTACTTTGCTAAGTCATCAAAAATTAAAATGCTGATCGACTTGAAATTTTAACCAAACGTACTAATAAAGAAGTTCAAACAACATTTCATCATTAAATTGGTCGCTATTATGAAAATATTGAATATTACATTTTAAAGACCTAAAATTTGAATTATCTACTGCTTTTCGACGTTCGACACATTGTCAGATAGCTAAACTTAAAACAAATAGCAGTGGATATGCCATGGCTATACAACTAGTTTTATTTTGTATAGATACAAACTATATTTAGTTTGTAAGTCTTCAGCCAGCATATACATTTATTAATACGAACTTAAAATTATTACAAAACAAATTATATATTTATTGCAACAAAAAGCTTATAAGGTTCAATAACAAAATTTTATAATTATAAGAAATATAACAAATATAACAATAAAGCATAAATTTTACATCTGTCACATTATGCCGTTTCCCACATAAAATAAAGTTTGTGATGTATTGATAAAATGTAGAGGTAATGTTCTTCTAAAGAACTATAATAATAAAAAACTAGGTAGCCAAGTATGATCACAGGTCTATAATGCATATGTGAATACAGTATTATCCGTATAATTTGATTGAATACTGTTATATCCTTTATCTATATCTCCATAGCAACGATCTGTCACTACATCAAAATACTTTAAAATTGTCACTAAATTATAAAATGTAAATTACTAGTTCACATTGATTTTATTTCTACTGTTAGTTAAGGCGACGAGGATAAAAGCAAACAGGTACAGAACACTTTGAACCAAGAAAAGAACCAGAAAACTTCTGTTAAAATCAACTCAGCAAGATACATCAATAGAAAAAGCGTGGACATCATGGAAGAAAACATGAGCTTGAACACTATTAATGAACTGAGTGAGTAAACAATAATACTCTTCGTCTTCAACAGAAAAGCGTGAACGTCATGATAATGAGCTTGAACACTGTTGAAGACGAACAGAGAATCCGTACCATAGAATGAATATAAGAAGGCAGAAACAAATGCAGTATAATATTTAAGTAGAAAGAAAGAAGAGAAATATAGAAGAGGAGAGACGTACTACCTGTTTTGGCATCTAAACTCTAAGATGAGCTTTCGATAAGCAAGGAGAAACAAATTTTAGTAGGGGGAGATGTTATATCCTTTATCTATATCTCCATAGCAACAATCTGTCACTACATCAAAATACTTGAAAATTGTCACTAAATTATAAAATGTAAATTACTAGTTCACATTGATTTTATTTCTACTGTTAGTTAAGTAAAGACACAACAAATACCTTTTTACCGTATTACTTATCTAAGATTTAACCTAACGCCATAACACCTAAATAGTCTGAGGTCGAGCGTAGCGTCGCGGAAGTAATACCACTTTAAGCTTTGGATAATCCTGACATTTCGAGTATAAGCGAAACAAGTCCGAAGTTATAACACCCTAGACTTAAGATGTCTCAATCTATTCTAAGATTGAGCACAGCGAAACCGAAGTTATACCACTTTAAGCTTTGGATAGTCATGACAATCTGAGGACGAGCTAAGCGAGTCTGACGTTGTAAAGAAAAGTACCCAGGTATGCTATACCCTAATTTTTCAAAATGTCTTTGCTTGTGTTTTAACCAAAAGTGGCAGAAATTTTAGTAATTAGTTCACTACGTTTTCTCTTTTCACGAATTACTTTGGAACAAAACTGGTGATAGGCCTTACCGTTTAACGATTTTATCCTTAATCATACCTGCCTATCCCTTCATATTCACATCTGTTTGTATTAACATCATACATTCTGCTTGATCTTTTTAATAAGCCCAAAACTTTGGTTGAACTTTACCTACCCTATTCTGACATAACTTGTTAAACTACACTAATATAATTTTACAACTGTTGGGATAAAAACTTTGCTTAGTAACTTTTATAAACAAGGAACAGAGTGAAAACTAATTTTAAACTATCAGGAGGGTGTGGATGCGTTCCGTCGACTAAATAAAACACAGTCAACGAATCAGATGGTCGACAAGTTATTTGTCGACGAAACGATCTGTCGACGAACTGAATTGTCGACAGAACAATTCGGACCCAGGAACAATTCGTGTTGAATTCTCTCTACTTTTTTGTTTTCGATGGGGTAACTTTTTTGTATAGCAAATCGACTTAATGCGTCATCCCCTTTATTCAAGATCCTTGACTAGTTTACATAATATTTGACAAAGAAAAGAAAAAGTATACTTTTCCTATACATTTATGAACGTTTCCTACAGCATATAGGATAAGAAACATTTATAACAAATCACTCTAATCGCGAACATAGAAACACATCCAGTTTCAGTTGCTTCTCTCTTTCTCTGTAAAAAATTCTCTTTTCTCTCTGATAAATGATGGCACTAAATAAAACGCTGGTTTATTTATTTTGTCACTTCGTATTTCACATTTTTAACAAAGTTTTCTCGTTTCCATTTTAAAAACAAAAACAGGTCATATCTTTTTGTACAGTTATAGTGGAAATGTTTTAATTCTATACAGGTTTTAATATATAATATTTTAAACGATACCGTCTATATAAATGTTTTAAACGATAATAGGTTTCGTCTAGGACATTTATTATTGTTTTTTACCTCTATCAGATGCACGGGTCTTTTGTTGGACTCTTCAACGACATAAAATGCATTGTGAGATGAAAATTATTTGTTAAACTATTTGACAAAGAAAACTTCACGTGCAGTTTATTAATTAATGAATCATAACGCAAACATTCTTCATGACTGTCGCACTTAGTTATATTTATGAATGTCGTCTAAAAAAAACGGTTAGGTCTGGATAATAATATTTGACAATCAAGGCGAGGTAGACACATTAATTAACTGTTAAAGTTTAACGCAAGTATGACCTTTTTGTAAACATTGGCAGGTAACAAGTTTTTTTACTTTTTTCTCATTATTACCGTAGGTATATATAGAAAAAATTCAAAACAAGAATTTTAGTTAAATTATGCCTTTCATTTGTTTTAAGACCTCTTGAGGGTTTTTCACAAAGTTGCCTGTCTGCATGTGTGAATATTTGTTATCATCGTTCCCAGGATATTTATGCTATTTAACAAGACACAAAAAAATCAATAATTGTACACTTAAAAAAATAATTTCTTATGACGTAAATTAATTTCTTTTGAAAATTCATTTAAAAGCGAAAAAATATTTTGACCGATTTGAAATGTGCGCACATGTAGTGTTATACTTGACCAAAATATGCGTCTTTTCATCTCATTATCAGCATTATTTAGATTTTGAATGAACTGCTTTTCTTTTAATGTAATTAGTTTCGAATTTTTCTGTATATAAGTATTGTTGTAGGTAGCTTAAAGCAATTATGTTCCAGAGCCTAATCGAAAATTAAAAATACAACAGAGAAATTGTGAACTTGTTCTTTGTAGTACGTCGCAGGAAAAATCTAAAAATGTTCTTATTTGTAAATGGTAATGTGGTATTTGTAGTATTCTATTGGTGAATTTTATCCATTAGGTTAGAAACCAGATCAATATTATTAATTAAGAGGCCATATCAGTTAGATTATGACTCATAAAAAGTATCCGTACAAAACTAACCAAAGCACAAACAATAAGCTGTCTATCATCTTGCAATAAGCCGACAACGATTTATTTACCTTAACCTTAATCTAACACAGATCTCAGATGGGTTAACGATTTATTTACGTTAAACCTAGGCAACACAGATCTCCTGAGAGCCCCAAAAAGTTGTTTCAAGCCTCTCAATGTATTGATTAAGGAACACGCCTCTAGTAATATATCACCATTCACCATGTTTAAGACTATCTAATTAACGCGTTGCGATAAATCGTAGCTAGGTTTGCTATGATGTAATATGCGCGTTTTAAATTATACTCTCGTCCAATACTGACAGCAAAAGCAGTTATGACTAGTGAAAACATTTTATAGATCGCAACTAATCCAAGCTTAAACAACGTTCCATGTTGTGAATGTAGTCACAAACCTAGCCTCTATTTAATCTAAAAGCTGGTCCTGCCACAAACAGTCCTAACAAAATGATCAAGTTTGGAAAAGTCAGTCCTCCTGACCTTTGCTACATCAAGTTGGCTAAAGCCCAATGTCGGAAATACAGTTACAATTTTGACGTTTAGTACATCGAGTTCCATGTACTTAATTATTTGATAATATTTATTTATTTTTTATGAAATTATGAACTATTTGGAAAAAGAAGCAACCAGACAATTAATTAGAGACATTTCAGACAAACAGAAAGCATTAAAATGTTTTTGAAGTATTAAATCTTTCCGCAGCGAATAAAAGTAAACGAAGTTAAAGTCCTACCATAAAGAGATCGTCAATGTGCAAATATTGGCTTAATAAGTACGACCTTCACGTTCTTAAAACGTTTCAGCAGCTTTTAACTTTTGGTGCTTCTTAAAACTTTAAGTCTGAAAAAATTGTTAAAGGAACAATAATAATAAACAACACAAAATGTAAATTATTATACAACAATAATATAATCTATAATTTAAGGGTAGGTAACTAGATAACAATGATAAAGGCGTTATTTAGGAGATAAAATAATTTCAAAATTTCATCCAATGTTTGCCTACATATAGCCAATTCTTTTACATCTTTTCTTTACATTATACAATCAACTTCAAATTTTATCGTATTATTATTTTACAACAGTTTTATATATTTAAAAAAACACTTAGTACTATATTACATAGAAATTATGATAAGTTAGTTATATTAGTAAATGATATATGTAGCGATTTCACAACCATGAAAACTATATTACTCTCAAATATCTCGACTGCAAACAAACAACAATTGGTTGTTATTTTGGGTAGGTTTTTGTAGCTAATATATGAAATTTAAAATGTTTAATAATAAAAAATGTGTTTAATTATAAATTGATTTTGGGTCAATTTTTAACCCAAAGTGTTTCTTATTTAGATTCCTGCTTTTGTAAACGTTGTTAAAAGTTTATAAACTTTTCTTTTAACGTTTATGGGCGTGAAGGGGGAAACATAATTAAGTTCTGACAGTTAAACCACTGGGAAGTGGTCTAACAGTCCACCGGGAAGTGGTCTAACAGTCCACCGGGAAGTGGTCTAACAGTCCACTGGGAAGTAGTGAGCATAATCATGCCACTCCTACAGACTGGGTTGGATCTCACTGGGAGCCGGAGGTCAGAAGACAAGATTTAGATCATAGTAGAATTAGATCATCAATAGTAACTTATATGTATGTTTCTGTCTCATGGTTTTAAGTTCAGTCTTACACGTTGTCACTGGGACATGTAGCCATAGTTTTTTAATGTATTATACATAAAATACTTAAAGGAGAAGTCATAAGGTATAGAACTCTATCTTACAGAGTTAGCAATTGGGGCTTAACAGCGTAGCTCACTTGCTATGTTATCTATCCTCTATGCCTTGTCACTATCACTTTCGCATAGATAATTTATTAAATCTGAATTCTTCAGATGAAGACTCCACAGTTAACCCCTATTAACCTGTTGTTGAGAATTAAATCCTCATCCGAAGAGTACTTGTGTTTTTGTTTCTACAGATATGCCTGCTTGAGTAGCAGTATATCGATAGGATTATTATAGTAAATAGAGGAAAAATATAAAATAAATAAACAAAAAATGAAAAATGCTCTGTAACTGATGTCATATGATGTTAAAGTAATTGTGATTACAAATGAGCACTCTTACTTTCTGTTTCTTTTAATCCATTATACTAAAAAATCCGTACTTTGAATTGGAGATATTATTATGGCACTTGAACATTTAGTTCTTTATACTTAATATGTGCAGTAAACAAGCAGAACGGCCTCAACATACTGTCTACCACGCCCACAATATTTTCAGATTACAAAACAAGAATCACCCTTAAAAAATGGAAAAAAGATTTAAACTGACATAGTAATTAAATCTCAAATTGTTGCAAGCCACAACAGGAAAATAATTAATTTATAAGTCACTAAATTATAATAAGTATTCTCAGTTAACCTATCAGCGTCCAGCGCAGCCTATTAACCTAATTAGTTAAATTTAAATTTTTGCCACATAACTTTGAAGAGCATAATTATTTTCACACATTTATTAATCGCTACAAACATCGGAAGCTTTTTTTATAATACAAATTATATATTATTTATAGTTATTTATATTACAATTAGTAGTAAAAAGTATAGTTTTTTAAATCTTTTAAATTCAATTAGTTAATATAGCACATTCATTTAACACTTTTTTCGTTTTTTGTGGCAATTTAAAAAAAAACAATAAAGAATATAAATATATAAACAACTAAGGCAACCAAATAAATCATAATAAATCACCATATGACAGTCACCATATTCATATAAATAATGGGATTTAATAACATTAAATACATAGATTGAAATATGGCATAAATAAATAATTTTAGATATATTGTAAACTCTAAAATTTTATTAATATTGGTTTAAAAATAAAGTAAGAATAAAATAAAATAATATTTATGTAAATGTAAATATATAAAAGAATACATTTGAAGAAAAATGATACCGGAATTGAAGGGTAGGTAAACGTTTCATGCGTAATATTATCTAAAAAATGCAAAATTATAAAGTATTGCCACCAATGCCATTTTGAATACCAATGTACTGAATAAATGTAGTCTTCATTAGATTCTTGATTTCCCTTTAACCTAAACAAAGAGAAAATTTAAAAATGAAAATATCTATAAAAATGAGGGTAAAGAGAAAAGGGGTAAGGGTTTCAAAAGTTAGTTTTTAGAAGAAATTACATCCGATAAACGAAAAATAGGATATAAAAGGGCGCTGAGGTATATCTAGTTGTTGTCGAAAACAAATGTTTGCTCTCTGAAAATATATTAATATTATGATATAATAGACATCACATGTAATATTCATATTTACTATTCTCATTGTTATAGCATACATCTATTGATCTGATCTCACAATAATTCTGTTTCAAAATAAACCAGAATCAAACATTATTTATATAAAAAGTAGAGGCACGAATTTAGAGTTGTGGTGTTTTTTCCTCTTTATAGAACACAACGCTTTAAGGGCTAATTTTAGACATTAAGATCAAAAAAAGCATTTATACTACCATGCTTACTTTTTGAGACAAATGCATCCTTGATATTTTACTACTTAAGTCAAAGGTCATGTGAGCTGTTTCGATCCAAATTATTTTTTGCTTTCAAGAAACCGTAGAATAGTTTTCTTACAAAACGTTAGCCTCTGATTTGGTTCTGCGGTTCGGTAACGGTGCACGGCTATTAAATGGAACAAAAACATATACACTCTTGAGTTTTAGGAGCGAGCTTAATGGTCGTATGGACTTAAAGGAATTTGGAGAAAGGATAAAAAACCTGAGTACCGAATCCTGTTTGAAACCAAATCCAAAACCTTTCATAGTGAGCCTATGCAGTCATTCAGACCTCTACTATGCTTTATAAGCATTAATAGCTATATCCAGAGTTACAGAGTACAGGCGTTAAAAACGCATCTACATCCCACAATGTGCTGATTGCTTCATTTGCAATCATCTACAAACTTGCCAATTAGCAAGCCTGAAAAAAGTGTGAAATTCATGCAGAAGACCACCAATTCTCATTTTAAGAAAAAAGGTAGCATTGGTAGGCCCGCTATTCAGCGTAAGAACCATGTGACCTGACAGAGAATTAAACCTGGGTTATCCAGTGACTAGAGGTATCTCCGGTAACTTTGAAGAGGCCTAAAACTAAAACTAACTGAGCAACTACCTAAACTTCTATGATTCGGCGGCTATAGCTAAATCATCCACCTGGATTTTTAACCCTCTTCAATAAGAACCAACCACTTTTATCCAAATCAAATCTTCCACTCATGGGAAAACTTTCATTTCAAAAACGTTTCGTCATTCAAATAAAAGTGGTAAAAAATATCCATAAAAATCATTGTTTGTTTGGACCTAACGACCCAATAGAATATGAGAATATCTTGTAAATGTAAAATTCACCTAAAATTAGTTAGTGTGAAATATATAAAAAAATAACATTAACTGCAAAAGCAGGGTTAAAACAAATAAAATTAACGATTCAACAATTAAAATGATAAAATAAAATGAGAGAATTTTTCCAACAAAAAAAAAGTTGAATACTAGAATTACATAAATAGAGGGCTTGAGGTCGCAGTTTTACAACTAGAGGACCAATTATAGAGAAAAAAGAGGAAACCCCGACGGTTTTATTTTTACTTTGAACCTACACGAGCCTATAATTGCTAGAGAAAATTATCCTCTACAAACTAAGCATTTTACTCAGTTAACTACATGGGAAAAAGTTCAAAAGAAAAAAATTGAATAGCAGAACAACAAAAAAAGTGTTGTGTCATTAAAGGGCACAAAGGGTTCTGTTAGCGTTTTGTTCTCTAAATTATAGTCTTCAGATGAAAATAAAACTACAGTTTAGTCCAATATTCCATTGACGCCGGAGCATTGGGAAAATGCCAAGTTTTATAGAGAAAAAAATTGGTCTATTCAAGTTTTTTAAATGGCAAATCTATTAAATAACAATAGTGAAATGGGTAGTTAAACTATTCAAAGGTAAGAATTAATCTCTTAACAGCTTAATCACAAAATAATATGTTACTTGATCTTAACAAAAAATAAAATTCTAATGCCTAGGTCCACAAGCCAACTTATTTTCTTTGATGTTTGCTTTCTTGCTTAACTTGCTCACCATTCTAGTTCTTGCAAGTTTGCGGAGTATACTTTATATAATAAGCATTAGTATTACAACTTGTTACTTCATTTTTTACAGATTTTTCAAAGAAATTACGAATATTTATTCCACAGGTTACACAAAACTATGGTCATTATTCCACAATCAGCATTGTTAGCACTCATTTAATAATCAGTTTATTCAGATTTTTAAACTGTTTTACGATATTTTTTTCAACAAATGCATATGATTGAGTAAAAAGTCATACTTCATGGTTATGAAGCACTAACCGACAACTTAACAAAATTTGTTGAGCTAGAAAGCGCGAATTTCAATGGAAAATCGGTAATATTTCATTTTTAAAAAAATCCCAAAGCCTTTACGAGTGAACTGAGTAGATAAAATAAAAGAAATGATATAAAGATGTTTTAGAGGTATGAAACAGTAGAAGGTTGGCTGCAATGCGGAAACTTATATTTATTCACATAACCTGATAGCAGTTGGTAGAACCTCACGCATCTTGGCGGGCGTGATTCGTTTTTATAGGGTTTATATCAGGAAAAAATTAAAAACTAATGCCATGAATTGTTGGATGGTGAAAAAAATACTTATTATGTAGACAAATGATTTTTACTTTTCCTCATTTATACCGTTGGTATATAGGAAAAGTATTGTGTTAGCGAAAAAAACCAAAACCGTGATGTCACTGAAATTATCCGTTTTAGGTGTTTTTAAGGCATTCTAAGTGATTTTTACAAAATATTGTTTCAGTATGTGAGTGTGTCTGTTATCATCGTAGCTCTCCCAGTGTATTTATGCTAGAGAGATGAAACTTTGTATATAACTCAGTGTACTGCTGAAAGTTACGCTGAAAGTAAATAATTTTTATCACGTTATTAACCCGCAATAATGACAGCAAAAATATCGAAAAATCATTAAACGCAGAAAATTGATGCGATCGAATTGAGATTTGGCACGCATGTAGCTATGTATAAGACTAACTTATGTGCTAAGTTTCATCTCATAATCAGAATTATTTTACTTTTTATTTTCCGGCAATGGATCTACTAAGTTCGAGACCCATCCTGTCTTTGTGACAAATCATCACTATCAACATTGACTCATACTATATTTCAATGTTCTCTATTTGAAAAAAGAAAAAAAACATTCATTGTGGATCTCCAACTTGGACCACAAGGGAAGGCTCGGTCTCCAAGAAATTAGTTTATCCATATTCACAGACATTTTTCTATTTTTTCCAAAATTCATTCTGTCTTGATTTTACTTCAATATAACAAAATATATTATTAGAATATTTATTCATTATCAACTATAGATTTGCTTTTTTAAAGTTTTAATTTATTTTATCTCATAAATTACTAAATATTATCTTATTACGTCATATTATTATTTTAATAAACTTGTTTATTAAATCATCATTAATATCATTTCACTATTATACTTTATAAAAAGTTATGTTAATTAACATAAAAAAATGTTGAATTTTGAAATATATATGAAGGACCAAAGTAATAATACATATGTTAATGGTATAATATTAAATAAAAAGAGATATATAATTAACCTTTAACGATATAGGTTTACATATAAATTTATAATCCCTTTTTTATATTAATATATTCTATATTACCATTACATATGTATATTTACTTTGGTCCTCATCCATATATATTTACAAAATCAATATACTTATTTCCTTAACACTTACTAACCTAGGGAATATAGGAAAACACATATTGTTGTTTTGGCGAAAAAATTGAAACCGGGTATGTCCACCGGAATTATCCGTTTTAGGCGTGTTAGGGCCTCCGTGAGTGGTTGTCGTAAAAGTTGGTCTATTATTTGCTGTACTGTGTACTCTGTAAAAGTAGTTTGTGGTGTGATCTGTTCTTCATCGTGAGCGCCTAGTGTATTAAATGCCTAAGAGCTAGAAAACTTATTGTACAAAATCAGTCGTATACCCGCTAGTGGGTCTGTTGCTACTTTCACGAACACATATTTGTTGTCAAAAAATTTTAAAAAATTCATAAACACGGAAAAATTACGCATCCTGATAGAATTCTGGCATCCGAATTTAGCACTGGTATAAGACAACATAAGTGCCAATCACTCTCGTTAATCAGCATTATTCTACATTGTTATCAAATGACTTGAAATCACGATTTTTTTTTAAAAAAGTGTTGTAAAAACTCGCGATCTAATAACTCC
>JACMZG010000022.1:13215202-13330202 GCA_018340805.1 Microvelia longipes
TAGAGAGGCTCATATTTCTTAAATTTTTAATCATCGTAAAAATAACCTAAACATCTTCAATTATTAATATAACCAAATAAACAGCACAAAATTACAGTGACTAATATAATACTAGAATTAAAATATAAAGATAAAACACAAACAATGGGCGAAAATCCTAGAACAATCGATTTATGGTAACCTTTACACACTCTTGGAGGAGGTTTTAAAATGGTTACACAGAGCTTTGAGACACCCTAAAAAGCAGTCTCAATGTATTGACATAGGTTATAGTCCCTCTAGCAATATATTTCTATGTTTTAAAACGTCTAATTTGATGATTTGAAAATGTGAACATGCTTTTAAATACATCGAACTTAAACTTGAATCCCATTAAATGAAAACTCGATTGGAGTAGATAAACCGAAATAAACAATTTACCGTTTACAAATTAAAGAGACGGTAACATGAGCACGAGTAAAAGGATATGTAACATTCAAGAATGAAATGAAAGAGGGTTATGAAAAGCTTCAGTAAAAAAGGTGGGAAAATTTTATTTGTCTATTTTGTCCTCAATGGCTCTTCAACAAAATTAAATTTTTAAAATAAACACCATAAAAAAGTTAAAGAGAGTAAACATGTATTCGTAACATATTTGGGAAAGAAAAACATTTGGGAGAGGAAAATCATCCCTTATATTGGGTAAAAGCGTAATCTAATATGCCCTTTTAGAAATACGAATGAGAAGTGGAGGGGTATGAACCCTTTCTCAAAAGGGACCCCCTTTTAAAAGTCCCAACTTCGAAAAGGCTAAACCCCTCCAATTCCTGAAAATTCCTCTAACAGCTTTTCCATAAATATTACCAATTCATCCGAAATTTTCCACACCCCCTAAAATGAGTCGGATGAAAGTTCGGAAATTGATGGAGAAATGTTTAACCCACAATTGTCAACAAATATATTTCTATATAAATTTAAAATGCATCTTTATAAAATATACGTAATAACAATTTAAATGTCTTTGATTAAACTACTAGTTTTCTGCTCAAGTTTTAAACATTTTATTTATCGGCTGACATAGATGAAAATGCTAAATTAAATCACACCAATAACAGTGTAAACAGTCTTAATTGGAAAAAGCAAAATAAGGTAGAAAATATTTTTTCTCAGGAAAAACAAGGAATTATCAATAGAGGTTTCCCTCAAGCGTTATACGAATGTATGCATGATAAATTTTAATAAATTTTTATGCAAACAAATAAATGTTACCGTTTTTTTAAGAAAAAAAAGTACAGTACTTTCATCAATAATAAGGTAGATATAAAAGAGATCCAATTAGTAAGAGAGTTTGTTTAAAGTATTTTAGCAACAATGAAATTTTTCAATGTTGAATAGTTTTACAGGAAAACCCATAGCAGGTTCGTTTGGTACAAAGACTGGAGCACACTACTTCATTATCCACAATTCTTCTGCAAAAATTTTTTATAGAGCAATCTAGAGTGAACCCCTAAATAAATGGGAGAGCGAACAGAAAAAAGTAAAAATTGGAATAACCTTTTGGCATAGGGTCATATTTTCACTAACAAATTCTCAAAAATTAGCATATAAGGTTAGTGTCATGGAAGGTTAAATAAGCCTTTTTCGCATATATATATATATATATATATATATATATATATATAATATATATTATATATATATATATATATATATATATATATATATATAAAGTAGCTTAAGTGGGACAACCTCATAGGCTCATTTTTGAATAAACTAAGCTTAATTTCACGTGATAATTTCATAATATAAATGAAAAGTTAGGAGCACATTGGAGCAACATGCACTTGAAAATTTATTTTAAGTAACAGCTTGTGATTAAAATATTTTTAAATACAAAAATTTCCGGACAGTTCATTATTTGATTCTGATTTACTCGGTCTTTTAGGCGGAGTTATAAGTGCAGCTTACAGTAATACCCTAAACACAACCAAAAATAGTTTCGTACTCTAGGTTACTCTTGTGTACTCTTCACCTAGTGCCGAACAAATCAGTGTCGAGCATATATTAATCACATTACAATAACTTACCATTGAGCACATGAACTGTAATAGATTTAGGTTTAGCGTTAGAAGGATTACACTGATATTTGCCCGAATCAGAGGGCTTAGCTCTTTGTATTAATAGAAAACTCGTCGTGGTCTCTCCTTTCTCGGTTATAACACTTACTCCACCTCTGGGACTGTCGTAGCTTATTATCTGAAACAGTAAAATAAACAACCGAGTTATTCATAAATGTCAAGGACGAAAAAATTTAGAAAACAGTAAGCAAAGTATGATATAGTGTAGAAACAGTTCAATTGTTTCTATATTAAATGTTCATTCAGCGAACATGTTAAACGTGCATTTTTTAGATTAGTGAGGAAGTCCAACAAGGATGACATTCATAGGCGATTTTTTGTGATACATCGAGGAGCTTAATATATATATAATATATATATATATATATATATATATATATATAAATATTAAATATAAAAACGAACTTCATTTTTAAATTCATCCTTATCAAATAAAGTCAAATAGTTATTAAAAAGTCATAAACATTTACATAAGTAAATTTATACAAGCATAACTTGGTAAGTATAGACTAATTAATAAGTCTTAATATTATGTTATACATAGGTGGCAAGACCTTAGAGAGAATTATGATTTACATTGAAATTTCTTGTTGTTTCCTGATATGTAATGACGACCATTTTGGTACAATCAGCCACCCATATAATTCAATTAAGTGACAATATGAATTCTAGTATGTTATAATGACATTGACTACAACACTACAAGGTAAACATTATCTACCGCTTCATTGTATGAGTGATGTCAGCATTGGAGCAGACAGGTAAGTGATGTCTAAATATCACTAGCCTGTTTGTGTCAGAAATTATTACCCCTCAAGCAATGACAATTCAAGTAATAGAATAATATTTGTATTGCCTCATTAGGTAATTTTATAATGAAACAAGCTGTCATCATACAACAAGGCTTCCCTACATATCAACTTAAAATTATAGGAGCATATTAAAGTAGCTATACTTTTCTGTTAACAAGAAAATAACATATTCATTCATGTAAATATCTCAGGCTTGATCAAGTGGACTTTAGTTCTATAAAAAGTTTTGAATGATTTATTCAATTAATATATATTTCGCCTATAATTTTAGGCATCTTCAGAATCTATATCTACAAGCTACATTAATAAACTATTAAAATAAATAAATAAACAAACGCAATACATTAATGGAAAGACATACATTTATTTGAATAGTAGATGTAGATATGGATTCTGAAGATGCCTACAATGATAGGCGAAATATATAATAATTAAATAAATAATTCAAAACTTTTTATAGAACTAAAGTCCCCTTGATCAAGCCTGAGATGGAGTTCTATAAACTTTTCAGTGCTACAAAGAACAAACTATTACCATGTAATTATCTTAAAAATATGTAAGCCATAGAAAACCTAAGAACAAAATTTTAGGTTATCAAAAAAATCCTTAAAAAAGGATTTTTAAAAAGTTTACATTGACGCCACTTATGAGATTATGAGTAAGAATGATCCAAAAAACTAATTTGTTCTTCTTCTCACAACTTGATTTTTGTGCTAACTTTCATTAAAATTGGATTAACCGTTTAGTTTGAGCTGTGGCGTGTTTACAAGAAATGTGCACATCTATACTATCATACACACACACGCCAAATTTTTTTCGGTTTTGGAATGTGTAAGTGAACAAACGTTGCTTTGATAAAAATTAAGCGTTACATGTTTATTCCTCTTCACTTATACCGCAGGTATATAGCAGAAGCATTGTTTTTGTAAAAACAATCCCAAACCAGGATGGCGTTTTTAAGGCCTCCTGAGTGGTTACCACAAAGTTGTTTGTGTGTATACGTGTATGTGTGTTTTTGGAGCCTATGCCACAAGTGATTATTACATACGCTCAACCTTGTTTCCAAAAATAGCGGGTAAAACATCTCACTATAGGATTATTTCGACCACCAATCCTTCTCCTTTTCCTTCTTTCATTATATAAATAAAATACAATCATTTTACAATAATATGACTTATTATAAAAGAAATTATATCCAGAACTTTATGTTTTTGTATGTATATAGCTCAGTAATTCTTCCTGATCTTTTCTTTATATTATAGTTTGTTTCGCTCAATAAAAACTCTGACGATAAAATAACAAAACTTCTTTTATATTGTATCTAGGTATGAAAAAATAATATGTAGGTATGAACAAACAGAACTTGTTGAGCAAGCAGAACTTGCTTGTTTTTAACTCCCTCATTAGACTACAATTATTCCTTAAAATCTCGCTTCGCGTCATCACTACCTCTATGAACCAGATTTCTATGATTATGAGGAAAATTAATGTCAAATCAAGATATTAGGACTCCAAGCCCACTGTAAGTCATAACAAGGATACATTTAAATTCAAAAGATATATTATGACAAATAATTATATCATGATAGATAAATGTTAAAATTAAATCATGAAAATAATAAAAACATTTAAACAGAAGACGTAACATCCCTCACATACAAACTAAAAGAATAGCGTGGAAACCTTTTATAGGAGTTAAAAATAAATTTTATTAGGAGCATGGCCAGGTAGCTGCAATCATAAATAATCGTCCACTTTATTAAAAATGTATCTAATATTTTTAACCTTTAAGTATCTTATTTTTATCACTTCACTGGAAAGCTTTAACAATACAATCTTTTTTTTAAAAAAAAGCGTAATGAAAATAAAATTTGTTTTTGAAGGTCCTTAGTTATGGATAAAGAAGGTTATAAAATTCATTTTTTACAAAGGGGAAAAATAAGAGCAATATGGCGGCAAAAAGAAACACTATAACGGTAATGTAGAGTAAACAAAGCAAAAAAAAGCTTTAAGAAATTTTTTACGACTAAATAGGTGGGGCATTTTCCAAGTGTAAGTGGGGCCTTGTCGCCCGAAAATTCGTGAACTTTTTCCTTTCATTCCTTTAGTAATAAAAAATCAGCATTGAATACGGCGAACTAACAATAACGTCACAAAAAGGGACTAAGTTACGGATATTTTTTTAAACCCCACTTCAAGGTAAATGACTTCAGATTAAAACTCCTAAAGGAAAAGAGAGGGAGTTGAAGAGAGGGAACCGTTTTTAAAACTCCTCGATCCTCTAGAAATATGCCTCTCTATTTTTTATGAAGTGGATATCCTTTCAGGTATAAAAGGCATGTAATTATGACATTTTTAAACCGGAATTATAAAATAACTTGACGAAGGTTTTTTTACAGTATTTATCAATAAAAAAAACGCTAAAATATCAGGTACAGGGTTTCACAGAACTTTTTCTCACAAATTCTATGTCGCGTCTTCTCGTTCTCAGAACGTGACAATGCCCAAGTTAAGGTTTAATGTCATAATATGAAAGACAGATGTAAACAACTTTAGTCTATATTTATGTTTAGTATTTATGTTCGCTGTATCAGTATTTATGTTCGCTGATACATAAAGGGGAAAGGGGGCTTCCATTCCTTGCTTTTTCACAGACACTACTTCGCTGACTTTAGACACGCTTAGAAGAAGTCTTTTATGAATAGATTGGTACTTCTCATTTATATAATAATAAGTATTTAGGAGGAGTATTGTGTTTGCAAAACCGAGATACTACCGGAATTATCCGTTTCAGGTGATTTCCAGAACTCCTGATTGGTTTTCACAAAGTTGATAGTCTGTTTGTGAGTGTGTGTCTGTTATCATCGTAGCTACCAGTGTATTTATGCTGGAGAGTTAAAACTTTGTACAAACCTCAGTCTACAGGTGTATTGTGCTATTCGGAAAATATTTTTATGACCTTTAACCCACTGTAATGTCTCAGCGAAAATTTTGAAAAACCATAAATCACCATGTACGAAAACCATGTATAAGAGTAACCATGTATGTCTTTAAGTTTCATCTTATTATCAGCATTTTGATTTTTATCATATGACTTGAGTACAATTTTAAAAAAAATTGTAAATTGTAAAAGCTCAGGAAATAATCTAATTTGATTGAAATTTAGTGCAAGTACATAAATTAAGTTAGTAAAAAAGGAAACTATGTTTCATTTCAATACGACAAGTATATCCATGATTATTGTTAGATCATAAACTTTAAGCAGCATGTAGCGTGGTCAGTGCCTACTTGGGTGACCGCTGGGAATGCAACGGTTGTATATACTATCTGAGGACAAGCGAAGCGAGTCTTAAGGCCTGTTGCAGTATATATTTAACGTCTTGTATATTCTGAGCAAAGCACGACCGATCCAGAAAGGATGAGCATAGCGTATCCGATGTTATGAGCAAAAGTTTCAAGGTACCCCACACCCGATTTTTTATTGCATTGCATTTTGCAATGATTTTGCGAATTTTCATCATGTGGGCCTTTTTGCAGCCTCCTTGCATAGCAATGCCACTAAGCGGGATTACAATGCTCCCCGTGTCCAAAGTTATAAGGAGAAGTACCCGGGTAAACTGCAGCCGATTTATGTTCTCTAAATATAATTTAAAAAGTGTTCTGTATGCAACAATATCTCCTCATCTTTTACAATCTTTTTATGTAAAGCTTAAATTCAAATTAATTATCCATTGATTGTGGAATTTATTGGTAGAAATACAAAAAAATAATGTAAGGTATAGAGAAGGTGTAATTGATAAGTCAGTAGATCTGCACAGTATAAAGATACGATTATGAAAGTAATACCAGGTACATGAGCAGATTAGGACTAGCTATTTAGCCATTAGGAGTATTGTGTTTGCAAACCCGAGATAATACCGGAATTATCCGTTAGTAACATGGATGCTGTTGGAAACGGCTTTGAGGAACCCTGTGTCCAATTTATTTTCCACTGACTTTCGGATTTTATTAATCATTAAAAGCACGTTCTAATTGGATTGGTTACAGTAACATATATTCTATATCTGTAGTTTTCTAGAATACAAAGTTTGGTGCCCTCGACGTAAAAGGTAATGTGTAAGCCTAATGGTCAATAAATTTTAATAAAAGGATGCTTTTAGTAATACTAAACAGCAAATCTGATATCAAGTTATGTCCTGAATGATGGTCTAGTAGTCTAAGGATCTAATTACAGTATTGGCTTGAAACAAATTTTAAAGGGGTTTTCAAGTCATTGCTTAATACATCTATAACATACTTCCGACGAAAAATGAATTTTACATGTTTCAATCTTTTAGTAATACCAGCTCAAGTAATTATAGATTTAGGTATTTAACAACTTAAAGAGCATAAAAAAGTTACTTCTGCAATGATTATACTATATTAATAAAGTAGTTATACGTAGATTCAAAAACTCAAGTGATTTAAATTATGTTTGATCTTAAATTTTCAATAAAACTAATATTGCCTAATTTACAAAAAACTGGACTCAATTTCAGAGAACAACTAGTAAAAGTAGCTAAAAACTAATTGAGCACAATAATTAAGAAAGTAATAACCAAGCACAATTATGGGTGATATTAAATTACAAATTTATACACGTGTTTTATTTTACATCAATATTTATTAGCAAAAAATCTGAAATATCATGCTATCATAAAAAACATAATTAATAACTATACGAGGAAAAAATGCCATTGATTTGCTCATAAATTTTAATAACGAATGTGTAATATTATACGATGGCCAATTATTAAAATAGTTGAAAAAATTGTAGCACAAGACTCGATATGAGATAAACACGAGTAAATATAGTTATATAAATATATTATTTATTTATTTAAGTAAACTAATATTAAATTGAAGAAGAAGAAACTACTGGTTGACATATATATTTAAGCATAGCAATAATAAATTATAGGTATAAGTCATGCATATGTAAAAGAGGAAAAATATTAAAATTTATAATAAAGTTTGTTAAATCTCCCACTCTGGTCTGGTTTAGCATAATTTTTAATTATCATCATGATATTAGAGGTATAACGTTATTATACTAATAAAATTATATATTCTAATGAACAAACATTAATTATGTGTTTTCTTTATTTACTTCCAAAAGTACAACTAATCCATGGTAAATACTATATTATGTAACAAGACTGTGAAGATATTAATAACACCAATTTCGTCTTTCCACCAATAAGCTTTAATTTACTCTGAGCAGAGCCGGCTTTCGGCTATAATCTACAGTGCCGGTGAGATGTTTGTGGTGATGTTGCAGTGCCGGTGTCAGACTCCAAGAATTGAAAGACTCAACATCTCACCGGCACTGTAGATGGCATTATAGCCGAAAGCCGGCTCTGCTCAGAGTAAATTAAAGCTTATTGGTGGAAAGACGAAGTTGGTGTTGTTAATATTGTAGACCATTCCACGGCGCTCACTAAAGTTATACTGTGAAGATCTTTTTTTTCCGTGGCGACTGTATTTATTGTAGAGATAGGAGAAAGGAGCCCAGGTAAAACTAGTCATTCCCATTTGTGTAGTAATATTTTTGGGCGTAGTAATAGTAAACAACTATTTAGAAGACAATCAGTATATTGTATAGACAATCAGTATATTGTATAAACATTTGCCGGCATACTGCTTTCGATCGACTCTTAGGCTAACTTTTTTAATTCTTGCGACGTATTTTTAATGTTTAAATCTATCCATGATTAAATAATAATAAATTAATAACTAATTTCTCGTCACTTGATAATAAATAATTAATAACTAATTTCCCGAAAATAAAGAAAACTTAGTTAACAAAAACGTTCGATTATTCATTTGATAAACAAAAAAAGGAAGAAAAACAAGTCGAGAAGGAAATATTATTACCTTGTAGTAAACTACCAGCGCCTACCTACTGGACATTTGAGGAACTTCACCATTTACCAGTGACAGTAAAAAAAACTGTTACTGTTAAAATGCGTAAAAACCATTTATCAATTTTTTTAGGATGTAGAGTGCCTACTTTACAGTCCCCCGAACAATTTTTTTTTATATATTTTATAAAATTGCTTAATATTTGAAACATCGAAGAAGTAAATATAGGGTAAATAATATATACAAATAATATCCCAGTATAATAAATGTAGGTGAGGTTTAACCTTGAACACTATAGTTTGAAGACGTAATCTGTGGGTCTACAAATCTGGAAGTGCTAACCTAATATAAACGGATCTTATGCTTTCAATAAAAAAAGTTCTTCAATGGTGAAGTAATTCTTATAACGCTGAAACAGAGCTGAGGTTTTTATCTCAATGTAATTGCAAAGTTTGGTGTTTTAAGTCCGCGTATTTCTGCTCTCCTTTAAGCAGACAAGCCTTAAGGTTGAATTTATGCCTATTTACACTAGAGGCATGCTTCACAAAACATTTAAGATCAGTCACGATAAGCAAGTCAAATACAGCTTTGAACTTTAATACCACTCCCGTTTAGGAAATAATTGAATCGTCATTCTTAAATATGGTATATTTATAAACATATTATATTCTCTATTTATATAATACTATAAATGTTTATAAAAGAATGCCCGTTTTAGGGCCTTTTGGCCCATCAGGGTATTCACCCTGCGGGAACCACCTCAGGTGGGTTGCATCTACTACACTCTAAGAATTAATTAAAGTTGGCGAAATCTTTTTAATACAAATACTATTAATAAAATCTTTGAGTATAGCCCGGGCTGCGAACCCCGGACCTCCGGTGCCGAAGTCGAACGCCTATACGATCACGGCCACGGAGGCAGATTATAAATGTATATATCTAGTATATATTTATATAATATTCTCAAAATTTTATTAAACTTATTATTAATTTTATGTAGTCCTATATTTTTGAAAAATATTATTCTCAACCTTAATCATGAAATATTGTAATTAAAATAACAAAGGTGTTTCACGCCCAATATTTCTTCTAATTTTCTTTGTTTAAAAAACATTTTTTGCTAAGTTTTCCTCCAACCACTTACCATCTGGTGTTGCTCATCTAGGAGCCAACAAGATTTCTCTTAAATCTTAAAGTAGAGGAAACTTAAGGATGAAAAAGAAATTTTGGAGGAAAAGGAGAGAAAAAGTAAAGCGAGCTTTAGTAGATGAATTCTGAAATGGATTAAACCAGATACAAAATTTAATTTGAAGAGGGGTAGGGTTTCGCCTCCTGCGGTTCCATTTGGTTAGAGGAAGTGGGTAATGGGAAGGATTTGGGCTAAAAGCCTCCCACCATTTACCCCGCATTTTCTCCCAGATTTTCAATATTCTCTAAAGATTCTTAACCTTCTTTTTTACCAAGAAAAGCCTTTAGGTAAATAAATAAAATCAGCTGGATACGCTTTTTCTTTAGTGACGCATAAATTTAAGTAAAACTAAATTACCAGAAATCTGTGAGTTACCCAAATATAATTTTCTCCAGCCTTAAAAGTTTTAAAACATACCAAAAAATAAGAAATGAATTAAATACTAATTAATCACAAGATTCTCAACACTCGCATTTCTAAAGATTACTGTTTCTCGTAATAATTCATTTTTATCTTTAAGGCTTTAACTCAAACTTACATCTTAACTTATCGTTCAGTGCTCCCTTTAATATACTACATTTCCTCTTAAATAGAGTGTGTACTTTTATTTATATTACTTCTCAAAAGACTAAGCTAATTTTGTGCATCTAGTAACAATTATTTTCATCAGATAAAACAGCTAACAAAATAGCCGATCTAGCAAAGTTTCAATCTATACTTTAAAAAACAGCTATATTAAAAAATAATTGCATTTCAAATTAAAGTAATTCTTAAGATTTAAAATTATATATTAAAGCACATTAAATTAAAAAAAAAATAAATTAATTATTTACTTATTTACTATTTAAACCTTTTACAAATATTTAATTTCACTAATAATTACAATAGATTTTAAATTCCATTATACTTAAACATTAAATAAAATTTACAGTCTGTGTGAAGTTTTTGCTCATCCTTTCTTTCAAAAGGAATATAAACTAATTATTTAGGAGTGTTATTATGAATGAATCTCTATTAACAAAGAGATATTTCGGGCGAAAAGTTACCACGATGGGTTCACTATCTCTGACTCAAGAATTCCTCTAAATATCTTGGCACCTTTAGGTAAGGCATTCAGTATGACAACCATGTTGACCTAATGCCAAGAAGCACAAAAATTACTAGGTACATTATCACATACTAATTTTCTGTCGATTAGACCTATTTCCCCCAAAATAATTACAGCCGTGTATAAGGAAAAGTAAAAAAAAAACCAGTAAATGCATCCGTTTCATTCTTAGCGGTCACCTATACAGCATTGAATACACTCAATCCCCAAAATAATTACAGCCGTGTATAAGGAAAAGTAAAAAAAAAACAGTAAATGCATCCGTTTCATTCTTAGCGGTCACCTATACAGCATTGAATACACTCAATCCCCAAAATAATTACAGCCGTGTATAAGGAAAAGTAAAAAAAACCAGTAAATGCATCCGTTTCATTCTTAGCGGTCACCTATACAGCATTGAATACACTCAATCCCCAAAATAATTACAGCCGTGTATAAGGAAAAGTAAAAAAAAACCAGTAAATGCATCCGTTTCATTCTTAGCGGTCACCTATACAGCATTGAATACACTCAATCCCCAAAATATTACAGCCGTGTATAGGAAAGTAAAAAAAACCAGTAAATGCATCCGTTTCATTCTTAGCGGTCACTCTATACAGCATTGAATACACTCAATCCCAAATAATTACAGCCGTGTATAAGGAAAAGTAAAAAACCAGTAAATGCATCCGTTTCATTCTTAGCGTCACCTATACAGCATTGATACACTAATCCCAAAATAATTACAGCCGTGTATAAGGAAAATAAAAAAAAAACAGTAAATGCAGTTTCATTTTACGGTACCCTATACAGCATTGAATACACTCAATCCCCAAAATAATTACAGCCGTGTATAAGGAAAAGTAAAAAAAAAAAACCATTGACAAGAAATAACGCCCTATGATAACACAAAATAAAAAATACGAAGTCAAATTCTCTAATTTTCTGGAAAGCATACAGGTGGTCTAAGATGGTCAATCGAACTTCTTCTAAACCAAGTGCGTCAGTTATATATAGTTTCAGTATTTCCACAATGTATTTAAATTTGTTATAGGTAGTGAGGAAAAGACAAAAACTGTTGAATAGAAAACTTAATTTGAGGAATTTCGGGTAATTTAACATAATAAAAATTATATTACAAGGTTCTTAACAGCACAAGTTTTGATTTTGCCTGACAGTTGTTCTGGGGGGGGGGGGGGGGTAATTACACACAGAAGTTGTCTGCTATAGGGAGGGGGGGGGGAATAAAACTTGTCGAGCCAAATTACTCCCCGTGTCTCTTATTAAAAACTTTTCATAATTGTTATCTGTTAAGAGTTGACAGAAATTTTGACAATCTAGGAAAATCAGAATTTTAGTCAACCATTTTCAAATAAAGATAAAGGTTTTAACTTTGTTTTCTATAAAGGAGCAATTTAGTAGGGAAACTTACTTATAGTTTAGTAGGTGAATTGGTTTTAAATTCACCAACAAATGTCTTCAATTTATAATTTCACAGACAGGTAGTTGAAAATATACAATGGGATGTTTGAGTTCAGTATACCCGACTCTTACGACGGATGAAAATACAAGCTAATGCAAGTTTCCATGTGCTACAAAGATAGAGGTTATAATCAGGTAGAGGTGATAAATCACATAGCAAGTAGGCTATATAATAAACTGCGTAGGCTTCCACGGTTATTGTCATGAAGATTTAGGTCTTCCCGTGGTGACCGCGTCAATGTAGATGAAGAATCCGACATTTCGCTTCCACTGTGGGAGGCATCTTTAGGGATGTAGGACATCATGGAATGTTCTACAAAGCTGAACTGGGGGTCAGCTTTGTAGAGCATTCCATGATGTCCTACATCCCTGAAGATGCCTCCCACAGTGGATGCGAAACGTCGGATTCTTCATCTAAATTGACGCAGTCACCACCGAAAGACCTAAATCTTCAAGTAGGCTATATTGTTGAGCCTTTTATTTTTCTTTAGGCACAAAAATAGTGTTTTGTACTTTATGAGTCAAGTCTAGGCATTTAGTGGCTTGCGTAATTTTGAGCCTTCACAGTGGAAATAACTATAAGTTTATATAATTTAGAATTTAGTAAGACTAAGCTTTTCTGTTCTAGAAAACTATGGTAGAAAGAAATATATATTTTATATATTTAAAAAAAATAATTTATTGAGGATAAATTTTCTTAAACCCCTATTTCGTTTAGGGTAAGAGAACTTTTATTAACACCTGACATCGCATAACTTTAGAATAAGCAGAAAACATCACAATAATAACTCTAAAGAACATCTTGGTAAACGTTCGATTTCAAATTATTTCAATTATTTCAAATTTAAAATTAAATTAAATTTTATAAAATCACAATATTCTCAAAATAGAACAGAGAATAAAAGCCAAAAAAGTTATCATTAAAAACATAATGTCATCGCGAATAAAAATGATATTAATAAAAATAACAAAATGACAGTAAGTATAAAAAGGAACATGACTGGAAAGAATTAAAAGATATTCGTATTAAAAGAAAATACAGACGGAAATAATAATAATGTAAGTTGAAGAAAGAGAACATGGGCCAAAATATAGAGCAGTGAGGTAGAGGAAGATAGGGCCCAACTCCCTTCCTCAGCCAACAATTTTTAAGAATTCAAAATGCAAACATTTATAACAGGTTAACAAATATTATAAGAGGGTTAAAAATGCATGAGCAAAGAATTTTAGAACCTAGAGATAAATAAGAAAAAGGATTTTTTATTTTTCCGACAGACATATCATAGCTTGGCTTTTCTGTTAAGTAGATATTCGTTTTACAGCTTCATTCTTAAAAAATGTCTTATTTTATACCTAAGGAAGGTAAGCTAAAAATTAGGTCAATGTAGTACCAAATTTATTTTTGAAATTCAGCTCACATTTTATTAACGTATGCAAATTAAAATTTTCTCTTCTTCTATTTATTTTATAAACTTTTGACTTCTTAAAAAAGCTTTTCAACGACTCATTACAATAATGTCAGCTAAGAGAGAATTATTCGTTATGAAGGTGAAAAGGTCGTCAAGAAACTACTATTATAGACATGTATTGTTAGAGCACTTATAAGACGACAAACGAGACCAATCAATACTGCATATACAGAACTATTATACTCTAATCTGTAAGTAAACAATTTACAGCACATTAAAAAATCAGGTACGGGGTACCTCGGAACATTTCCACATCAGATTCGCTACGGTTATTTATTTATTTATTTATTTATTTATTTATTTATTTATTTATTTCTAAGAGTTATACAAATACATAAAATTACAAAAGTAAAATTACAATAGTGTCTCTGAGTCAAAATCTTAACTTAATTACAAAGAACAATTATTTATAAAATCGTTTATAGAATAAAAAGCTTCCGTAATCAAATATGTTTTTATTTGCTTAGCGAATGCTGTTAACTCTAAGTTTTGAGTTTTAGGCTTCAGGCAATTATACATTTTAATGGCAAACTATTTTAGGCGAATTAAAAGTTTTATGAAGTCTACAGTGAGGTACTATTAGCATATGGTTTATATCTAGTATTATAGTTATGATTATCAATATTCTATGGTGGTTACTTTCCGAGTGAATAAATAAAAGCAAGTTATAAATAACAAAAGATGGTAGAGTCATAAGAGAGAATTTCTTAAAATAGGGCTTACACGATTCAGAATATTGTAAGTTAAAAATTATACGCAGGGCCTTTTTTTGGAGTAGAAAAATATTTAGAGCACTGGTACTGGTTCCCCACAAGGCAGCACAATAAGACATTCTTGAAAGAAGTAGGCGTAGTACACTGATATCATGGTTTTTACATCCAATACTTCTGATAATTTCCTGAGTAGGAAGAGAACTGATGATAGCTTCTTTGCCAGTTGAGAAGTATGCTTCTCCCAGGTGAGTAGAGAATCCAGAAGTAACTCCAAGGAGCTTCAGCGAATTCCTCAATCTGGCGATTTCAGCGAAAATATCAACACTTGACTCTTCTCATCATTAAGTGTCAGTGAATTGGTTGAAAACCAGTCTTTAGCTCTACTTATAACTACATCTTTCTGATTCAATAGAGTCTGTCTATTGGCGTTCTTGATTAAATACGTTGTATCGTCTGCAAATCTAATGCACCTATGGCTGAAGTCAGGAAGATTATTACAGTAGATAAGAAAAAGAATGGGGCCTAGAACAGATCCTTGAGGAACTCCATACTGTAATTCTCTCGCGTCAGATAGTTTTCCGTTAACGTGTACCTGTTGAATCCTTTTAGTGAGATATGACATAATGAGCTCCAGAGGGAGACCCCTTATCCCACAACTCAGCAGCTTAAGTTTCAACGTCTGAAAATGAATGCAGTCAAAGGCTTTTGAAATGTCACACGATAGTGCAAGCAATTCTTCTTTGTTTTCGAAAGCGTCATAAATGTTTTCTGCTATTGTTTGAAGTGCCTTATAAGTAAAGCGATTCGCTCTGAATCCAAACTGTTGGTCATGAAAAAAGTTATTTTTGTTTAAAAATTTTAAAAGTCTATTTTTAGGGTTTCGAAGATAATCTTCGAAACCCTTATACTTTCTGTCGAGCGTCTGTCTGTCCGATTTCTCATCTCAGGAACTACAATAGCTAGGAAGTTGAAATTCGGTATACATGTGTAACTATTTTATCCAACAACAGGAAAAATATAGCCAACTATCTCACACGCGCATCTGTCGATTTATGAGCGAATGCGCACATTCGCCAAAAAAAAATATTTTTTTGAAAAATCATGTGGGGTATCAAATTGTAGGTATCGATGGGTAGTACACAAATATGCATCGCATTTTCAAAATGGCAGCTATTACACCCACCAAAAATATCAAAAACCACCAAAAAATGCTTGTACCCCCCCCTTTTAAGGCATAAGGAGAAGCCCTAAAAATATGGGACCAATAGCCAATAAAAGCACATTCCGGGCCATAGAAATTCTTCGGAAAAAAAGTTTCAAAAGTTAATTTTGGCAATTTCAAAATCGCACATACGCGCACGCGCGAAAAAATTATTTTTTTGAAAAATCATGTGGTGTCAAATTGTAGGTATCGATGGGTAGTACACAAATAATGCATCGCATTTTCAAAATGGCGGCTATTACACCCGCCAAAAATATCAAAACACCAAAAAATGCTTGTCCCCCCCCTTTTAAGGCATAAGGAGAAGCCTAAAAATATGGGACCAATAGCCAATAAAAGCACTTTCCGGGCCATAGAAATTCTTCGGAAAAAAAGTTTCAAAAGTTAATTTTAGCATTTCAAAATCGCCCATACGCGCACGCGCGAAAAAAAATATTTTTTTGAAAAATCATGTGGGTATCAAATTTAGGTATCGATGGGTAGTACACAAATATGCATCGCATTTTCAAAATGGCGGCTATTACACCCGCCAAAAATATCAAAAACCACCAAAAAATGCTTGTCCCCCCCCCCCCCCTTTTAAGGCATAAGGAGAAGCCCTAAAAATATGGGACCATAGCCAATAAAAGCCATTCCGGGCCATAGAAATCTTCGGAAAAAAATTTCAAAAGTTAATTGGCAATTTCAAAATCGCTTATACGCGCACGCGCGAAAAAAAATTATTTTTTTTGAAAAATCATGTGGGGTGTCAAAATTGTAGGTATCGATAGGTAGTACACAAATATGCATCGCATTTTCAAAATGGCGGCTATTACAGACGCCAAAAATATCAAAAAACCACCAAAAAATGCTTGTCCCCCCCCTTTTAAGGCATCAGGAGAAGCCCTAAAAATATGGACCAATAGCCAATAAAAGCACATTCCGGGCCATAGAAATTCTTCGGAAAAAAAGTTTCAAAAGTTAATTTTGGCAATTTCAAAATCGCACATACGCGCACGCGCGAAAAAAAATTATTTTTTTGAAAAATCATGTGGGGTGTCAAATTATAGGTATCTATGGGTAGTACACAAATATGCATCGCATTTTCAAAAATGGCGGCTATTACACACCGCAAAAATATCAAAACCACCAAAAAATGCTTGTCCCCCCCCCTTTTAAGACATAAGGAGAAGCCCTAAAAATATGGGACCAATAGCCAATAAAAGCACATTCCGGGCCATAGAAATTCTTCGGAAAAAAAAGTTTCAAAAGTTAATTTTTGCATTTTCAAAATCGCACATACGCGCACGCGCGAAAAAAAAATATTTTTTTGAAAAATCATGTGGGGTGTCAAATTGTAGGTATCTATAGGTAGTACACAAATATGCATCGCATTTTCAAAATGGCGGCTATTACAGACGCCAAAAATATCGACATAAGGCACTAAGCAATAATACAACCAAGCACGCAGAGGCGAGCGAAGCGAGCCCTACAATATTAAATTAAAATGTCTTTACTCTCTGCTATAAAATTAGGTTCTGATAAACATATACAAAAAGGCGAGCGAAGCGAGCCCATGATTTTCATGCCTTGTTTAAACTGTTTCTCTTAAAATAGATATTGACAAACAAGCACATAAAGGCGAGCGAAGCGAGCCCAAGTATTGAATGGTTATTTTTATTTTATACTCTAAAAAAGGTACTGATAAACATATACAAAAAGGCGAGCGAAGCGAGCCCATGATTTTTATGCCTTCTTTAAAATGTTTTTCTTAAAGTAGATATTGACAAACAAGCACATAAAGGCGAGCGAAGCGAGCCCATGATTTTCAAGCCTTGCTTTAAATGTTTCTCTTAATGTAGATATTGACAATCAAGCATATAAAAGCAAGCGAAGCGAGCCCGAGTATTGTATGGTTATTTTTATTTTATACTCTTAAGAAGGTACAGATAAACATATACAAAAGGCGAGCGAAGCGAGCCTATGATTTGTATGCCTTGTTTAAAATGTTTCTCTTAAAATAGATATTGACAAGCAAGCATATAAAGGCGAGCGAAGCGAGCCCAAGTATTGTATGTTTGTTTTTATTTTATACTCTTAAGAAGGTACTGATAAACATATACAAAAAGGCGAGCGTAGCGAGCCCATTATTTTTATGCCTTGTTTTAAATGTTTCTCTTAAAGTAGGAATTGACAAACAAGCACATAAAGGCGAGCGTAGCGAGCCAGTATTGTATGGTAATTTTATTTTATACTCTTAAGAAGGTACTGATAAACATATACAAAAAGGCGAGCGAAGCGAGCCCATGATTTTTATGCCTTGTTATAAATGTTTCTTTTAAAATAGATATTGACAAGCAAGCATATAAAGGCGAGCGAAGCGAGCCCGAGTATTGTATGGTTATGTTTATTTTATACCTTAAGAAGGTACTGATAACATATACAAAAAGGCGAGCGAAGCGAGCCCATGATTTTCATGCCTTGTTTTAAATGTTTCTCTTAAAGTAGATATTGACAAACAAGCATATGAAGGCGAGCGAAGCGAGCCCGAGTATTGTATGGTTATTTTTATTTTATACTCTAAAAAAGGTACTGATAAACATATACAAAAAGGCGAGCGAAGCGAGCCCATGTTTTTTAAGCCTTGTTTAAAATTTTTCTCTTAAAGTAGATATTGACAAAGAAGCACATAAAGGCGAGCGAAGCGAGCCCTAGAATATTATGTTATGTCCATACTTTTTGCTATAAAATTAGGTACTGATAAACATGCACAAAAAGGCGAGCGAAGCGAGCCCATTATTTTTATGCCTTGTTTTAAATGATTCTCTTAAAGTAGATATTGACAAACAAGGATATAAAGGCGAGCGAAGCGAGCCCAAGTATTGTATGTTTGTTTTTATTTTATACTCTAAAAAAGGTACTGATAAACATATACAAAAAGGCGAGCGTAGCGAGCCCATGATTTTTATGCCTTCCTTAAAATGTTTCTCTTAAAATAGATATTCACAAGCAAGCATATAAAGGCGAGCGAAGCGAACCCGAGTATTGTATGGTTATTTTTATTTTATACTCTTAAGAAGGTACTGATAAACATATACAAATAGGCGAGCGAAGCGAGCCCATTATTTTTATGCCTTGTTTTAAATGTTTCTCTTAAAGTAGGTATTGACAAACAAGCACATAAAGGCGAGCGTAGCGAGCCCGAGTATTGTATGGTTATTTTCATTTTATACTCTTAAGAAGGTACTGATAAACATATACAAAAAGGCGAGCGAAGCGAGCCCATGATTTTCATGCCTTGTTTTATATGTTTCTCTTAAAGTAGATATTGACAAACAAGCACATAAAGGCGAGCGAAGCGAGCCCTAGAATATTATTTTATGTCTTTACTCTTTGCTATAAAATTAGGTTCTAATAAACATATACAAAAAGGCGAGCGAAGCGAGCCCATGATTTTCATGCTTTGTTTAAAATGTTTCTCTTAAAATAGATATTGACAAACAAGCACATAAAGGCGAGCGAAGCGAGCCCTAGTATTGTATGGTTATTTTTATTATTTTATACTCTTAAGAAGGTACTGATAAACATATACAAAAAGGCGAGCGAAGCGAGCCCATGATTTTTATTCTTTGTTTAAAATGTTTCTCTTAAAATAGATATTGACAAACAAGCACATAAAGGCGAGCGAAGCGAGCCCTAGTATTTTATGGTTATTTTTATTATTTTATACTCTTAAGAAGGTACTGATAAACATATACAAAAAGGCGAGCGAAGCGAGCCCATGATCCTAATACCTTCCTTAAAATGTTTCTCTTAAAGTAGGTATTGACATACAAGCACATAAAGGCGAGCGAAGCGAGCCCTAGTATTGTATGGTTATTTTTATTATTTTATACTCTTAAGAAGGTACTGATAAACATATACAAAAAGGCGAGCGAAGCGATCCCATAATTTTCATGCCTTGTTTTAAATGTTTCCCTTAAAGTAGATATTCACTAACAAGCATATTAAGGCGAGCGAAGCGAGCCCTAGTATTGTATGGTTTTTTATTTTATACTTTTAAGAAGGTACTGATAAACATATACAAAAAGGCGAGCGAAGCGAGCCTATGTTTTTTATGCCTTGTTTTAAATGTTTCTCTTAAAGTAGATATTGACAAACAAGCATATAAAGGCGAGCGAAGCGAGCTCTAGTATTGTATGGTTTTTTTTATTTTATACTCTTAAGAAGGTACTGATAAACATATACAAAAAGGCGAGCGAAGCGAGCCCATGATTTTCATGCCTTGTTTAAAATGTTTCTCTTAAAGTAGATATTGACAAACAAGCACAAAAAGGCGATCGAAGCGAGCCCTTGAATCTTATTTTATGTTTTAATTTTTTTTTTTAAATTTAGGTATCGACAAGCAATATAAGCGAGCAAAGCGAGCCCTAAATGTTATGTAAAAGTTTGATTCTATAGTTTAAAATTGGCTAGTACCAAACAAGCACCTCAAGGTGAGCGAAATGAGCCCTAGTGAATTTGGTAAAATTATGTTTACTCTGCGAAATTTGCAAATAACAAACATACAAATGAAACGAGAGATACGAGCACTTATATATTTTGTGTAGATTCTAAATTAGGTACTGATTTCTGATACACAGAAACGCAAGCTTAGCGAGCTGTGGAATATTTTGTTATAACTTATTTATTTTTTTTAACATTAGGTATCGACAAATACTAACATATAGGCGATTGAAGCGAGGCGTAGAATATTAAAGTATAAGTATGATTGTATAGTATTAATACATTATATTTATGCAAATATCTGAGAAACCCTTATAATGCTTGCAAAGCAAGCACTTTGACGGATTTTTTATGATTCTTTCGAATATTTTTGAAAAAATTGGAACGATAGATATGGGCCGAAAATTGTTAAGATCACTCACAGGACCTTTTTTATATATTGGTATGACTCTACTGACTTTAAGACAAGAAGGAAAATAACCTAGGAAGATACAGTTATTAATTAGATGACTTAAATATGACTTATATAAGAGATAATTTTTTAATAAAATTATTACTAAAGTAATAAATGTCAAAACTATTTGAATTCTTTAACAAGGATGTAATCTTTTTAACTTCCTCCATGCTGTTATTCTCCCTGCTTCAAGCACGCTTCGCTCGTCCTCAGGATATACAAGTCGTTAATTTATGGAAACATATCAATGATAATCTGCGAAACATTTGGGGCATTAATACAAATTTAGTTTATGCTTATCATTGATATGTTTTAGTTCATTTCCTTTAAATGTAGAAAATATTGATAAAACAAGTACAATTGATAAAACAAGTACAATTGTTACCGCTCTCAAGATTAAATAAGAAAGAATAAATACCACTCAATAGATAAAACAAGTAGAATTTATACCCCCCCCCCTCCAATTGATGAAACAAGTAGAATTGATACCACTCAATTGATAAAACAAGTAGAATTGATACCACTCAATAGGTAAAACAAGTAGAATTAATACCACTCAATTGATAAAACAAGTAGAATTGAAACCACTCAATTAAGCAAGGTTTGTAGTTCTTTTGAGTTAAATAAAACTAAATAAGTTATAACAGAATCCGTAAAATTTCCTTAGGAATGCTTGCGTCAGTGCTTAATAATCCATTTTTGTTTAAGTTTTCGGTGTTTGCTGTATAACTACAGATGTTACGGAATTATAAAGCAATACTCGTACCTAATTTATTTCTGTACTTTTAAAAGAACACGCACATACTTATGTAATTGGTTAAATAAAACTACCCCACCAAATTTGACGGTGTGCACATTTTCCAGTAGTTTGCTCGGATAATCCTTATCTTTAAAGAGTTTAGCACATTTCTTATAAAAAAGTATCAATTTGTTTAAAACTATAAGACGAGACTAGAGTTTTAAACAACTAGTCAATATCAACTAGAGCATAAAACGTGGCATGTGCCAAAGTGCACATAGCATTTTAGTAACTATGTGCGTATTAGTGCATGAATGAATGAATTATTCAAAGAATAAACAATAATTCTGAGGAACTAATAAGATCCTAGAGATCTTCACATTCCAGAAACTTAAAAATATTAGATATACCACTTAGTTGATCTTACTAACACCTAAAACGGACAAATTAGATGAAATCCCAGTAAAGGAATTAAAGGGTACATTTTTTATCTTCCAGCCAGCCTAACTAAGATTTAAAGTTTAATTTTTGTGCTAATACAATAATTTTCCTAGATAATATAAAATAATATGATAATAATAATTATGAGTAAATAAATTATAGAAACATATACATATTAATAATAACCTTTTTAAATAAGAATACTGATATTCTTTAGGAAAATAGTGAAACACAGTAATAGAATACCTACATATAATTGAAAAGGCACAAGGAATTCGGAATAAAAGCAGTGAATGTTATCTTGGAAATGTCAGGATATTGGAAATAAGCCAAACATGGCGAAAACAACATGGCGTGCATGTCACGGAATTAAATTTCAACCTCACCTACTAACATTCAAATGGTTTTAGTTTCAAAATTTCCTTGTGAGTGTTCAGGATCTATTAAATTAACTTGATTTGAGAAGGAAATAATGAACAATAAAAATATAATAAGAAAAAGGAGAAATATAAAGTATAATAATGGGCACGTGGTACGTCGAAATTCATCGTTGATAATTTGTTTTCAAATTATTAATATTTGTTTTACATGATATTGACGCATTGCCATTGTATTTTTGAAAATACTTACTGCAAATAAAAATATTTACATCGATTTGCTACTTGCATCTCACTACGATGTTAGATTTCCTATGTATACCTTTATATATAGTGTTACATATATTTTAATATATATATATATATATATATATATATATATATATATATATATATATATATATATATGTGTGTGTGTGTGTGTGTGTGTGTGTGTGTATAAATACTCAGTCAAATTTAAAATCAAAAGGTGTTTTGTGAGGTCTAAAAGTTTTCTAAAAGTTTAAAAAAAGTTAACACTAAATTTAAATTTTTTTTCTAAATCAAAAGAAGTTATAATACTGGTCAATGTTTCAATACGTAGCAAGGAAACTTCTTTCAAAATGTAGGATCAAATTAAACTATTTGACATTTCATGCATAGATAAATAAAATAAAGTTAACGGAATAGGAAAAAATGAGAGCCAAAATTACGAATAGAAATCTTATGAGCCGTAAATATTCGGGATCTTCCCAGAATACCTTTTTTCATTTTATAGTTCCTCACCGAACATTTTCTTTAAGTTTTTACATATTTTGAAAAAAAGTTTAATGCAAAGAAACATCCGAATAGATTTTTATAATTTTATAAAATTCTTTATTGGTTTTCCTTCTCACTCTGCTTTTATTTCATCCCCCTCCCCTATTCCTCAACAAATTCCTTTTCGATTTTTTCCTACGAATTACTTGAATGTTTTCAAATAGAAAACACAGACTTACGTTTTAAGTAAATTTAGATAGTAAAATAAATATTTACATTTTATTAATTTTAGATTTTTTATCTTGATCTTATATCTATAATATTTTATATTATTTATTCCAAACTTTCCTAAAACATTTTTTTTAATTTCCTTTTCTGAATAAAAATTCTGGTGCGAAGGTTCGCAAGCCTGTTGAATTTTCTTCGAATTGTGTGCTTTTTTGCTCTAAAATTGTTATCTTGCTGTTCTTTATGTTGCTTCTTTATGTTGTGCTTTATCTGAAATGTTAGGTTCATAATTTATAACATTATTACTCCTTACTTAATTGTTTTTAAATGCATCGAATGTAAAAAACATTTGTGTTAGGCAGTAAATTATTGTTAACCAGTTAGACGTAATCCATTGTTCATGTTGTTTACAATTTCGGGAGGAGGTACATCATCCATCATCAGGCTCTACTACTACTACTACAGGTTCTTCTTGCGGAAGGCGGTGTGTGTTATATGTAGGGTGTTAGGATTTTAACCTGACTTAGTTGGCAAGTATCAACGACTTAACAGGGCACATAAAAACATATCTACCTGAGGAAAGGCCCCAGGTAGAACTCAATAAGACTATTCCAAGTAACCAAAAAGTCAACAAAACCGTGGAAAAAACAGAAAACCAAATGACCGGTCAGTAAAAAATAAATTTCAAGTAGGGTGTTGCTTTCAATGATTCTTAGGGTGCTGAATTCAATAAAACCGGTCTGGAGTCAATAAGACTTTTAAAAGCTAGGGAACCCGGATTCAATCTTGGTATTGGAGCTAATTATTTAACTTCATAATTTCAAAATTATTTTGGCCCGGAAGCCCGCAAGCCGGGCGAATTTTTTATGAAATGCGCTTTTTTTTGCTTAATGTTTCGTTATATATTTAATATCCTGTTGCGCCACTAAAAGTTTTTTTTAATTTAACAAAGAAAATTAGTAAAAAAGTAGCATAAGCTGAGCTTTCATTGAATATAACTATGCTGTGTTGTGTAGTGTATAATCTATGGAATAAATACGAATTATCTTTGAAAACTCGAAAAAAATTAAAAACAAGTTGCGAAGCTACAGGTTGTTAAATATAAACCAAAAATTTATTTGATGAGCAAAGAATGACGCATTAAAAAAAATACCCGGCTTATGGACCGACGCGACAATGTGTAGCTACTCTAACAATAGTCATCTTTCTAAAATCAGATATGCACATCATTATTCGAACTGATATAAATCTATCGCTTCCTAATTGTTATAGTGCGCTCTAAAACGTAATAGTTTCTAGGAATTGTTCTTAGCATTTCTGGTCATAACCATGATGGTCGGATGGATGCGGCAGAAAGTTAATTCTCAATTAAATTTATTAATATACTATTCAGTGGAGAGATTATTAATTTATCTGTTGGATTATTCTACAGAGCAGCTATTGGCAGAACATACACATCCAAATGACTATTGATAAATTTAAAATATAAATTCATTGATTGATAATGGGAAATTCAACTTTTTCCTGGCTGCATTCCAATAAACAAGCATACAATCCTATCTGTTTAAACCAACAATAACTTTACAGTAATCAATTTTAAAATACAACCAAAAATCTCCCTCTTACTGTTTTTATTTTTAAAAACAAAGTTTATTAAACTTCAAAGTAAAATTTGGATTAAAAGTTTAATTTATATTTATTTTAACTTGGCATCTGATATTGTTTTCATTATCTTAAATTAATGCTTTGTCATGACACTTAATATATATAATATATTATATATTATATTATATATATATATATATATATATATATATATATATATATATATATATATATATATATTTATATATATATATATATTATATATATTATATATATATATATGTGTGTGTGTGTGTGTATGTTTGTATATTTACATAAATTTATATAAAAATATGCTAATCTGGTAAGTAAAGTTACAGATGGTGGAATGAAACAAAAGTTAATGACTAAGGATAAAAACTTACAGCTTCATTGTGATTCCAGAAGATATAAGCGGGAGGTTCCGGTCCGTACATAACTACGCAGGTTAGATTGATGGTACTTCCTCTGTCTATGTACAGGTCTGGACCACCAATTATATCTGTTGTTGGCTCTGAAACAGAAGCATATTAATTAGATAAATCAATATCTGCTGAGGGCTTTGAAATATAGAGGGACTATAATAATTAGTTAATTACAATGATAATTAATTTACGTATTTTGAAAAGTTACGATGGTATAAGACCGTAGCGTATCATATGCACAGTGCATTTATGATATATGCTCTTATCGTATAATATAAAGGTAAATAAAAGAGAGTCCTAACTTCTAAAAACCAGTTTTGTTTTATGATTAATTTCTAATACTATTGTTTACATCTAAGACCTATGTCTGTAGGATAATTCGACGTAACAATACAGCTTCCGAGCGTTACTTAACGAACTTACTCCTAACTTAACCAACTATTGAATGAGGCAAAGTGAGATCTTTGCAATGCGAGATTTCTCGAAACCAAAATATTATGTAAGTTGAGAGGTTCTTAGCTCATTCATGTTTTGCACGTTTACACAGCAATACTAATTGAATTATAACAATTTTTAAATTTATTATTTATATTAAAAATATAAATATAATTAAATTTTAAAGATGCTGTAAAAAATTATTAACAAACAGCTAAGACGAAGTAACAAAAATTACGATGAGATGACGAACAACTAAGATGAAATTACGAATGATTAAGATAAAATGGACTAAGATGAAATAAATTGAGATGAAATAACAAACAATTGAGATGAAATAAAGAAAAACTGAGATAAAATAATAAAAACATAAGATAAAATTACGATCAAAAGAAATAAAATAACCGACAACTACAATTAAATAACAAACAGCAGAGATAGAATAAACTAAGATGAACTAACCAACAGTTGAGATGAAATTACGATCAACAGAGATGAAATAATGAAAAACTGAGATAAAATAATGAACAATTCAGACAAAATCACAAACAACTGAGGATAAATATCAAACGTACGGACTGTTAGTTAAAATAGCAGGATTTCATTCATGAATAAAATCTAAAAATAATATTGTAAAACATAATTTTTTTGGATCAGGAATGATCATTCTTAGATTCTTTAATTTTTCATTAAAAAATATACAGTATATTTTTCCCTTTAAGACATCATATTGAAAAGTTAAGAATCAAAAAATATATAAAAGTAAACCTTCACTTTATAGAAAAACCCCTGAGTGGTGAAAGCGAGAAATTCCGTTAGTTTCTAAAGGAAGGCTGCATTCAGTGTTAGTTTTCTCAAAGAGGCAAAGATTAAGTAAAACTGAGAAAAGTCTAAAGATTAAGAAATAAAAAGGAGAAAGTCCGTTTTCCTTTAATATTAGAGGTATTAGTAAAAGAAACCTTTTCACCTAAGGATTATTCTTGCTATCATCATATCTGAGTTAAGACTCTCACAGATCTACTACATCTGCTAACTTAAGTTTCCATCTTACGTTTTCCAGTTTTTCATACATTTTTCCTTTTCGTATTTTCTCCTATTCAACTTATTTTCTATCCTTTTTATACTCTCCTTTATTTTATTCATCTATCCTTTGCCTCTAGCCCACACAACCTTTTTCTTAAAAATACCTTTTTGTTTTCATTCTTTACTTTTCTTATTATTTAACTTAAGTATCTTAAGTTTCAAGTTATACCTTGTGTTTATTTGATAATTTTAAGGTTTAAGAGTGTTTAATCTCTCATGTATGATATTGAGTTATAAATAAATATATTTTTATAAAACTTTTCTTTAAATTATTGTCTGTTGCCAGGCGATTACTTATATAAATTGTTTAGTTTTGTTCAAAGAGATAAACCGGATTTCTTAATAAAAATAAAACTTAAGTAAAAATGAAGTGCAAACACAATACTTTTCCTATATACCTATGGAGTAAATGAATAAATGTAAAAATTAACAGCAACATTAATTGCAGCCACGAAGAGAGATTAATTAAGACTATTTTTAGTTTTTTACCTTTTGGTTTAAAGGAAAAGTATTGCGTTCAAATTAAAATACAAAAAAGCCGTAAGGCTCTTGTTACAGAAAATAATGGGGAGTGGTAAAATATTTTTATTTTTAAGCAAAGAAAACAAACACAATAATTAATTTTTCGATTTTTTTCTTGGTATAAATAATTTTTTTTTTAAAAAATCTTACATTGCAATGTGGTGAGAGTCGCTTAGGAACACTGCTGCCCCCTTAGTTCCAAATTATTATTTGGTTATAATTTAATTCATTAATCACAAAGCTCTGAACTTTGCAGCAATTCAGCCAGAGGGGAGTCTTATATTTATTGGTTTCGCAAGCTAGTTTTTTGCAGCTTCGGTAGACAGTGTGGGTTTTATGCCATTAGTCTCACCAGCATCTGCATGTTAAGGTTTTAACTTGCTTTCTTAAAAGGAAAACACCCAACCGCAATGTGCGTCAATGAAAAGTAAATTCAAAAATACCAGACTATGTTTATTAATTTAAATAATGTGAGTTACCCCGTACCCAATTTTTAATCTTATTATTAGCAAAAGAAAAAAAATATGTAAATTGGAGATTTTTATTTAGACATTTATTGGTTAGGGGATAATTTATGCCTTTATTTAAGTACGAAATTTGTTTTCTTTTGGGGTGTGTGATGGGCTTTTTTGGCTTAAAGATAATTTTAAGTGTTTTGGTTAGTTTTTTTTCATGATTGTCGAAAAATTATATTTTTATAAGTATTTTGAATAGGTTGATATTGTAGGAGAGGTTGCGAGAGAGTCAAAGAAAGTTTCCTAGGCGCATTATATTCTATAGAAAAATTTACTAAGAAGATTACACAATATAATGGAATCAATATATCTTTATGATATAATATATTACTATTGCCTTGAAATAGTGCGCTCTAGTCTGTTTCATTACGCCAAACACATCAAAGAGACACAAAGCATCATAACACGTTACTCATTCACTCTGTAACCTGGAAAACATGAAGTGAAGCAATAACTAAATAAGAGCAGTTCTATCTCCGTTATATCTAACTGGCAGAACATAAATTAAGAGACACTGCAATATTTTTAACTATTTATTTATCGCAAATCATTAATAAGTCAGTTTAGGCCCTGAAAGCGCCTGAATCAGTAAGAAGTAACATATCAAAAGTTAGACAATTCATTACGTCGAATTATCAATAATGATGAATGTAATATGATAAGAAGCTCATTTCTCTATCCACAAAGGCTCTCCCTCTGAACCGTATTCGTCCTTTCTTAACCAAATTCACTCCTTTGCCTAAACCAACCCTCCTAAGCCTAAACCAGGGTTTGGGAATCTAACCAGATTAACATCACAGTGTAATCACAGGCTTTGTCTCCATACATAGAAAATCTCCAAGCTTGTAACTATGTAAAATATTAATGTAGAAGGATAAAGGGTAGGGTTTTCATAAAATTTGTATTAGGCTTAGGAAAACTTCGAGAAAATAGCAAGGTTTTATTAAAATGAGATTTTCTGGGGAGGCGAAACAATACGAATATTTGTATCAAGAGTATTATCTTTCATTTTATTTCATAATTTTTTAGTTACGAAAAATCTTTAAACAATGAATTGAACAATTTTTCAACAGGATATACCATCTTAGGTACAAATATTTAATTATTAAATATTGAATCATTTCATTAAAAAAGAGCTTAATAAAAAAAACAGCTGTCCAATAAAGTTGAGCTTCAACAACTGAACTGTCGAACAGGGATAATGGTCGACATCAGAGCAGAGAGAGTTATGAAAATATAAAATGCTTAATAAATCTCATAATGTTATGAGATCATGTTATTTTATGACATTACAATGGTTACTAGCACAACAAAGGAGAGAAAAAGTTTTCCTTAGTTCAGGTTAAGTTTTTTGTGTAAGATAAAACTCGGCCTGGTAGCCTCAGAATTTTTATTTGGCTCCCGAGGCTTGCCGAGAAACTTCTTTGTTTTTCTATATAGTAAACGTCTAAGAAGACGTTAAGAATGTTAGTCAATCCCCTTGGTTTTAATATAATGTGTATATAATTTTTTTCGACTAATCGGAATTAAATCCACAGTTTTAAAAATAAGGGATTACATCAAGAGGTGTGTACCTGAGACATGATTCAAGGACGTGACCATAACTCATCCAGTCAAAGTCAACGAATGTCTCAGAGTCACCTTCCTTAAAATATTTCACATCTTTACAATATTATTTTTTTTAATTATAATGAATTCAGCATATTTAGTTTTTATTATAATATAAAAACAACATGCAACACATTCTCGTACTTAGGTACGGAATGTAGTTTCTTTCTTCCTTTTTGTAAAATAAGAGGGTACGGAACCTCGGAACTTTTCCTTACCACATCGCATTTGCTATAGTCATACTGACTAGTTTGGATGTGTCCTTAATACATAACACAGAGACAGGATTTGACTATTTGTTTATTTCGGCCAATTGGCTTTGACTCGGTTACCAAAACTTGTCGTTAACTTCCTGCATGATTTTCGGGAGCTAACTAGTTTAAATCCCTTGGCCTGGCAGACTCGGTATCAAATAAAGTTTTATTTTACGGAGAAAACTTTCCTCAAGGAAGCAAAACTTTCCCCTTTTCCCTCCCTTGTCATGTAAAATGTAAACAACTATTTCTACAACATAGAAAAAACATTGTAAAGGCTACGATTTAAATTACACTTGATAACTTACAATAAGGTTATAATGAGTTTAAATTTTATTTTAATAAATGCAATTTAAATGCAACACTTTTGCGAATGAATCCTTTTATTAATCCTTTTATTAATTATATCATGTGAATTAAATAAATTAATAAACAAATAAAAGTTAAATAAAAACTTCAGAAAATGATAATTAAAATTAACTTTTTCTAAAGTTTTAAACTCATAAATTAAGATATTAATTTAATTAATTCTAAAGAACTGAAGACTAGCTTTACTACTGCGACTAATAATAATGTTATTATTTGAATGAAGATTAAATTGTGATACATTTATAGAAGAGTAAATTTTATAGTAAGTTACTCCTACGTTATTTTATTATAATAAGGTAAGGTAAGAGCTGGGATAAGTCCATAAATGTGTGTAAGGATTATCATAGTATAAGCATGAACTTTTGTTGATCTGGATTTATCTTACCAAGGGGAGTATCTATCGGTGATAACACTACAACGCTCAGATGGAGCCACCAGCAAAGTGACTGGTACTTAAATGCTTACTGTCCTCCCTACTTACATTGAGCAATGCGAACTTGGTTGTTCCTGGTTAACAACTCTTCACCAATGGTAAGAAGAACTAAAAACTACAATAGTTAATTAAACAAGTTGGGAGCTTCTTTACTTTCATTTTCGCGTTACACATAATATAGAAAAAAATCTAAAGGTTATAAAGTATAATTTTTTACTTATTCCATCTTTACAGTAATAAATATTACAGTCTATTTGTACCTCAACTACAGTTTAGTTAAAAAAAACTCAGATAAATAAATCATTGCGCGGGGGGGGGGGGGGGTAAAATTTAGGTAGCGTAAAAAATTGGATTATCAGCGAGAAAAACTTTGAAGGCCTATTAGCTTGAATATTGGTCTAAAGCTCTTAGACAAGGGTAAGCTGAAATATCACAAATGAATTATGGCAATTCAAGCACAACTCAAGCTTAAAAAAGAATGGTTTTAATTTGAAATCTTGCCAACTATACTTCTATTGAAGGAAAAATTGCCCTATATAAAAGCAACTTTTTGCCGGGAAAGTGATAACTTTGTGTAAAAAAAATAAAAACATTAAACCCTTTTAATTATGAGACGATTGAAAAATATTTTAGCACTATTTTAATACATTTGTTGTATTTTTTAAATATTTTTCGCTTTTTTTGTCATATTTTATTTGAAACAAAGAGAAATTGGATTTTCGACACTCCAATGAACATTATATTAGGATAATATACTACTCTATCAACATAATAATCTTGACAGAAAAAAAACTAATAAATAAATACGTAGATATGCATTTTCACTCTCCTCATTCATACCGCAGGTATATAGCATAGATAATGTGTATGCAATAAAAGTCCGGAATTCTAACTGAGTTATCATATAGTTGAATCCATTAACTGAATTATCATTAATTATTGTGAGCAACATTATCATCTTAGGACCCAGTGTATTTATGTTAGAGAGTTAAAACTTGGTACTAAAATCAATCTTTTAATCTTCATGTAATTTCCGAAAAAAAATTATGACGTCTACAATCGTAATCATGATTCAGTTAAAATGTCAAAAAATCATAATACTCGGGATGATAACAGGATCTTTTTTGGATTCAGTCAATACCAAAACAAGAAGCCTTGTCGCTCCGCAGATAAGTTGACATATATACTAGCCGTATATATTTACGATTTTTGTTAGATTAGTACTATGATGTTTAGTAAAAAAATAAACACTAGCATTAAAACAATTAATATATTGTCAACCACAATAGTATAAAAATTATAACTGATCGTTTCGACTTTACGTCATCATCAGAGCTGTTTACAGACTGATGATGACAGCTGAGACAGTTTGTAAACAGCTCTGATTATGACGTAAAGTCGAAACCAGTCAGTTATAATTTTTAAACTATTGTGGTTGACAATATATTAATTGTTTTTAATTCTAGTTTGTTTGTTATTAAACATCATGTTGAGTCTATACCACAAAATCACCATCAAAACAACTAATGATTTAATCAATGCGAGAAGATTACTACTGTTAAGTAGCATCGAGCAAGGACAGTAACTGGAGGGTGATTGCTGGGAACAATGTTTAAATACAAGAAAAGACGTATTGCAATATACTACATTGGTTGATGTCTATATTCTTTTCCCAAGTGGAAAATTTGAAGTACCAAAAGTTGTTGTTTTATAACTCAGTAACATCAAAACAGCATCAACTCGCGGAACATTTAAATTTTAATATGTGACCGAAGTGCATATGCAACTTTTGTTAAACCAATACATTATTTATGAAAGCTGCTGTTGGTTTTCAAATTTTTACGTTTGTTGATGATTCAACCATGAAACTTCATAAAACTGACAATACAGAATCATTTCAATTCAGATCCAAGCTTTTCAAATCGAAAAACAGAAAATACCTTAAAAGAATTCCAGTCGACAAATCTTATTAAAAGAAAACTAAATGGAAACTGTGTTGGTAATTATTTTAAAGAGCTTTCTGTTTTTCCAATCATTCTAACTCCCCCCCCCCTCACACACACATCAGTTAGTCAGCTTTTTATGCCCTAGAATTCAGGCTCGCGTTTAAGGTGGAATGAAATGATGTTTTTTTGTGGTCCAGTTTCCAGACGTTGGATTAATCGCCTTTACCTAATCCTCTATAGGTAGGTTTACAAACCCACTAGAGACCTCTAATACCGCATTTACCTTCCCAGAAAAAAAACTCCCTATTTTTCTTTTTTAACCTTTTTTCACGGAACTTACGGTTTTTATCTACCCCCTGTTCCCCATTTTATTTTTTATAATTTTCAAAGTAATTTAACCCAATATAATGTGTTAAATAAACCTTTTAAAAAATCCTTAACAACATTACTTCTGGAATTATTTCAACTATGTTATGGTGAGCTTGAAAAAAACCCATCCCAACCGTTTTAAATAATATGTAATATGACTATATGTAATTAGTAATATGACTCATATGACACACAATACTATTTGCACTAAAAATAAAAAAAACTGGGGTTTCACCTAAATTAACCGTTTAAATGTATATTTGAGACCTTTTATGTGGTTTTTACAAAGTAGCCTGTCTATATGTGTGAACGTTTAAGTGTATGTGTGTTTCTGTTGTAATATTTTCTCTCAGAGTGTTTATGCCAGAGAGTTGACTTAGCAACTTTGTAAAAAATTCAATGTGTATGTCTTGCTATCTGAAAAATATTTTTAACGTTATTATTATATAAATATTTATGATGACGTTATTAACCTGTAATAACAACTCAGCCAAAAACACGATAATTTACTCCTTCATTTCTAAGGCACGTTTAAGCGTATAGGGGTATAAGTCAAATGACTCCGTCAATTAGAAAATAGCTAGTTTTCCTTTATATCTGTATTCAGTAAACTAAGATAACGTAGGGTTAACTGAAACTAAACATCAGGTTGTCTAATTATAGAAATATATTCGCTTTGACTTTAGAGGAAAAGACAGCAACACCACTCCCAAATGTGTATATTTACATAATAAATTGGTATAAGAGATAAAAATAAATTTATAATAAATAGATAAAACCCATGGTGCATAAAGAATAATAAATTCTTTTATAAATTAGTTTTTTATGTTATGACTAACAATATTTTTAACATTAATATAACACTGATATTAAATACAAAAAACATAAAAAACGAAAAAAATCGAGATAGAAGGAAAAGCTTTAATCAAAATATACATTTTTAATGCGGGGTTACGAAGAGATAGGAAAAAATACAGGATTTACAAAAACACCGTTGGTGGGTTGAAGAGGGAGGGAGAAAATTAATTTAGATCGAGACTCATACCAAATTTTAAGAGGCTGAAAAAATACTTGGGGAAGGAAGTCCCAGAGTAAATATTACTTCTCAATAGCGAATTAAAACAAACATTACAATTTTATATACCTCCGGGGCACTGAGAGGCGAAGAATGAAATTATTTAAAAAATACATCGTATGATTCAATTTTATAGTAATTTTTTTTATTAGCAAAGGGATTTTAAAAATAATAAATAAATGTACAAGGTCACGCGTGTAATTGTAGTTTTATTATATATTACACGAGTGGTAAAATATAGAACACTTAATTTAATACTAACAATTGTGTAATATAAGACTTTAAAAATGAATAAAATTTGTCATAATTAAAATAATTTTTGGAAAGACTTAGAAATTAGAGGAGCGGTGAAAATTGTCGAGCATTTATTTTCATAAGACCGTGTCAAGGTTTTTCCGGGCGGGATGCAGATGAGGGCTAAAAATTTTCTAACAGTAGAAATAAATCAGGCCCAAGGGGTAATTGTGAAGTAAATCATGATTTAGAGCCGGCTAGAGGGAAATGGCCCCGGCAATATTTCTACTCTTGAAGAATACAACATAGATAAAAATTCTACTATTTTTTATTCCTCCTAAAATATAATCATATTAAACGCATTTAGACATTTAAATTTACAAATGTTTTTTAAATTAAATCTTTTTTAATAACCTAGTCAAACTAATGTCAGAGGACGATTACTTTTAAAACCCGTTTCAGAAGGTTTTGATTATAAAACGGTCAAAACTAAACTTTTCGGTTCTTTTATCTCAAAATAGGATATAAAATCGTTTAAGTTGAAAATTTTAGGCCAGGGCTATAGAAATAAGCTTATGCATTCTAACTTCGGAGTTGCTACCGGCGGCTCTTCTTATTGGGCTCTGAGTATAACCAGTATCTGATAAGACTAGAGGTATTCTAATTAAGACTAGAGGAACTTGGTGCGATTCAGTTTGATAGACAGAGGAAGCATTGGTTGATGACTAGAGGAAACTGGTGCGATTCGTATCGAGTATTTATGAGACTAGAGGAACTGGTGCGATTCGTATCGAGTATTGATGAGACTAGAGGATGGTGCGATCGTATGAGTATTTGATGAGACTAGAGGAACTGGTGCGATTCGTATCGAGTATTTGATGGACTAGAGGAACTGGTTGCGATTCGATCGAGTATTTGATGTACTGGTGCGAATTCGTATCGATATTTGATGAGACTAGAGGAACTGGTGCGATTCGTATCGAGTATTTGATGAGACTAGAGGAACTGGTGCCGATTCGTAAATCGAGTATTGATGAGACCTAGAGGAACTGGTGCGATTCGTATCGAGTATTTGATGAGACTAGAGGAATGGTGCGATTCGTATCGAGCATTTGATGAGACTAGAGGAACTGGTGCGATTCGTATCGAGTATTGATGAGACTCTGGTGCGATCGATCGAGTATTTATGACTAGAGGAAGCGACGTATTCGAGTATTTGAATGAGACTAGAGGAACTGGTGCGATTCGTATCGTAGAGGAACTGGTGCGATTCGTATTTGATGAGACTAGAGGAACTGGTGCGATTCGTTCGAGTATTTGATGAGACTAGAGGAACTGGTGCGATTCGTATCGAGTATTGATTGAATGAGATCGAGTAGATGAGGACTACTGGTGCGATTCGTTATCGAGTATTTGATGAGACTAGGAGGAACTGGTGGCGATTCGTATCGATATTTGATTTGATGATTCGACTGAGGAACTGGTGCGATTCGTATCGAGTATTTGATGAGACTAGAGGAACAGGTGCGATTCTTATCGAGTATTTGATGAGACTAGAGGAACTGGTGCGATTCGTATCGAGTATTTGATGAGACTAGAGGAACTGGTGCGATTTGTTATCGAGTATTTGATGAGACTAGAAGGAACAGGTGCGATTCGTAACGAGTAAATCTATTGGTATAAACATTTTCGAGTACCTGATAACAAATATTACGGTAACAAATATTATTGTTAAGTTGTACTTCGATACCGATTTCCAAATCCGTAATCAAAGTTGGATAGTTTTGCAATAAATCCAAGGCAAGTTATGAAGAATAAAACAAAATTAAGAATTTTATAGAAACTCTAGGAGTTTTCTCCTCATACAAAGTAAACTAGCAAACGCCAAGCTACCCTTATACTATGTGTAAAACTAACACACGCAGATAATTAAAACCAGGAATAAAGCTCTACGTCCGATCTTTAAGGGAAACGTTAATATTTACTTAGGACGTAAAACATGTAAATATATTAAACCATTAATTCTTTACTAAAAGATAATACAAGAACAAACTTTTAAACAATGTACCAGCCATGTTCATAAACCCGCTATGCTTATAAACACCCCGTTCTATAAACAAACCATGTTGTAATGGAGTTAATATTTTTCTTTTTTCTAACTCACTTCAGAATGAGTAAAGTTGGGAAAAAGTTGTGAACTTGGTAACAGGTTACGGAGGCAATTAGTAAACTTTGTAGGGACACATTTATCACGTGTTTTTAGGAAAACTCACAAACGTTAGAGAAACTAGAAGAAATATATCAAAATATTTTACGCAATTTATCTCTTAAAGAGCTTTTTATTTTATTGCTTTTCTATTATTATCTCATAATTTTATAAAAAATAAGTTGAACAAACAAATTAGAATATAAGTGTTATAATTATAAACACAAGATGACAAAGAATAGTATATTACGCAACAAATCTGTGAAGAAAGTTTTTCTTAAAAGAGGCAAAACATGCAGTCGATCGCAAGCAAGTCAGTAAATATTGCCAAGGTTATGAATAAAGCAAAGGTTAAAAATCAAAGTGAAATATAGTTTTATTTTATTTTTATTTTTATTTATTTTTATTTTACAAATATACGGGCACAGGCTCTTTACAACATTATATAAAAATACAAAAAGATAACATAAGCAATACAAAAAAACGTAAAAAAAACTTTAAAAAAGGAATACTACATGAGAGAAAAAAAGGAAATTATACAAAAATTACATTAAAAACATTGATGATAGAATAGAGTAAGTAATGATATAAAAAGAAAGAGATTTTAACCAATTAAAATAAACTTGATTAATAGATATATTTGTAATAGAAATTTAAAAGTTAAATAAAAAATTAAAAGAAATAGATTAAACAAATTTTGAAAAATAATGTGAAATTATTAAAATGTTAAAGGAAAAGAAATATATACACTAAAAAGAAAAAGGAAAAAAAAGATCATTATGAATATAGCAGATGCTACATTATCTAATCCAATATAGCTTACCGATACAAGTAATTAAGGAGTTATATTTTTCGCAAGGTAAAGAATGAATTACCGTCAATACTTGCTGTTGGATATGAATATCCCTTGACCTGTTTCGGCTTAAAGTCATCATCAGCAGTTCCTTCTACTGCTCAGGGTCACGACCCAGATTCCAGTACACCCGTCTTTATATAAACCTTCTCCTATTTTTCCTTATCTTCAGAGAGCTCGTTATGCTCATTAAAACTATAAACTAATTAGTTTTAGCTAATAAATTAATTCATTGATATAAATGTATTAATTAAGAGCTTAAGTGTGGCCCGTCTGCTGACGATGGTGTTAAGCCGAAACCGGTTAGGGATATTTATATTCAACAGGAAGTATCGATGGTGGCTGATTCTTCAATTGATTCAAGTTGAATCAATTACTTATTGGTGCAGACAAATAAATATATATTATTAAATGCTTTTTAAATTAAATGGTATCTAATCAAAGTTCTTCTTTACGATTGAAATTATAAAAAATCATATAATAATAAAAAATATAGCCTACAAAGGAAATAAAAATTAATTTAATTTATTCTGTTTTTTTTTCATTATATCAAAATTAGAATATGTATATTTTTTAGGAATATAACAAAATGGTACGTTCCGCAAAGAACACAAAAAAATCTAATTTAATTTTTATCTAAATAAAAACAAATTGAATATAAAAGATAGCAAAATATGATTGGGTTTTGACAAAAGATACATGACAGGCGTATTGATTATCTACACCATGAATACGTATGTTGAATTCATGGAAGGGGATATTAAAGCTAATTCTAGACAAATGAATCGAAATATCTTCAATCGCGATTCGCTTCTGAGTTAGGTTTTCTGAGTTAGTGGAAGAGAAGGATTGATTGTCACATAGCCTAGGTAAACGATACAGAGGCATGATTTAAGAAGCTGGTCTAATGATGGTCAAAAGATTTAAAACTTAGACGACATAATAGATTAAAGAAGAACTAAGGTGAGCGTTAATGGAGTTCATCTTAATAAAAGATAAAGAAGTCTCTCCACAAAAATATATTTTCTATAGCAAAGCGCTTTCAACCTAACAAGAGGTCATCACCAGTGCTGAGCCGTTGAATAAGGGAGAAGATGGTGAGTGAGGAGTGAGTCTTAAAGATCAGATATCAAGAGATAGACGATGAGTCTATCCTTGATTCTGATCTATAGACGCTCAATCTACACCCTCTTCTTTAGTTCAACGGCTAGCAGGCAGCTGATGATGACCTCTTGTTAGGTTGAGAAGCGCTTTGCATAGAAAATATATTTTTTGTGGTGGAGACTTCTTTATCTTTTATATACATAGATAGATTGTTAAATCTCAATCTCAACCCTGATATCGACTAATTCAGCTATCGAAGCGTTACGGTAACTTTTAAAAAGTGGTGTGTTAAAAAAATTATTTAGATTTGTTTTAGTTAAAACCATATTATTCTACCAGGCAGTAAAATGGAGGTTTTGCTGACTATTTAAGAATTAGCCCTGTGAGTCGAAAGCGTGAGGGCAGGATACGGAACGTTCAAGCCGGCGTGAAGTCGAGGCTGAAGAATGAACGCGATTAACTGACAAGGAGTAAAGCGTGAGTCAGGGCAAATGGTGCGAATTGCCTGACTAGCATGTTGCGAATTACCTATATTTAAATTTGATGATTAAACTGTTACTATAACATCCCTAGTGGGAAAAGTATTACCAAGTATCTGTTTTAAATAATATTTAATATTGAATGAGACAGGCAAAAATTTGTTGAGCACTGTTGGCAAAATAACATTTCGCAGTTTAAAAACAGTTCAATATGAACTATATAACGTACATAACACTATAACAGTTAAGTATATATAATAGGTATATATATATATATATATATATATATATATATATATCTATATATATATATATATAATATATGAGTGAGGATAGTATGGGAGAGTAGTGAGGGAACAATAGTGAACATAGAATAAGGATGAGGAAAATCATTAAATGCACGGTAATTAGAAAAATATGTTCAAATATGTTTATGTAATTAAAAATTAATAGCGGATAGATGTTACTTAATAATACATACATACATGTTATTAAATTAAATTAAAAGTGGATCATTATGTTTAGTAATGAGTAAAGTAATGGGTTCAGTAAAGTAATTACTATAATTACTTTATAGTAATAAAGTAAGGGCACTTTTGAAGGAAAAAATTTTAATGTTCAAGTTATATTAAGACTCTATTTCGCCTTCACCTCAATCATGTCTCTTAATAATTGCATAGAATATATCAATCTAAAGTAAACCAAAGGCTATTTTCATTAAATAAAAGAAAAATTAAAAATGACTACATTTCTGAAACACTTGGCTTACTTTATTTATTCTATGCAATTATTTAAGGGACATGATTATGCCTTGAGGTGAATGCATAATCATATAGAAAAATATAATTATTTTGAAGCTTTGTATCCAAACAAGGTATGATATATTTTTCATAATACATAATTTTTTTCCACGTTCCTTATCAGTAATAAAATGTCAAATAAAGCTTCACCACGTATTTTCAATTTCCTAAGGACATTTTTTATAGCTTTTAAAAACGAAAACAGAGATAGTAGTGTAACAATAGGGATTAATTTTCAGCAAATCCAATCATAAGGGCTCAATCAAAATAATCAAACTCTGATGCATAAAGAACAGCCTGTAATATTATGAAATAAGACATTAGCTGTCTAGAATAACTTATTACTTCTTATAATACATTTTTCGTTGACATTAGAAATACACAGTATAAATTTCAATGGGGGAACCTATGTGATTTAATATGGTTGCGTTTAAACGACTTTTACGAAAAAACCAGGTAGTTGTGGCGTTCGATCAATCCATTTTGTTGAATCGACAACATTTCTTAAAAATCAGTAAAATTATTTACTATTTTTGGTTATTATTTTTCACCGCGAAAAAGACCTTTTTATAATTTTAGGGGCGCTGAATCAAATTAAACTGGTTCGAAGTCAAAAAGACGTGACCATAAAGTCGAAAAAATCATGGTAAAGTACCAAAAACTAAAATTACTGTTGGTGAAAAATACGAGGCGCTGAATCAAATAAATAGTGAACTTTAAGTGACCTTACAAGTCAAAGAACGGAAATGCGCATAATTATCCTGTTATATAGTTATACAAAACTATGCCTCTTAAATTGGTAGTACACACATTTGTGTTCTTTGACTTGCAAGGTCACTTAAAGTTCACTATTTATTTGATTCAGCGCCTCGTATTTTTCACCAACAGTAATTTTAGTTAGCAAATAATGATTTGCTCAAGTTAAAAAATTAGTTAATAGTTATCAGATAAGGTTTAAGCGCATTTCCTTTGAAAAATACAGAAAAAGTGCGTTACGAGTACGAGTCAAACAAAGTGTAATCACTGCTAAGTTATGAAGCATAAACCGGAACCTTAAGCATTAAATAGATTGTTAACACTGAAACACGCATTCCAAATTAAATTCGCCCAGCAATCCGGCTACGGCGCCGGAATTGGTTCAGCACTACTTCAATCTTTTCAGTGGTAATAGAAATGAGACAGTGGCGTCTCTTTAAAATCATACCTCTATTAATAAAACCTTACATTTTTCACCAAGCTCAATTGAGAGTTTAAATGTTCCCAGGAAATAAGACAGAATTTTCCATAATGTAATTGTAGCTCTAAAATCAAGATCTATAAGGAAAATAACACGAATTGTATTCGGCTATTTTAGTTTACTGATTTCAAGGCAACGTAACGTATACGTAAGTACGAAAGTGATTCGTACTTCCTTTATCTTTGCCACTCTTGACTTTGACTGACAACAATAAAATTATTTAAAGTATATTTGTTTATTAATAAAGACTTTGAATTTACGTAAAATATATATGTTTATGAATGAAGACTTTGCGAAAAATCTGATTGTTATTAAAGAAGACTTTGACTTAACGCAAATTATGTTTTTTTTTATCAATGAATACTTTAACTTTACGTTTAATATGTTTGTTTATCAATGACGACTTTGACTTTACGTAAGACATGTTTTGTTTATTAATGGGAAATTTTACCCGATGAGTCAAACAAAGAAAAAAAATTTCACAGCACTTGTTCCAACTAAATAATAATTATTCTTTTCAAACAACAAAAATCAGGATAGTACTTTTGAATGAAACATAATTGGCATAAAATAGAGGATGAAAAAGGATACAGGAGTGTTACTACAAAGATAAATAAAACCAGTTTAAATAGGTTTTTACCCTTTGCTTTGGATATAACAACACTAACAAGGCAACTCAGTTATAAACTCAAACAAAACTTTGGTTACACTAGCGCTCCTAAAACTTGTAACGTCAAAAGTATTAACTAAACAAAAAATACATCCCAAACTTATATCAAATTAAATCAAGAGTTAGTTCAATAGAAGTGAAACTTAATATCCCTTTGTATATTTACATCGACAAGTTTTTTAAACGGAGAAATTATTTAAACAAAACTTTAACAATATCATTAACTAGAGGTAATAATAATTATAAACAAATAAAACAATTATTTATGTATAAATTATATAACACATACAAATCGGGTACGGGGTACCTCGGGACTTTTTCTTAGGCTTATACGGAGTAGTTACACTCGTTCTCTCTATTATGAACACGCCTTACTCGTCCTCAGGCAAAATACAATCGTTTAATTGCCAGAAGTCATCTATCCAGGCACAGACCTTGCTCAATACGGTTTAACTATTATGATCCGACAACTACCTTAGATATACTTGTACGGTTATTCTGGTTTTAATACGCAATACTAAAACTATACTTAGTACATTTATTTATTGCATACAGGGATAATACTCGTACCAAATTTCACTCAAAGGGATAATTTTTTCGATTTTTATACACGTTATTTGATGAAAATTGACCTAATGCTAATAATACGAACCAACTCTTTTGTTGATCTTATATATGACTAAATGAGTGCAAAATCTCAATTCGATTAAAAAAAATCCACGTTAAAAGAATTTTCGAAATTTTAACTAAGACATTATTGCCGATTAATGAGTTCATAAAAAAATATTTTCCGGATACTACAACTAGACCTAAAGATTGATTTTTCTGTCAAGTTTTAACTCTGTAGCATAAATACGCTGGGAGCTACAACAATAACAGACACACACACATGCACCCATAGAACTTTGTGAAAACTACTTAGGGAATCTTAAAAACACATGAAACGGAAAATTCAGATGAAATCCTGATTTTAATACATAAAACACAATACATTTCCTTTTTACCTATAGTATAAATGAGGAAAATTAAAAACTTAGAGTGACTAAAAAGTTTATTAGGACACATTTTTTGTAAAATGCAGAACGTTGATGATGCAACGGCATGCTGCTGCCAGAGGTTCAATATTATTTAATATGCTGCCAGATGAGATCAAAACTAACCATAATTTTAAAGAGTTTAAAAAAGAAATAATTGTGTGGTTTAAACCACCTCCAGTTTAACCTCTCTTGTTAATTAAAATAAATTTATTTATTTTTACTTATTTTTATTCTATTTTGTTATCCCTATTTAATTTATTTTCATTTATTAAAGAAGTCATATTAACCTGTAGTGTATATATACATAATTATTATTTTCAAAATAATTTTCTAATAATTATATGTTACTTTATCATGATTTAATTACCATAATACAATAAAGAAATTAAAAAAGACATTAATCAAATAATTATACTAAACTATTTAAATAAGCTTTTGCGGCTTTAAATAAAAAGTTTATTTTCTCTAATAAAAGTTTGATAGTTGCTCTAATAATAAAATTATTGTAAATTTTTGTTTATATTAAGTTGCATGTTTTTATGTATTCTATAAATAATCATATTTTAATAATATTATTACATGTTTATATGAGAGTGTTATTGCATTTAATTACACTAACGTTGTTTACAAATATGTTGATTCGGCACTCGGCACTCATGATATATATGCAAAGTAAAATCTTTCACTCAATATTACTGCAGTATCATCAAAAACCAAATTAATGATGCGTATTAAGGACAAACTAGAGTGATTAATAAAAGTTGCACAGAGACAACACGTCTCTTCAACTTCCTGTCCTCAGGTCCCATCATTTCAAGTTTGATTAGTCGGGAAACTTTTCCTCTTTCATTTTCCTGAAAACTTGTATATGGTTCGAATCAAAGTTTTTCTATTTGTTTGCTGTGTAAGTTTAAATTGAATGTTTAATCGTTCAGAGATTAAAATGACAAATTAAAAACACAAAAAAATTCTTAAAATAGCAATTTTGAATTATCAAAAATCAAATACTATACTGACAACTAATCCGTGCAATAAAAATCAAGTAATAAAAGTAATTATAATTATAGTCCTGGGCTAATTGGTACCTCAAAAATGGATCTACTTATACTAGAAAAGACTCCAAAATTCGCTAGTCTTGGAAAAAGTGGTCACCTACTATACCTTCTTCCACTAAATGCAAAAATCGCACATTTAGCTTGCTTATCAAATCAGGAGTGTACAGATCCGCGGTGTATCCAAACCTAAACACTAAAAGTTAAATAAATTTTCGGTTATTCTAAAAACAACAGGCCTTGAGCCTCTTTGCCGCTCAGTTGCACTATGTTGACCGCGGCTACATGGTTAACTGGGCATAGCAGTACAATTAACCATGCATAGCATGGTTTTTGTTAACTATAAATAGCAGTGCATGAGTAAAAAACATTTTTTGATGAAATGTGAGTTTTTGAAATGTTAAAGTGGTCATTATTGTGGGCTAATGACCTCATATTTTATACATTATTATGGTTGATACTTGTAGTATAAATATTGGATTTCAAAGTGGCGTTACAAAACGTATAATGTCTAAAAAACCAAAAGTCAACTTTAAATGGTAGCACTCAAGATAATTTACAGGAGAAGTCAAAATATACCTAATGCATACAATAAAAAAAAAGAAATATAAGCAGAAATATAATATTTGCTTTTAAGCTTTTTAGTCACCTATAGCTAGTATAATCAATTTGAAACTACTTATTATCGATTTAGCACGCCAAAACATACTTCGCGCTTCATCACTTAAAATTTTTTAAAAATAAAAATAAAATAAAATAAAATTTTAAATGAGTTTTATAATCTACTATTCGTTTATAAAATATACAATTCTTATACAACTACAGTCTAATATCTTTTAATTACTTCGCTTTATAACTTTTAAGATACAAAATACCAAAAAAAAATCTTAATACTTAGAAGTTAATTACTTTTATAACTTTATTTTTTAAATTACTCAGATCAGAAAGAAAACTTGTAACTGCTGATGTTATCTTTTAATTTTTATTTTGATTACTTCTGTTATAATTATCTCTAAACTTCATCAACGCTTTTCCTACCGGTGAAAAAGTTTAACACCTTTGCTCTAGAGTTTCCTAAAGTTGCTCATAAGGTGTTTTTCTTATTTAACAAGTTTTTTTCTTGCCTGACTTTTCTTAAACTTTGCTGTAACTTGGATACAAGTTTTTCGAGGCTTATTTTTCCTCTATGTTGGTGTTTCTCAACTTTTTTTTGCCAACTTGACCTGTTATTTTCGTAATTTTCGCTTTTAGATCTTCTTCTCTTAGGGGAATTTAATTTACTTTCTCTAGACTTACTAGTTTCATTTCATAAAATAAGTATCCTAAATTGTTATTTTTTATTTAATAATAATAATAAAAATAATATAAATACCCGTTTAGAGCCTTGCGACCCATCAGGAATAACCCTGCGAGAACCACCTCTAGTGGTTGTGGCAACCGTCAAGCTCAAAGTGTAATCTAAGTTGGCAATAAGTATTTGAACAATAATCTTATATTATCTGAGAGAGTAACCTGGGATGCGAACCCCAGACCTTCGTGGTGTCAAAGATCAGTTTTATTACTGACGCCTTAACGACTTTGGCCACGGAGGCGGCTAGTTATTTTGTAAATTATTTTCAAAACATTAATTTCTTACATCAATATTTTATTCATTAAATAATTATAAGAATAATTAAATAAATTAATTAGGGGTGTAAGATTTTTTTCTTGTTGCGAGTACAATAAAGTTTTACACCTATATAATTTTTTTAAATACATTTTCACCATTATATTTATTATATATGATAAAAACTTGAGTTCGCAGAGGTTTTTCACAATATAAAGTAATCAAAACCAAAAAATTCATACAGCGTTCATAACTGAAATCAACTTTTTCTTGTTTACGTAAACATAAAAAGTAATTCTTACATTTATCCGGAAAACTATTCAAAGGATCAAATGTATTTTTTTAAAGGATGACAACACTGTGTGAACCTGTGTTTTGAAAATGTGTGATGAAAATTTGAGACCTATTATTTTAATTGTATCAACAAATTTAAAGAAATTATACAAAAATAGTTACAGTGGTATCTCGGAAAATTTCCGAGGGGTATCTCGGAAAATTTCCGAGGGGTATCTCGGAAAATTTCCGTGGGGTATCTCGGAAATTTTTATTACCATATTGTATTTGCTAAGTTCATCCAAACTATTTCGAAGCTACTTCGCTTGTCCTCAGAATTTATAATTAGTCAATTTGATATTGCAGAACGGTTTCGAACTCGCTTCACTTGTCACCAAACAGTAATCCATTTATTATCGTCCATTTTATTCCCAGCGATCACCCATTCAGGCAATGACCTCGCTAAAAGGTATTTACAATTATTGATCCAACATAATGTAATTGAAAAGTAACTTTGTATTTATGGCAAAATGGGATATACTGGTTCCAAGTTTCTACACAACCAGTTTATTTATCGATTATTAACAATTTAAAAAAAGAGGACTGGTAGTGCAGTTTTAAAGCGCTTGATATACGACATGGAGGTTGTCGAAGGCTCAAATCCAGCCTCAGTGGACCTTATATAAAGTTATCTCTTGTGGCATCCTCAGGGAAGTCTTGAATTCAAGGCCAGCCAACCCAGCTTAGGTTTTACGTTGATTTCTGTATCAAGTTGCAAAAACAATCTGGGTGCCACGCATAATAAGAAACACACACTCTCATACAGAAAATCAACTTGGTAAAAACTATTCAAGAGGTTTTTAATAAAACACGAAACAAATATTTCAATTATAATACCGGGTTTGATTTTCTATTTAAAAACAAGATACTTTTCAACTGAAGCATAAGGTACCTTATACTTTCTATTAGATATGAATATCGATAAGCCGAAACCGGTCCAGGGATATTCATATCCAACAGCAAGTATCAACGGAAGCTGATTCTTCAACTGCTTTTTCTACTTGCATTAATAACCATAATACTCTTCTTACCTACCTAATGTATAAATGAGGAAAAGTAAAAATCAACATCAAATAATATTAAAAATGTCTTACCATTCCTTACATGTATTTACTTAGGGGTTATTTAAATTTATTTGCTCTTTTAATTTTAAATAGAAATATTTATATTTTCCTTATAGGGAAAAGAAGAGAAAAATAATAAAGAAATAAAAGAAAAGCGGATTCCTTTTAAGTTTGTCAATAAGAAGTGAAGTATGCTGTTGAAAACTCACTTTGCCACGTTTTTCCTTTATTCTTAATGTTCAAAGTTTGCCCCTTTGCCCTCGGGAAAAACATAAAAACGGCTTTACAGAGACATTTACAAGTACGCAGCCTTTGTAGAGAATTGTAGAGACCCTTTGCAGAGATGTAGAGATCCCCGTATGATAATTTCTTTGTATGTTTCCAAGAAAGAATATAATCTTTTTTTGAAATACAAAGATAATAAATACAACTTTATTTTTCTTTGAAATTAAAATAGCCTTCTTACTTCAAACAATATTAAATGTGTTTGTGCTGACGTTTGTAATGGAATATGTTTAGTAACTATGTGGAGCAGAGCAAAATAGTATAGTAAGCATTTATATAGCTTAAGTTGGAAGCTTAAGCTAGTGAAGCATTTAGAAAAAGCTTTGCCTGTGCAAGTCAAAAGACTGTGCACAGGCACAGACTTGTGACCTTAACTATCAAGTTACAATTTTACTGTTCAAGAAAGATTTTTTTACAATCATATTATTCACAATTCATATACATTCATCAATTGTTTTTCACAAACCTATTATTTTTTTCCTAATACCGTAGGTATTAGGAAAGTATGGGGAAAGTTTTCCCCGTATGTATTAGGGGGAAAAGTATTTTGTTCACCCTATAAAAATCTGAAACCGTGGTTTATTATAATTCTTTGTTTTAGCTATTTTCATGACGTTCTGAGTGGTTATTTATCATGATGTCTGTCGGTGTTTGTATCACGCATGCCTTCCGCTAAATTTATGCAAAAGAGTTGAGATTGTGAAAACTTGAGACAAAAAAAATTTAGGTCAAGTTGTTAGGTAAGATGATATTTTTTTACCTTTTTGGTTGAGTAATGAAAAACATTTTTTTAATGTATCTTATATTTTTTAATATGATTCTTTTAATTTTGTAAAAAACAATATTACTCAAAGTATACAATATGTTTTTATATTTTTGTGTTATTTATTTTAATTACCTTTTTATTATTTGGTATTATTTATTTTAATTTTATATTATACACATTTACTTTACTCTTTACCTGTTTCAGATAAATAAAAAGAGAAAGAAAAAAAAAGAAAATAAGGTTAATATCTTTATATTTTCTATAATTGAAATTTTAAATGTTTATATAAGTAAATGAACTAGAAACATAAACCAAACATAAAATAAATATCACGGCAGTGCATGTACCACCTGTGTATAAAATTCTTCTTTAAATTTACTTTAAAAAATATTCGTTCAACACGAATTCAGAAAATACACGAATTTATAAATATGATACTTTATTTAAAATAATAAAAATCAAATGTATTGCATGTATGTACACAACTTCTAAAGTGTTTTAATATTACTAAAGAGAGAAAATTTAAGCACAAACATTTAGTTAAAACGAACACAAACACAACGTAACACAAACTTACACTCACTTAAAAAAACGCACATGGGAACACCGAACAATTTAATAAAATAAAAGTGTATACTTGGTATCAATATGAGAACACTAAGACACTAACACTTCATTCCTACATATACTTACACTGTCACAGTGTTTATAGAGTTTTAACATAATTACGATAATACTAGGTAACAACATGTATTAGCAAGCTGATAGCGATGCAGCGTGTTGATAACCTAAAGTTTTTGTAACCTTTCTACTCTACGTATGTTTATAACCTTCTTGGCACAGGTGTTTATAACTGCAATGCAATAACAGTTAATACACCTACGCTTTTAAACTTTTTTTTGTGTTCAACGAGTGTTAAAATTATTAATTATTTAGATTCAGAAAGCTACTAGGAAAATATATTTAGTTAGTTATCGTTATTTTTAGTGGATTTTCATCTGAAAATTACGCATACAAGTGGAGGGGGAGTAGTAGGATCCACTTTCTAAAGTTTATATATGTATGTATCTACGTATGTATTTATGTGTGTACATTATATTTTGATTTATATTCATAAAACATAATATGTTTACAGTGAATTTTGAAAAACACACGGATAATATCAATAGATTTCATTTTAATTTTTTAGTAACTTTTTAAATTCAGCTGTAGTTATGTGGAGTTAAGAGGGCTATGACTTTCTCTTTAAATCATGAAAGAGATAGATTTATTCGTTATACATGAAACATGGGGCTCTTGAAATTCTAGTAACCCCAAGAAGAAAAAAGAAAATCCCTCAGATCGAGTCATACATCTTAGTACAATCCTTTTTTTTCTTGGGGCTCTTCAAAAATACATTTGCTCCATCTTTAGGATCCTTTAACTAGAGATAAACGATAAAGGATTCAATTGGGCATTGCTGGAAAACTCCTAGATATTAAGGATTCTTGAAAGAACCTTTTCACTGCGGAGTAGACTTAGAGAATGATTTAAACAGCAAAAAGAGATCTTTTATTCTGAAATCAAAAATACTGTACGAGTGACATTGAAGTGGATCTTTATAACATACTGGAATATTGACGTAAGGACATTTCATACGAGTCTGCTAACTTCGCAATGAACCTTCATCTTGTATTTTTTTTTCTTCATTAATGAATGAAATTTTCTCAGAGTTTTTTTTTCAAACTTTTTATTATAATTATTTAATAATTACAATCAACAACGGGTACAAGGTGTCTCAGAACCTATACTTACTATATCATACTCGTAACAACAGGAGTCTTAAATCCAGGAGAGTATCTGAAATCCGTTTCCATTGTCCCTAATCTAGATCTGATTTGAGTTAATAAACAGATAATAATAACAACCCATAATAGCAGCTAGCTTCGTGTTTCATCAATAAGCTTAGCATAATATCTAGGCATAACATAAGTTGTGATTTTCAAACTATTTACTACAGATTAATACTCTAAAGTATTTTAAAGATCAGTATCAAGTAATCTCAAAGAAAATTTTACATAAAGCTGGCATTGGAAGCATGAAAACAAATTTCTATACATAAATAAATGTCCTTTAAGTCAAGGAATTCACTCTGCGGGAAAAACCTCAAGTAGGTTGCGTATACTAGCTTCTAATTATTAATTCAAGTTGACGAAATAATTTTATTACAAACACTATTTATATAAACTGAGAGAATAGCCCGGGCTTCGAACCCTTAACCTCAAGCACCGAAATCGAGTTCTCATATTCGAAATAAAAGAAATACATTAAAATATATTTTTGGATGGCTAAAAGATTTTTAGATCTAATGGATGATTTTTGAACTAAGTTTTATTTCTCTACCTTAAACAAACTTCTTCTTCTACGGTATAAATAAGAATAAGTAAAAAGAGTAATAAGTATAAAATAAGCAGAAGTAAGTAGAGTAAAATAACTTGAAAATGGAATTTTCTGCCTGATTTATAAGAATATCAACATTTTTTTATACAATTTTTCTTTTTAATAATATGAAAATACCTGAAGAAAACCTAAAGAAAAAAGTAACTGGATTTAACCTAGAGAGAAACTGTCGAGGTTAATACTCATGTTAAGTTATTATGACAGTATATGAGAAAAACGCGCAAGTCATGTTGGTAATAATGCATGACTGAGTTAGCATGCATGTATTGGTAAGGTAAATACGTCAGGATGGTAATACAACGAGGTAATAAAACATATTATCCATGAAATTATTATATAAAAAGGTAAGATATCGTTTATAACATGTAAACGTGACGTTGATGAATTATTCCACACAAAAATACGCATTACAGGTTAAATAAATGGTTTTACAAATTTACTCAATAATATAATACTGCATATGTATTTTTTTAATATTTTTCAATTATCCTTATTATTTTTATATTTTCCAAATGTTATGTGAGTGTGTATGAAAGCCAATTAAAATATTTGGAGTGTAGCACAGTTAACTGGGAAGCTCATGTTAATGAGTTGGGCAGTAAACTTTCATCTATTTTATTTTTGCTACAGAAACTTAGTTTAACTTGAAATATTGATACCATGAAGCTTGCTTACTATGCACATTTCATTCATGTATGCTCTATTGTATTAAAGGATTGGAGGCAGCCTCCGTAGCCAACAGTATTTTTATTAAGTTGTTTTTGAAAAACTTGTAGTATAAAAATGCGCATTTCCTTTGAAATATTCATGAAAATTCAAAGATAAGTTAAAGTAGTAATGTTTCATAAATATAAAACCTGAGCTGCATTGGTGAGCAAGAAGGAATTTACATGGAAATTCGCCCGCTTTGCGGATCACCGCGCCAGAATTAAATTAACAGACTTTAGTTTAGTTTACAATTAGTTAACTCCAGTTTAAAGACTTCACTTTAGTTTTAAAAGTTTAAACTTATTATCATTACTAAACATACTTAAAAGAATATGTTCAACGTTTGTAACGTATTGAAATAAGAATAAGCTTGAACTAATTTCAAATCTTTTACTAGACTCATTCAACGTTTTAATTCTCACAAGAAAATAAAATCAGCGAACTTTAAATGGTGGCGGCCCGCACATTTATTGTTTATTAACGTGGAATTATCGTGATCAAATCCACTATAATTATGAGATATATTTCTGGAAGAAGCGTAGCCATAATAATATATTAAGAGGCTTAAATAATCTTTTTTGGCTCTAATGGGCTTTGTGAAACGTCTTATTCAAACATCTACTAAGAATACATTTTCGAGTTTTGTTTTGTATTTTAAACGTCCTACTTTATATGATAATTTGTATTATTTATTGATTATATTAAAAGTTGAAGATGTTAAGGTTATTTTTTGAAGATTTAAAATATCAACCGATAAGATCTTGCTAGTATAATATTTCTATAGTTGCGCCACATTTATGTAGCAAACCAGCAAGCTACAAAAACTTGAAATAGCCGCGGAAACTTTATGTCAGTTTTTTCTAAATTTTTATCTTTCCAAATTCACCGATGAGCTTAGTAAACTCCACTGAACAAGTACTTTACAACCCGTGAAATTACATTCAAAAAATAATTCTTTACCTCTTTTACTCTCTGAAAAAAAGTAAAATTTATAACCCTTAATAATATTTCCCGAGAGGAAATATGGCCCTGTACCTGTTTCGAAATGGCAATGATAAGGAAACCCCATCATCATGTGTAGTACTTTTTACTAAATGAAAAATCGTCCGCCATTTTTAGTTTTCTACGAGATCTTTTATTTTTTTAAACATTATGAGAGAAAAAGGATCATTTATTAGAATTAATGATGTTAGTTATGTTATATTGGCCTTAAAATATATTTTGATATACTTTTTGCAGTGAATTATTAGAGGGTATTTAATAAATATATGGGAAAGTCGGATAAGTAGAATCATAAATGGAGGAGTGTATTATATTATCTGGATAAAATAAATACACCACGTTCAAAAAACATTTCCAGGGAAATTCTGTTAAAAATTAATTTGTTGTTGTATATGTTTAACGTTGGGAACGCAACGATTCCATATGAGTTTGGTTTGAAGTAGTACAAAATGAGTCACATTTTTAGGTTTGGCTCTTGGAATATATACTTGAATAATGAACTACAAATAAAATTAACTAATACAACTAACTAATAATAAATAGCTACTATAAAAATATAAAATATATGCCAAAGGTAATACTGTTTAATATTGAAAAACAAAATTTACTAACCAATAAATTACATAGTAGGTATCTACTACATTAAAAAATGGTAAATTAAAAGCATGCCCGAATCAATAATACAACTTAAATAAGGTAAAATTTTAATTAGTTCCATAATTATGTTTAAAGGGTAATTAATTTCGCAAAATTACAATGACCAGCATTCCCAACATTACAACACAAACATTTGTTTTAAAAGCTTTGCATGTGTATTGCTTGCTTTTTACTTTTCCTCATTTGCTCTGTTGGTGTATTGGAAAAGTTTTGCTTTGGCAGCTCGTGTCCGGGTTATTGAGGACACAAAATATATATTTCCTGGATACTAAAGTTATAGACTGATTTTCGTACAAAGTTTCAACTCTCTAGCATAAATACACTTGGAGCTACGATAATAAAAGACATTCACACACATACATACAGGCAAGACCACATCGAGAAAACTACTCAGGAGGTCTTACAACACCTGAAACGGATAATTATGGTTACATCTCGGTTTCGGATTTTTTGCAAACAGAATACGTTTTCCTATACACCTACGGTATTAATAAAGAATAGGAAAAAATAGAATTTACTTTATAATTTTAGAAATCCATAAAATAATTAACAATTAAAACTAATATTGTAGCACTAAATAATTTCATACAATAGTTTATTAACTCGAGTAATTAGTTAGAGATGTAATAATTTTATATAAGAATGAGCACCAGAGAAGCTGTTCAGTATGAAGGAAACAAAAAAGGAGTCCTTCAAAGTAAGTTGTTCTGCGGAGAGACTCTCTTCAAAGTAGATTGTTTAGCGGAAAGACTCTCTACAAAGTAGATTGTTTAGCGGAGAGACTCTATACAAATTAGTTTGTTTTGTAGAGATACTCTCTACAAAGTAAATTATTTTGCAGAAACACTCTCTACAAAGCATGTTATTCTGTGTAGATGTTATATTCTTTATTTCATTTATACATGTAATAAATAAGTTTTTAATATGGAACGCAACGGATCCATATGAGTTTGGTTTGAAGTAGTACAAAATGAGTCACATTTTTTTAAGCCTGCCTCTTGGACTATATACCTGAATAATGAACAACAAATAAAATTAATTAGTTAAGAAATATAAATAATTCTCTACATATTAGATTATAACATCGTTTGTAAATATTGTAATTAATGAAATAGAAATGATGTATTAATATAAAATAGAATAGAAATAAGAATAATATTAATATAAATAAGAAATGATAAGAATAATAATTTAATAAATAAGAATGATAAGAAAATAATTAATATAAAATAAGTATTCCACACCAGTGGATTAGTTGTGTGTGATGCAAAGCAAGAAAAGAGTCTCTCTAGTAAAAATCTTTCTTTGGTAAAGCAGATTCTATTTTGTTGTCATACCAATTACTCTTGTACTAAAAATAACACTAAACGTTTGAGTCTAACGAAAAATAATAGTAAAGGAACAATTTTTTGCTTAAACAATATCCTACAATAATACAAAATAAGAACAACTAGAAGAAAAATGATACAAAAAAGTTTATAGTTGGCTGTACAAATAACAAAAATTCAATTAATTCTCTCATTTTTAGGGAGTAAGGAGTGAGGGGGAGGGGGTAAAAAACCAGCAAATGGGATGGAAAAGTTTTTTCTAATTAAAAACTGAGGTTTTCTTTTAGTTACAAGATCTTTTTTTTCGGCTCGAATAAGAATAAAAAAAAACAAAGCTAGAAGGTTTGATTCATGATAAAGAATAAGAAGAACTATGTATAGCCAGTATTTTTCAAAAGAAAAGAAGAACTTAAAACCTCGAAATGAGTTGGTTTGTAGAAGTAAAACAAGTTTTGTTATCAATTATTGTTTCTTCAAATAAGAAACTTATGAGGGTCAAGTATGATTCCAGAAAGCGATAGTAGAGGAAATAGGGAGAGCAATTAAAAAGTTTCTCTTGATGGAACGGATAGGGTTAAAAAAATTAAAATAAAACGCATTCAAGACTTATGTTGTTGGAAACTGCTTTTATACCTAATATCAACTTTGTACTTTATCAGTTCGTTATATAACTGGTTTATATAATTGGCATACTGCCACGATATAATACAATTTTTAAATGTATTTGTCAAAACCGTAACTAATACTGATAATACACTAAAACTACTTATGTTTGTAAGCCATTTATAGTAGTATATGTGTAGTAAATTTTAGCTCAATATAAACTCTGCATGAAGATTTATGATTTTTTGAAATGTTAAAGGTGTCATTTTTGTTGGTTAATGACGTCACACATATTTCACAAATAACAAGGTTGATTTTGGTACCAAGAAAGCGTTTGATAGTTATCGTGTTTCAGGAAATCAAGGATTAAGATCAGAAAAGTAATCATGATCTTCGTTATAATATTCGTGAGGTATTCACAAGTACAAAGGTACTCTGTACCTCTCTTGTCCAGAGAGCTTCTGTTAAGCAACCTTTTTTACAATTATTGATACAATTTTCAAGCAAGCTTGGACCTACGGTTTAGAAGTGTAGGGTAGTCCTCAGAAGTATCTATATAACTTTCCTCAGTAGAGCTAAACCATCTTACTCCAAATGCCTCCAAATTCTATAATATATTGTTTTAAGAGCCTTACCAACCATAATATACCTAACCATTATTATAAAATATGGCATGTAATACTCAATCAAAGGTATTTCTTTATTGTACATTGTATTTCGCGCAAAAAAAATAGCTCTGAAAATATGAATTCTTAAAATATCTTTAATAGTATTATAGAAAAACTATTTCCATAGTAAAAAGTACATAACAGAAATAATAAAAAACTGAATTTTATTATATAATAAAAACATAATTAGAGCAAATGGAAAAATGTACTTTGCACGTTCTTAATGCAAATTGACTAAGCATACATTCAAGGGCTAGTTTAAACCTTTTAAGTTCGTTTAAGTCCTTTCTTTACTTTTTCTTTAATGTAAAAAGTATGAACTAATTTATGCATTATTTTGTGTTAAGTGTTTACTCTAATTACATGTTATTTAAAAAAAAAAGTAAAAATGATCTTTAAAAAATATAATAATTGAAATATACTTTTATAACATTTTTATAAAACTGTCCATTTATATTTTAAAAAATTCTACTTTATAAAAAGTAAAATTTTTGTAAAAAAATATTTTTTGTTCTTAACATTTTTAACAAAACAAAAGTTTTTTTGCTTATGAGGTTGGGGGCATGGAGGGGGAGGGGGGAGGTAGATTTTTTGATAGGGGGTCTCCCTGATCAAGAAAATATATATTGTTGAGGTTTATAAAGTATGTGTGTGTATATGTTTTGTGTAAGGTCGTGATTTTTGTGCCCTACACGTTTCTATGGGACACAATAACTTTCGAAAGCTTTCTTGGTTGATCATCCCTGTTGAGGTCCTGAACTTTAAAATTTATTAAATATGTGTGACGTCATTAACCCACAAAAATGACCCCTTTAACAATTAATAAATCACAAATCTTCATATAGTGATTAGATTGAGCTAAAATGTTTTACACATATACTATTATGTATAATTTACAAACATAGTAGTATGTTTGTCCATAGTATTATCAATATTACCTTGAGTTTTATTGATTGACATATACAAGTGAAAATATTGTCATTGTTCGATATAATGTAAACAAATCACGTGTTATTACGAATACATTTGTTAAAACTTGCTTATATCGTGGCAGTATGCCACTCATATACACCAGTAATATGACGAATTGATAAATTATAACAACCATTTGGCCGCGAAGCGATGACAGAAAGAGAGCCGCGAAGTAGCCCTTAGCGCCGACGCCACGGAGCGGCTAGAAAGCTGAAAGCTTCTTTTTTTCAATTTACTTTTTATATGGCAAATTTTAATTAGTTAATATCATGCAAGTAAAAGCAAATATCTGCCATGTCATCTGAAAAACTGTTTCCAAGAAAAATAGTTTTCATCTTGTTAAAACCGCTCGTAATATCAAATTAGAAAAAAAGGCAACAATAAAAAATGCCCTATCAATATTTGATTTTAATAACATAAAGTAAGGAAACAAAGATAATCAAAAGAAATGTTTAAACAATATCAAATAAAATATACGGTTGGAAAATCCCTAAAGGAAAAGTAAAGGTTACAAAGGGGCAAGAAAGGGTAACATAAATAAAGCAAAGTTGTTTTAGAATTTCATATGGTGGGCCGAGGAACACGATTCTACCATTACTGCTTTTACAGGGAAGTCATGTTTTTATAGAAACACAACCTATACATGACATCCGTAAAATATACTTTTACGAATATCACTGACTTTTCTGTGTTTGAATTAGAATTTTAGTGAATCAATTTATCGACTATTTACGTTTTTATTAATTGAAAATGTTTTCTTAAGAAATCATTGATAGAAATTAATATTAATCCAAATTAAATTAAGAGTTTAATTGACTGTGGATGTGGATTATAATTTGAAATATTGTTGGCTGGAATAGTTTGTGTTATATGTTACTACTGATAGAGCAGTGCTTTGAGTTTCACTTTGCAAAACATTTAGTTTACGTGTTTTTAATTAAAAAAAAAATTAAGGGCTGCAGTTTTCAATAAATTGTTTTAAAAGAATAATCCCGGTGTAAAATGTAACAAAAATCACTTGACTAAACCTTAAACTTGTTCCTAATAAGATGTTGATTAAACTTCTACAACAACAAACCTTTAATGGCTGCAAGAGAGAGAGCTTGATTGAGTAGCGAAGGCTTGTGCTTAACATAGCTTTCTTTAGCAATTCTCTACTAACAATATCAAATGCTTTAAGACATGCCTTTTGCGATACCTTATTATCTGCGACATAAAAGTAGACAGACAATAATAAACCTCAGATAATTAATCTTTGGAAGCCTGAAATGCAATTTCTGTCGCAATTATTGAAAACATTTTTGATCTCTGAAACGTTCTGATCAATACTCAAGGATTCTTATCCAATTGAAATTATTTTCACTTTATCAATTAAATAAACTGGGTTTTATAAAGAGATCGGATAGAAAGGACGGGGACATGAAGCCGCACAAAGTCCTGCCTCCGGACATTTGCAACGTAAAATAATACAATTTGCTCATCTCCCAATCTCAAGCCCCCCCCCCCCTCCCTCCCCTACCACTCTTCACATAACCATATCCAACATAAAACCAACCTAGAAAATTCAATTAGGAACAAAACCAGTTTCCTATGCTCGCAACTTCAATCCACATTTTTGTCTATCTTTTTTTATACTAAACGAGAACTTTATTTTTATATAAAAACTGACAATTTCCTAAGGAAATTGCTGCATATATTATTTGATGTTGCAAACAAAGTTAAAATTGTTCTAACGTCTAAAAAAATAAACCTTATCATGTTTTTTTTAGTATCAAATCATTTTGAAAATCGTATTGACTTAATACTTCACTTGTGTAAAATAGACCGATAAGGCTAGATTTCCCATGTTGTTTATTAATCATAGAACAAATTTAAATTATTATACTTTTACTAAACCGGCGGATTTCTGCAGTCCTTATTTCAGCTAGTTTTTCAGTTAAATAGTTTTTCTCTATGATTTTTAAGACCACTGAGACGATTAATTAATGATTAATAGAAGCCAATTTAGAGATTAGTAGACATTAACATCGAAAAAAATGCATATCCGAAACTTGAAAAAAAATACCAAAACCATTTTTAAGTGGAACAAGAGACCTGCTATACTACTTAATTAGGGGTTATATAAACAAGAAACCTGTTATACTACTTAAGGTAGGGGTAATATAAACAAGAGACCTGTTATACTACTTAAGTAGGAGTAATATAAACAAGAGACCTGTCATACTACTTAAGTAGTAGTAATATAAACAAGAGAACAGTTGTCATACTTAAGTAATATAAACAAAAAACCTGTTATACTACTTAAGTAGGGGTATTATAAACAAGAGACCTGTTATACTACTTAAGTAGGGTAATATAAACAAGAGGACCTGTTATACTACTTAAGTAGGAGTAATATAAACAAAAGACCTGTTATACTACTTATATGTTTACCTACTTTCAGCTACAAAATTAGTCATTACAGAACTGTTTTAGCATTTAATTTTACCAACACTGTCAACAAAATATTTTGAAACAGTGCGGAAAATTTTCTTGGTAATACTCTACCTCTTAGGGAGTTATGGTACATTTTAATATAATGTTATAAAAGTAAACATTTTTGAGGAGAAGAAATTAATGAGTGGAGGTAATAATCTTGTAGGGTATTGAGTAAATTTCGGTGATAAAATTTCGTTTTTCGTCTGATAAACATGATTATTGTTTATGATAATATGTTCAGTATATCATTAATCAAAAATACGATGTAGTTTTGAGTATTAAACATTTTTATAAAATACCAAACAAATATATTTAATCAATATGTTGAGCTGTATCCCTTTTAACTTATTTTTAATGTTGATTGTCCAAGAACGGGGTAGTAAAAAATTGAATTATTGTGATTCAATTTTCACATTAATTCAATTTTTTATTATTCCGTTCTTGGACTATCAACATTTAAAACAAATTTATTTTTAAATAGAATACTGGCAACACTGATATTTATGACTTGTTTAAATTTTCGACAGATGTATATGGGTCGTGTGATTTTTACTGTTTGTTTTGTCCTTCATTTCCCTATTTATTTCCCTTCAAATAAATTTACGATTAAAAAAGAATTACTAATACTGTAAAAAAAGTAAACTAATTTTTTCTATAAAATATAATCAATCAGAGCAAAAGTTAAGAGAATGAAAACAGAAATATTTATAGGATTCACGAATAACAAGACCAAACTCTACCTGACATTGTGAATGTTGCACTTCTAATCAATATTTACTGCCCCCTAAATATCTTAATGAGTATTTAAAAGCCTTTTTCTACCTATTCATTCATGTAAGCTATAGTTTCTTATCCTGATTAAAAAGATCTAAGAGATTGTAATTAGAGATTTGAGATTGTAATCACAATTTTTTGCAGAAACCGATAAAAATTAAACATAACTTTATAAAGATTAATATTCTTGTGTTTTTTTTTTAGGCCGCAAGTAGATAAAATACTATGTGCTACTATGCAGCATAGGCAACATCGTCGACTTGCGCCAGCAATTAACTGTATCGCCGACGCCTTTGCCAACAATTCGTAATTTTCCTGACTCGGTTTACCTATTTAGTCATTTGGGTTAATTACCAGCCTCGGCTTAGCCTGCCATCACTTTTGGTTTGGGGCTTATTTAAAAAAGTCGTCTGCGAAATTCCACTTTGCTGCCTAGTAGCGTACCATACTATTTCCTAAGATAAAATAAAACATAATAATAAATATCTTTTTTTTGAGGTAGTACGTAATTGAGCACTTTATTGAACCGTTTTTGGGGTGAGAAGCCAATCATTATTGTTATAGGAAGTTATTTAGTACTTTTCACCTCCGAGGACAATAATGAATGTAAAAAAACTCCTAGGACGTAAAAGTAATTCATATGTTACCGCCATTACTGTAATGTAGCGTGTTCAAAAAACAATCTGTGTTAAACCTTCATGAGCTTTATTTAAAAACGTTGATTTTGTTTCTGTTTTTGTTCGTAGACTATTTTTTTTTCGTTTTTAAAAGGTGTTCTAATTGACAATTTTTGTGTGTTTATTTGTAAAGCTTTTACATTTTTGAGTAAAAGTGTGAAGCTATGGATGAATTTAATGACGGCGATAATATGGAGTTAATAATAATTGGACGTTTTTTTTCAATTAAGTATATAGCGCAGTTTAATGAGTGCTAATTTTTGATTTTTTTTAATGAGTGCTTTGTTTAATGAGTGCTACCTCAAAAAAAATAGTGTATGCCATCCGCCTGAGAATGTCTTTATGTCTTGGCAATTTTTCCCGACTCGCTTCGCTCGTCGGTAAATCTAATTGCCGTGACATAAAGACACACTTCTCAGCCTTATGACATAAATAACTATATTTCCTATTATGCTTTCAGACCTTAATAAAATAGATGTTTTTCCAAGATAGAGTAATTCATGTAATATTAAAAACTTCATGATCCCAAAGAAGCTACATTTGTCAAATAAATTTAATCATTTAGAAATAAAAAAAATATTATAAATAAAACTTATAAAACCAATAAAACTGGGATTCAATAGCAAATAATATCATTAACAAGTTGACAAGATAAGATTTTCTATAATATATTGACTGTTCGCTGAAGGGACACAAAGGAGTTTAAAATACACGTGCTAAGTTCTTCCCTCAATAAAAGAAAATTGATAAAATCATAAAAATTGGTTTTATTGTTTTATTTTAATTGTTTCCACAAAGACATTAATGGAATCGATACTAAAGAGCTTTGTCGTATTTAGGGAATTTTATTTAACATCTATAATAGCCGGAATGTGTTCTCAATTTAATTAAATAATGATTGTTCAACATTAATTAGCGCAGTTGAAAACAAGGGAATAGAGAGAGAGATAAAATAAAGGAGAAAACAAAAGGCGAGCTAATGATGTAGAAAGAGAAAGAGATTATTTAATATCACTTCCAAACAAGCCATATTATTCAAAGGTAATCGAGTATGCTAAACCAGCAAAACATTGACGTGTTTCATGTGGAATTCATCTAAATGAAGGGGCTATTTTAAACACACTGTGTTTGCTAACTGCTCATAAACATGTTCTCGTAACGTTTATTTAATGCTTTATTTTGCATAATAAGCTTTCCAAGCATATTGACAAGATCGCCTATATAACCTAGAATTAAATGAACGTTTTTGATGACGTTATGCTCCTAAACGTTAGGTTAATATTTGATTGCATCGTAATTTAAGGTAATGAGATTAAAGGTTATGTTTTTGTTAAGACACGATAATATGCAAGAAGAAAACCATACACTTATCTATCATATCTATTCCGGTCCTTAAAATCTATTCTAAAACTGTCTTCTTCCTTCTAATTCTAGTTTTTAAATGTTGACTTTAATCATTTTAAGAAATATGAATATATTTTTAACCTAATTGTTTGTCTTCTGTCCTTAAGTAAAAATACTCGAGAATCAATAGTACTTTAAAGCTGAATATATATTGCTCTTTAATATTATCATATATTATTGATTCATAGTTTCATTAAGAAATATTTATATATTTTTAACCTAATTGTTAGTAATTAGTTTATTGTACTTCTTAAATTTCTTAAATGTTATGTTGTAATTTATTTCATTACTTTGACTTGTACATTACCATGTATCCTACTTGTGGACATGTTTATTAGGGTTATATGTAAAACTTTTTACAAATAAATATTGTTTAGTAAGTTCAGAAAAACTTCTCTAGCAACCTTTATAATAAATAATAGAGCAATCATCTTCAGAAATCTTCACAACTAATTAAGAAAGTAATTTCCTCAAACCACTTCAGACTAGTTACGTAGTAAAATAAAATAGTTTCGACTGATATAATTTATAACCTGTCAATAGTGCAATTTAAAGAATTTGTGTCGATATTTTATAACTTTATGGTTTTAATAACCATTTTCCAGCAGCACTCAAAATTATATAAATAAAATTATTTTTTTTTATTAAATTCTTTCGGAAAATGCTGAAGGTTTCAAAAGCACGTAAAATACTTTAAGAACATTAACACGTTCCCTTCTATTGAATGGATCAGAAGTTGTACTCTTCTCTCTATCATTATAGAGTTTCGAATTGAAAATTTTAATTAACTAACTTGATTAGATAAAACTAATTTAAAACTATAAAAAAATAATAAACATAGTAATAAAAAAGGTAAATTGAGAGAGGAGTTCATCTATTGTGAATAAAAGAATGACAAGTTGCAAGAAGATTTAGGTCTTCCGGTGGTGACCGCGTCAATGTAGATGAAGAATCCGACTTTTCGCTTCCACTGTGGGAGGCATCTTCAGGGATGTAGGACATAATAGATGCTCATCACATGGATGCTGATCACACAATGTTCTACAAAACTGAACCGATTATACTAAACTGTTCAATTTTGTAGAGCATTGTGTTTCTATCCATGATGTTCTACATCCCTAAAGATAAAAATGCCCCCCACAGTGGAAGCGAAACGTCGGATTCTTCATTACATTGACCACCACAGGAAGACCTAAATTTTCATGACAATAACCGCGAAAGCCTACGCAGTTAAAGTCTTTCAAGATTGAAAAAAAGAAGTCAAATTAAACGAAAACAGTAAGAAAAGTTACTAGATTTGATATGCATCGCTCGACTTAGAAACTACAAATTACGATCGTTAAAAAAAGTACTGAGATAGTTTAAGCTCTAGATCTTTGCTAGCCACACATGAGGATGATACCAGTGGGTCATAGAACTGTGTAAACTTGAATTAATCATAATCAAACATTTTAAGCATACAAAATTGATAATTCAAAACAAAGTATGGCATTTTGAGATACTATGTTGGCGTTTTTCCAAAATTTAATCAGTTCTTCTTCTTGCACGACTTAATTCTTTTTTTTACAATGTTTCATATAATTAGGCCTTTTTGGGCAAGTACCACATTTTCAAGAAATGTGTACATAAATCCTTCCTTACTAACACCCAGACACTATCGTTTTTAGATTTTTGGGATCCATGTGAACATTTGACAAAAATATTGTGCGTCAGAAAACTTTCTTTTTAATTACAATGTTTTCGCCTCTTATTATAGGAGAACAGAAAGTAAAAATAATAGGTACTCACCAACAACATTAAGATGAATGTAATGAGACATGTGAGGCGTAGTAGAGATTTGACACTCATAGACGCCGGAGTCTCTGTGCTGTGGATACTTGATTTGAAGACTCCAATCCTCGGATGTGGGTTGATTTATTGCTCGGAATCTTTGATCTGATGTATATGTATACCTTCCTACTGTTAGCAGATGTATGTCTCGATGCCTAACCCATGACACCTGTAACAAATCAAAATTATGACATTAGTAATGAGTTATTTAAATTTACAGAACTCACAACTTGGCTCGCTTCGCTTGCTAAATAGTTTTTACGCTGTTGATGAGAAGTATTATAACAGCTCGCTTCACTGGCTAGAGAGCTACACTCAAAATGCAGGAAAAGGAGTCCTGTAGCGCTTCGATCGCTAGATACTATTGGTATCTATGCAAAATATAAAGAAGCGGAACTCAATAAATAAAGAACATCTCAATAAACTAAGAACTCCTATTCGGGGCTCGCAGGATTATATAAATATGTATGCAAAATATCGGTGAAAAAATTGGCTTTTAGCTATCAATGAAAAGTAAATAAGGCTCGCTTCGCTTGTGGGAGTCTTGAAATTATATTCGTTTTTGCTCACATGATTCATAAAATCGCTATTCATCAATATTTAATAAACTGGGTTATAAGGGGTAACTCTACAGTTACCCGTACGTTAAAAACTAAGAACTTTTCCTTATCAAAGTTCTTAGTTACCCCGTACCCGATTTGTGTATAATATTGTTCATACGTCACCAGTCTTATCTTCAAGAATACATAAACAATTTCAAAAGAGTTAACGAACTCATTAAAAAAATATTTTTTCAAAAGTTTTTCCATTTTCTTAAAGGTCTTAAATGCACCCCATAAAAATTGTAGACTTTAATCAAAGTAAATTGAAGATGAAACAAAAATTATAAACAAAATCCTATAGAACATAGAAAATTAAAAGAAAATAAAGAAAAACCAGGAGAAAAGGAGATGTTAGTACAAGGAAAAGGGTTTTCTCTGAATTATAGCGGGTAGGAATTAATGAACCAGGCTTGCCACTACCGTAAATTTTAATGTTGAATACCCCTAAAAAGGAGATCCTAATGTTTAATAAAGGCAGAGGGTTTTAGACTTTTAGTTTTATAAAAGAGCAAAGCCAAAGTTAGTTTATGAGACCTAAAGTGAGTTAAAATTTTTCCAAAAAGATCATCCAAGTCTCATTTTTCATTTACTTACTTTTGTGTATTACTTTACAAATAAACTTCAATGGTTATTTAATTTTCATTTAGTTTGTTTGTTTATTTCTATTTTTATTGTTTGTGTTTCATCGTTACATGTCACCTTTTGTAGGTATTTTTAACTCCGATAAAAATGAAAGAATATTTATTCAAACTTATTTAATAGTGTAAAAGAGCCCTATAAGTAAATAATTTATACTTAATAGACTAAAGAAGACTTTACTTATTCTTTAAAACTAAAAACCAACATGCCATTTTGTTTAAGCAAGTTTCCATGGCATGCTAGGATGAAAGCAGATACACACATACAGACAGAACTCTTATTAAAAACCACATGAGAGGTCTTATTATCGTCTGAAGACAAGTAAAAATTATATAAATTCAAATAAAACAATGAATTAAATAAATTATCAATATATTTAAAGTTTATTTTAACAAAATTTATACAACGAACTGCTGAATGTTTTAGTAATAAAAAATGTAATTTTACCATTTGAAAAACTATGATACTTAATTGCTTTTACACTAATCAATTAACCTAGATTGTATTCTAAAATAACAAAAACTACAATAAAAAAGGGCAAACTAAAGGAAACAAAATCAATGAATAGAGGAACTCATGAACATACAACAATAGACTGGCTTTTCCCTACAAATGACAGGAATGATTAATGACAATCCTCTCCAGCCATGGAGTGAGACATATACTAGAGGAGAAAAAACAAAATGTGACAAATAAACCGTTAACAGACAACATTACAGAGGAGCTTTAATTAGATTTTGTTATGAAGTTAAATAGTGAGAAAATTATATAAACCGTCAATAAATGTTTACAGATAAAATTCAATCATAAAACTAAAAAGTCTGATATGAGGAAACTCGCAATTTTTCCTCGGCATTTCGGATTTGCTACGCTTACTCTCACCACTTCGGACTTGCTTCGCTCGTCTTCAGAATGTCAAAATCATTTATTTATTATTGCAGTACGTCTTTCGACGTACATTAATTAAAATCTTAATTTTATTTTCAGCAGTCACCCATCGAGATAACAATTGTAGTCTAAAAGACTAAATATTGAAAACGTAAAACTTAAACTTATTTTTTCTTTATATCATAATAACACAGGCATATGAAAACACTCGTATCAAGTTTCAACTGGATTGGACTATTTTTCGATTTAAAAAAACATAGTCATGTTACTAAAAGAATAGAACTTGTGCTAATAATAAGATGAAACTTATCGCATGTGTTGGTCTCATTATGGCTGCATGCGTCTTAAATTTCCAATCGATCCAATGAATGGCAGACGTCAAAAATTTTTTTTTGCAAAGCAGAGCTAGATTGATTGCAAAGATTGATATTTTAGATACTCACACATTTGGACTATTAGTACTTACGCAATACTTTTCCTACATACCTACGGTATAAATGAGGAAAATTAAGTTGCGGAAAATCCTTTAACAACGATACAGAGTATCAGGGAGCATTCTCCATAGGATAGTTTAGATACAAGTAACTTAATTAAGTTAAGTACAACTACTTCCTCGCAAATAATGAGAGAAATGAAGTCATTGATAGTTAAACAAGGAATTTCTGGAGAAAGGATTCACCCTACTCGAACTATTCCAACACTAAAAGGAAAAGAAAAGAAAAAATCGGGTACAGGGTACCTTGGACCATTCGTCTTCTTTTTGGATTGGTTATGCTCATCCTCACTACATCGAATGGTTATATCCATTCGCTTGTCGTAAAAATATAAAAATGCATCTTCATCATTAATTTAACTTTGCTTTCCATTTCTTGATATTATGTTTTAAATTTTGAGTCAAGTATTACGGTTACAGACAAAAAAATATTTCAGGGATAGCGCAACTAGATATATTATTGATTTTTTACTAAGATATCACAAAATATCTTTTGATTTGTGATTTTGCTAATTTGCTAGCAACATCACAAAGGGGGTTAACAGACGATGATAACAGACACAATTAGGCACAAACTCACATACATAGAGAAATTTAGACTCAGGAGGACTTAAAATTATCTAAAACGGATGATTAGGGGAAATTCTGATACCGGATTTTTAGTACAAACACAATACTTTCCTTATACCTACAGTATAATTATGAAAAAGTAAAAATATTTTAATTTATAAGAATAGATTTAGAGCCTCTAATTTAAAAACTCTAAACATATCTATATTCATGATCTTTAATAGCATAAAAGTTTAAAATATATTTAAATCATAAAAAAGTGAAATTTAATATTTTTTTAAATAATCTCAATATAATAATTTTACAAACAATATCAAATTCAAAATATAATTTTCAAAATAAAATTAAAAGTTTTAAATGCAAACAGAAAAGAGTGGTTTTAAATATGATTATGTATGAGTAAAAAATTAGCACATAAATAGTATTAATTTTATTAAAAGTTTGTCCTACGAAGGGCTTTGTTAGTTATGAAGGTTTTGGGAAACATTTGAATCTTTTTTACACCTTTCATCCTTTCATAATCCTACAATTTTCGAGGGAAAAGAAACATGTTTTCCGAGTTTTATTAAACATAAAAAATTATAGTTATTTATAATTTTATAACAGAAAGAGGAATTTAGGTGAATAGTACAAAACGTTGTTCCCCGAGTCAAAGACGAGGAAAAGCTGTTGACGTTCACCTGCCTGTGAAACCGAGGCAAGTAATTTAAATTGCCAAGGCCGAGGAAGGCAATGCCATATTAGACTCAGTAATGTTTCTTATCGTGCCTTGTTGCTTGTTCCAATGCTTGTTAAAATATTTTATCTGCTCTCTTTAATAAAATTATAAAACAAGTACTACTTAGGTAATTAAGTAATCTTATTTATGTTTCATCATATATTTAAATTTTCAAAAAGGTATTATAAAAAAAACGTTTCGCTACTGGAAGCTATAGTTAGTCATCCGGTAGAGAGGTGGAGTGTTATCAAAAAATTATTAATTTCTTCTTCTATATTATTCATAATAATTAAGCGTATTAACGTAAGAGATAAACTAATATCGGTAAACAGAATTTAATCTTAACAAAATAAAGGTCTATAAGTAAGTAAAAAGATACTTGACCAAAGAAAATATCAAAACAAGTGTAAATTAATCAGCTGTGTTTTGTTTGAATTTTGAAAGATCCTTAATAAGAAATTGTGTTATTTTTATATTCTCTTAAATTAACAAAGTAGTAATTAATTGATTTAATAGTAATTAACATAAAAGTGAGACCATGCTCTTTATCAAAATAACATACCAAATCAGCGATACAGTTAATAAACTTATATTTTCTAATTAGGTGAAATCAGGCAGTTTTGCTGATTTCCATGCCTAAGGAGTTTTGATAAATACCCATGTATTTAGGCCTAACTTTTAATCCCTAGGCGGGAAAAGTCCTTTTCCTGACAGTTTTAAAGTAACAGATTAGCCAAACCCTCCTTTCCTGCCCAAAATTAGTTTAGTTATGTTTCATTTTGCTGCCATGAGCAAATAAAAGGTATTTTAAGAGTGCTTAGTAATATAATGCTTAATTTTTTTTAGAGATATAAAGGAAAAATATTTACTCATAAAAAAACTAATTGAACCAAAATCTCTTAATTTATTTGATTGCTAACTTCGTATAACCCAGAATTGCCTTAAGTACAACAATCATTTTTATTTATTAAACATAATATCTTAGAATATAAACAAAAATAAGTTTAATTAAACCAGAGTTTTTTTTGTCCAAACACTTATTTAACTATATTTGGATAAACAATTAATAACTTTCCTCTCAACTAAAAACCAGAAGAAGCAAAAACAGGGGTTATAAAATGTCTTCCATCATTCTCTAACTATTTTTTGCCCCTTAAAATTTATTCTATACTCTTGCCAAACCTTTATATATATTTTTAGGTCCATAAACTTCCGCCTCAACTCTTGCAAACATTTAGGCTCCAAATCTCTACAACTCACATGGATGAAAATGTTATGAAAATAAACTCGACATGTTGGAGCAAGATGGAAGGAGAAAAATTTTCTCGTTTTATAATTTCTAATCTTTACACTAACTCTACTCTTATTGTTCTTACAATATTATAATTTTATATCTAATGAATTCGAGCAAAAAATAAGTTGCATATTTTTTTTTAAAAGTGTCGTTTTAATGAATCAAAGTTCATATTATGTGCTTATAAACAAGTATTTTGGTTAAAATATGTTAAAATTACAAATGATTTTAAATAAAATATACCCCATTAAAAACACTAGCGTAAAAGATTGGGTTATTATTTTACATTAAGTCTCATCAGCATCACACATTTCATTGGAATATGCCTAGTACTGATGTCATGTCATGTCCATCCTAATAACCAAGTAAACAAGCCGTAATGATTTCACTTGGTTTCTTAGCCAGTACACATAATAAAGCATTATGCTGTTTAATCACCGGCTTGTAATTTTAAATTGCACATTACGTGTACATTAAATAGAACAGCCATACTAGTGTACACTTGTACGTGCACTGCGTACTGGCTAAGTCATAAAGTGAAATCATCAAGGCCTTTTATGCTTGCTAATTAGGAATTAATCAGCATTAGGCGTGACGTCAATGTACTCAGTAAGGCTAATAAGACTTGGTGAAAAATAAGATTTCAATTATTTGTACGCTAGAATGGGTTTTTACACTAGTGTTTTTGTTGGGGATCTTATTATTTTTTGTAAGGTTATTTAACATTTTTGAGGTTGAACTGGATGAGTAAGTTATTTATTTTCTGTCATATCTATACACCGAATTTTAAATATCTGATATTAAAATCCCTAAACATTATGATGAGGGTCAGAAATGTAAATTTATGGCTTTACATCTAATAAACTAAGGATGGTAAAAATATAAAACTTTAAGGATGAGTCATTTCACCATAACCATTTACCTCAAATCAATTATTTGACAAAAAAAGCTTGACACACGACTATAACACAAAAAATAAAGACGCTCTGGTCATACCAGCCCACAGACTAAAAAAATCAGAAGTTGGTCATAACATACTTGGCATTAAATACTCTAGTACTCTAGACGAAATAACAACGAATGTATATATACAAGCAAGCCAAAAATATCTTTCTTCAGATTAGTCGAAACAGAAATTAGCAAACCCCCGTCACGTCCGCGTAAAACAACTATATACATACATATATACATATATGGGTGTGGCAAGAAGCGACGACTATATTAGTACCACATGAAGGACTACGACATCCACGTGGTACCACTTCACATAACTAAAATTAGTGCCGCGGAATTAAGTAGTCACGTACCAGTATTCAAAACCTAAACCAGACAGGAACTCCCGCCTGAGTGCAATCACTCGATTGTTTCTCTATCAAGCGCACCAAAGCCATTAAAACTGTGCTAACTCTAATGTAACAATCACAATTGTTGTTGTATTATTCAATAAATAAATAAAAAAAAAACAGACAGGATTTTAATTTACGTAAAGATTTTAAAACAAACCATTCATGAGTAGAACGAGTGGAGTAATAAAAAGTTAAATCTCGGTTCTGTATTTTTAAGGTCAATACAACACTTATCCAATAGATCACAGTATGAGATAAGGGAAAGTAAAATAAGATATAATAACTTTTTGAAGAGTCCAAATACAGATAAGCCGTAATTAAAGTTTGTATAAATTATATTTATAAGATTAAACAGTTTGTAGTGTAATCTTTAACCCAACTTAAATGTATTGCAGCTATATAGTTGAATTGATTTAAAAATAATTGCCCTGAAAATGCAAATAGTTTTATTTTACAGTAGTTTTAATAGATAAGCTTTTTCATGCAATGATAGTTCTTTTGACTCTGCGATAAGCATGACAATATCTAGTAATCACAAGGGTTAATTATTCATATCAGACTCTATTTAAAAGCAAATAGAATATCTTTGTCTAATATTAAATAGTTTTCATTAAAAAGAGAATAAAGACCTAAAAACTAAACAAAACCGTGTCCCTTCAGAATAAATTAATCAAAGAAATAAAGGAAAAGGGTAGAAACCTTAGCTAGGGTATTATTCCCGATTTAAATCCGCAAGGGGTTTTAAAATACGTAGGGGGGGGGGACGAGATAATACGTCGAAAGGTTTTCTAGGTTAGATGTAACACACCACGGCACTTAGTTCTCTAGGAGGGTGAACTCCACACAGCGTAGAAGAGAGGTAGGCCATAATTTTGGATTACCTGAGAACCCAACCTGGCTGAGAAACCCCATTTCAAGGCTCTTTATCTGCTTGGAAATTTCAGTATCACCTCTACGATTAGCTCTAAGATATAAATTTTACTCAGCTTTAAAACCCTTAGACGTATACAGAAAAGTTAAAAGATAATAATTTTAGACTGTTAAGATATTTTAACTGAGTTGAATCTATTAAATAGACTTAACTTAATCACCATAAAGGTAGATGAAGAGGTGCTTTTTATCCTAAAATTATAAACATTAAAGATATTATCAGAATCATTAACAGTAATGACAATAGGTATAGATAAAAGGAAGAAGCACAAAATCGTAATCAATATGCGATAAGATGAAGACAAAATAAAAGTTATGTATGGACAAATGATCATATATTAACAATGTCAGGACATCAAAAGTGATAAACAAAGTTAGTAAAAATGTAAAAAAAACAACAAGACAGAGCAAAAATAATTAAAAAATTATGAAAAAGCAAATGTAAATACAAGCACGAGGATATGACAAACTTATGATTTTGTTGTGTATAGTTAATCAATAATGAGTTTGTTTGTGCATCCTAATCTCCTAGAGTTTTTTTTAAACACCGCCAAGTTGGTTTTCTTCAATTTACTAATAAAGACCTCTTCATTTAAGAGGCTGGACTTTTTAGAGAAGTTAATGATCTTAAGAAGCCAAGAATCAGTAAGAGAGCTCAATCTGAATTTGAGAGGGGAATGGTCACCCCTTCTTCTGGCTCCTCTAAAGGTACCGCCCCTAACTCCAACCAGTCTATCAAGGCACGCCGACATTGTCGAGACTAAAAAGAAGAGAAGGGAAACTACTTTTCGCTGTTTGACATGTATTTACCTTTAATGTCTTTCTCTTAGCCGATTTAGCAATTTTTTAATTTTCCTCATTTATACCGTAAGTGTGTAGGAAAAAAATTCGAAAATCCGATGTGTGTTGGCAAAAATTCCGAAACCGGAATATCACCGGATTTATCAATTTCAGGTGTTTTTAAGACCTCCTGAGTGGTTTTCACAAAGTTGTCTGTCTGTACGTGTGTGTGTCTGTTACCACCGTATCTTCTAGTGTATTCGCGATAGAGAGTTGAAACTTTGTACAAAAAATCTACTGCTGTAGTGTGCTATTTGCAAAATAATTTTTATGACGTCATTAACCCGCAATAATGACTCAGCAAAAATTTAGAAAATACATAAAACACGGAAAAAATGTTGCGACCGATTTGAGATTTAACTCATGTGCTGTGTATAAGACTAACATATGTGCCAAGTTTCATGTCATTATCAGCATTAGTTCAATTAATTAGTAATTCTATCGAATGACTATTTAAAAATGTGTAAATTTTTTAAAAATTCATAAAAAAAAATTATGCAGCATCGAGCTGGGAATAAAACGAATCTATTTACTATCTGAGGACGAGCGAAGCGAGTCCGAAGACGATTTGATGTATTAATTTAACGGCTTTTATATTGTTAGGACTAGTATAAGCCTATTATAGGCTTATAATGTGTAAGTTTACTCAACGTACCACATTATATATTGTTAGTTTCACGTTAGAACAAAATAATCAAAATCACTTACTTGACCTCAACCCCCCCCCCTCCCCTCTCTTAAGCAAGCATTTAGAAAAGAGGGCGTAAATAATGATAAGTGGAAATAAAGAAATAACATTGAATTTCAAGACTAATTCATATTGTTATTCAGCATGATATAGTAAAGGATTCAACATAATTATACAATACAATAATACAAAGAAACCTAATAAAAAGTTCAATATAACATCCATTTAAAATTATCATTTCCCAACAAAGAAAACTAACAGAACAGGAAGGAAAATAGGGTTTCTTTGATAGAACCAAAGCATAAGCGTGACTAATGGAAATTCAACACAATTGTTGGTTAATTGGAGCAAATATTAAATTCTGTAACATATCTTGATTAATTGAAAGTTTATAGTGTCCAGCGTAGGAAGATCGAGTGGGTCTCAACACACACCAATTAAGTCCGTTCTAATAATTCAATATTATAACTTAAAGTATAAAATGAAGGTAATAACATAAAATAAAACAACGTAGTTCAAACATTTTACAAAAAATTAAGCGAAACAACAAAAATACACAAAGGACCTGCATGTGAAGTTTTTGGGAAGAAAATGCGCAAGTTAATCCCACAATGCACTACACAGCACAACATTATTTTCACTCATTTGAAGCTCAGTTTATGGTTCTTTTAAGCGCATTTCTTTTAGCGCAAATCAAAAATTCACTCGACTTGCGGCCCTTGTGCCAGAATTTATCTTAATTTATTAATTCATTGTAATCTTAGTTTTATGTCATCAACAATTAAAAAGTTTAATTTTTACAGGTAATATGTTCTTTTATAATAATCTTTTATATTTTTCTGCAGCAAATAAATAAAATAGTACATGCTATTATGCTTTTTTTTTAAATTTATTTATTGAATAATACAACAACAATTGTGATTGTTACAAGTATTAGAGATAGCACAGTTTTAATGGCTTGGTGCGCTTGATTGAGAAACAATCCAGTGATTGCACTCAGGCGGGAGTTGGAGATAGATAAATGTGAAAATTATATCACTATTGAAACGTAAGAGATAGAATAAATAAAATGTTAAAATAAATGGGTAAATAAAATGTAGTAGTAAGATAATTAGATAAATTTATGTTGAGCTTATAGAGATAACTGGTCTCGAGGCCACTGCCTCCTCAGGCGTCTCATAGGATTTTCAGGAAGGTATTAGAGGATAGAGTTTTTACAAGAGGATTGGGATGATCGATTATGGAATCATGGAAGCGTTTATATCGGGATATAGAAAGATCTCGGACAAATGGAACATTAAGGTCGTTGTGGAGAGATGCTATTATGCAACAATGAAAACACAGATAACACGTGCTAGCAATTTAATAAATATCCTCATTGTTTTCTGCCTGTCCCAGCATCGCCTCGTCAGTCAAATAGGTAAATTACAAGCCTTAAAATGCACATCGTCCTCGGATATGGGGTATGATTTATAGAAGTCATCTGCAAAATTCCATTTCGCTGCCTTAGTAGCATAGTATACTATTAATAGGGACAAGAACATCTAATTGCAACATCGGATCTGTAAAACACGGAATAATTTTAAGCCCGCCTTAGACAAACTTAATTTTATATTTACAATTAAATGTAACCACTTTTAAGCACAACAAAAATATATTTAGTTATTGTGTGTTTTATTAGCATAAGTTTGTTAGTCACGTGACATAAGTTTTCGAGTCACGTCGTTCTAGAACTGCTTTTCTATTGATAACGACTCTAAAAGTTTAATAACATAGCTTCTAGCCAAAAAACCAAAGTTTCAACTCTATTATGAGAAAGTTTAAAGGTCATTATTGTAAATCTTTTTAAGATGACAAGCTGTAAGGAATTATGGCAGCAAAACTTTGAATTTTATTGGTTAATTAAAGTAAAGAAATTATTACTAAATAAAAATCAGTGTTTAATAAAATAAACACAATAAATAAAATGTTTAACATTTTATTTACTTGTTATCATGGTTTAACAGCAGCAGAGCACAGTAGAAGTAAGTACTACATGTACATTATACAAGTATACTGTACAAGGATTTTTTTACTATATGAAAAAAATAGTCTCGGATAGAAGCAATTTTAAAGTACTAGTAGGACTAATTGTAATCTAAATTACCGAATTTTAATCTATTTAATGTTTGTAAATAATTTTATTTTCCCTCAATCATACCGCAAGTATATGGGAGAAGTAATTTGTTAGAACTAAATTCGATACTCAGATTTTCCTTTAATCGTCTATTTTTTATAATTTTAAGACCTCTTGAGCAATTTTCACAAAACAGTCTGAAAAAATGGTCTGAATGAGTGTGTTTATATGTGTGTTTGAGTGAGTGTGTCTTTATCATCGCAAGAAAGTTAAAACTTTAATATACAAAAATCAATTTTTAGGTTCATAGCGGAAATTTTGAAAATTCAAAAATGCGGAAAAATGTTTAATTAAATTATCTGCACGAGTTTATTTTTTATGAAATGACATGTATTAAGATGTAATAAAAAATCGGGTACGGGGTACCTCAGAACTTTTCCGTATCCCATCGGATTCGCTACGCTCATCCTCCCTGCTTAGGAATCGCTTCGCTCGTCCTCAGCATTTAGGATTTGTCAAATTTACACTACAGCATGTCCGAAGATGCTCACTTCACTCGTCCACAGATAGTGAATACATCCGTTTCATTCCTAGCTATTTCCCATCCAGGAACTGACCACGCTCGATGTTGCTTAACTTTTACGATCCAACATAAATTATAGACACTTGTATTGATACGAAACTTAGTGTACTTATTTATAACGTAATGGTTATATACTTGTGCCAACTTTCAATTCAAAATTATTTTTTCGATTTTTTTAAAATTTTTAAAACGTTAGCATAAATAGTATAAATACATTTGGGAGCTACGATGATATTACACACACAAACATAAGGACAGACAACTTAGTGAAAACCAAGGATTACAATAGGATTGACAGAAATAAAACGAATGTTTTTACTACCTTAGGATGAGCTTAGCGAATCCGAGAAATGATAATAAGCAGAAGTTCTAAGGTACACTGCACCCAATTATATTATTATGTAGTACGTAGAATGTATGTATGTAGTATGTTGTGTAAATATACACACACACACACACACACAAACACACACACACATATATAATATATATATATATATATATATAATATATATATATATATATATATATATATATATATATATATATATATATATTCCCAGAACAATTAATATGAATTTATGATCTAAATGGAAAGAATACTTTGAACTAAATACTTAACTGTGCTGATGGAAAGTCGAACAGGATCGAACAGCGTAATATGACTTTCATTAAATACCTATTCAATACTTTCCCTGGTAATGGGAGGAAAAAGTAAAAGGTTCTTTAACACATCTATTAAACAAGTTATTCCAAAGCTATAAAACAGCAGCTATAAAATATGACATACACGCTGTTAGGGCTAAAATAACAACTAATAAAGAGTTATATGCCTTTTTATGCTTTTCTATATTTTTTTCTGAAAGTTTCTTTTACTCCATTTGCATTTTTATTAGAGCAGTGCTTTTAGAGAAGTCGCATCTCGTCCTACTTCGTACTTTGTGGAAAAAGGTCGTACTGCAAGTTTTACTGCAGTTTAGAAACTTATAGATTTACGAGTTCAAAATGATAAGACACGGTGATGATTTGAAATTACTTTCCCACAAAATATTATTAAGTTCAAAAGAAGTAATAAGTAAATAATGAATAAGGTGAAAGCAAAATTTATTTTTTGGGAAGAGAAGAATATTTAGTGAGGCAGTAATGGCATTGCTCATAAAAGTGATTTTTTTCTTATAGTTAATTATAAACAGTAAGAAAATCAGAGGCCTTTCGTGGCTTCATATATGTTGTTTAATATCAGTTTGTCATATTACTAGTTTATATAACAGGCTTATTGCCACGATATAAGTGAATTTTGAAACGTATTAGTCTAAGAATAACAGTTTTACATGTCAATCAATAACACCGGAACTAATGCTAATAATAAAACAAAACTACCAACCATACACATATTTCATAAAGAATAGGGTTTGGAACATTAATAAGGTTGATTTTTGTACAAAGTTTCATTATAATGAGAGGAAGCGTTTGAAAGTTATCGTGGCCCATAGAAAAGTCTAAGAACAATAATCTTATATATATATATATATATATATATATATATATATATATATATATATATATAATATTAGCTAATACACATAAGCTAATTTTTTCTTTGATTATTCAGTGAAATTCAATAACTCAAAGTGAAATTCTTATAACTTATAAACGTTTCATTTATAAGTTATATTAAAGTCATAATATTATTAATATTAATGATATATAGTAATTTGATAAAAGGCAATTTACAGAAACTAAGTTTAATTACAAGTTACCAATCGCTAAAGTTACTAAACCAATCAATCAATTAATTGGTAAAGTTCCAAGTCTCTAACTAGATAATATGTAGTGTATCATCGGTATTTATGCAAAACATTTTCCCACATTGGCCAGGAAGGATAATAAATCTCATCTTGAAAACCTTATACCTTATAAAACGTTACAAAAACGAAGGAGATACGAGAAATACAAAATTGCACATCTTAATACAAAATGGCTAGAATTTAACATCTCAACATGATGATATCGATTCCAATCCATATAATATATTAGACACACACACACACACACACACCACACACACACAACACACACACACACACTATATATATATATATATTATATTATATATATATATATATATATATATATATATATATATATATATATATATATATATATATATGACCTTTTTACGGAATCTGTTGGGTCCAGAAGTCCGTTACTACGACTTTTATTTTTACTACTACTACAAGTTTATTTTTTTATTTGATGTATTTATCTTGAAGGCTTAGGTAAAGGTAGATTTTGATTGGCTCTCCTATCCATAGGTGACAAACACGCTACATAGATTCCGAGTGAAAAAAATTAATCGGCTTTACGAGACTATCAACGTCATCAGTAGCCACGCCGTTGCTACTAAAAAAAATTGGGTTTCTTACAAATTTACCGCCTCCGAGCAACCTCAAAGTGTCTTATAATCTTGTTTTATCTTGAGCATAAATTTGATTTATCGTTTACTTCTCTTTAAGATTTTTAATTTGAGTTTTAAGACGACCACATCGCCAAGCTGCCGTACCCCGGGGTATAAGCCGCCCATCAACAGCATCAAGGTGAGCCAAAAATACTTGTCTATCTTATTATACTTGTGCCCATAAGTACTATTATTTTTAATACGCATTTCTATCTTATTTATACAGTCCTAGTAAGGTCATTATATATATATATTTCTATTTAAATTTCTCATTTATTTGGTTAAACCACCATACCAGCCACGCAGGTGGAATTGTACTTCTATATAGCTTGGAAACGATTCACCAATCTCTTGTTCCGGCCTGGTTATGAAACGGTCCCAGACAGACAGGATAATAATCGCTCTCATAGAACCACGGCAGGCATAGGAGGCCTGTAAAGAGAAAGGATCTCGAAGTGATCTTTTTATAGTTGCAGCCATTCTGAAACGATAGAGACCGGTTTTAGCTTAATTGAACCACCCTAAGTGGCCCAATTGGCAAACAAATTAATTATGACGTACATTGTCGGAAAATTCGCTAAGAATGTTCTTTACATCGGTCTGTGCACTTAATCAAATGACTTGTGCCTTATGTTTTTTAATAAAACAATTTTATACGTCTTTTATAATCTCTAAGCTTACGTACAAAACCGTAGCAAGGAATCAATAACTTATTGTGTCTTACTTTCTTTCGTCATTTTTGAAGAGAAAATATTGGGAAAAATTTTCTTTCCCTAAATGATAATAAAGTAATATTAGAAGGTCTACATGGGAGGAAGTGTTTACACATCAAATATTTAGCTGATTATATTGACTTAATGTAAAGAAAACGAATTTCTTTCCTAAAGACATTTTTTTCCGATTTTTATACTGGGAATATACAGGGAATATACGACAGAGGTGACTATATTGAGGGAGGAGTCAATATCAACAAGTTATATTTTTATTATTTCCACAATTTGTTTACAATATTGAGAAAGAAACGAATATGAGCATCAACAATATCGGGTAAGGGTTAACGTATATAAGCGAGACATTAAAAACCTTTTAATTGAAGAAATTTAATTAAAAAGAAAACTAAACACAGATCGTTAGTAATAATGTAAGCTAATACGAATAATCCTCCCCACACACTCTATTTTCAAAGCCGGTAAATTTAATTATTTATTTAAATAAATAACAAATAAAAGCTAAGACATAATTAAACTAAAATCATCCTATATACATGATGATATTCAACTAAATACTTCAAAGTAACTGTACTGGTGAAAAGTCGAACAGCGATTTGACTTTCATTAAATAGCTATTCAATACTTTTCTTAGTATGGGGAGGAATTTTCCGACATATATTTTTGGTATTGGGAAGGCAATCTGAATCGACCCCTCTCCTCCCCATAACTTTTATTATCCAAGCAACCTCATAAGAGATATTTCCATGACGAAAATTCCCTAAAATTTGACATTTTGATTGAATCTAAGAAATTGAAACTTAGAAATTGAAAAGACTTTGTCAAAAGTAAAAAACCTTATTTTTAGCAAAAAACATATACCATTAAAAAAATTGGTGGGCCACTATTGATAGTTGTGTTCGTGATAAGGCAGAGGTGATAACCAAGTAGGCCACGTTGTTGGGCCTTCTTGCTGACTACCTTAGATAGATGATAGTGTTCTACCTTATGAGTCCTAGAGCAGGAATTTTACGTATGATTCTATAGCTTCAAATAGACAATTTGAAATTAGAAAATTGGGCCACTAATTTTACTAAATCAAGCAGCCGGACAATTATCGCCGGAACTAGGATTCGAATCTTGGAACCCGAAACATTCTTTTCTAATTCCTGATCATACGGTGTGTAATCTTAGTCAATATTAACACAATACAATTGTGCGAGAGACACCTAGGAAATGCAATGCTACATCTGGGAACTGTTCCATTATTCGACATTCGTCATCATTGATGGCTCGACATAATGTCAGATGTAGAACAGTTCTCAGAAGTAGCATTGAATTTTGCTTGTTACATTTCCTAAGTGTCTCTCGCACATATATTGTGTCAACTATTCATGTTTTGCAAAACTCGGTAGTATCAAATGATATATGTTTTGCTTGCCATGCATAATGGCGATAAGAGAGCACCGCTAGCCTCTGGTAAATACTTCACATTATATTTTTGCAATTGATTGAAGGTCAGAGTGAGTTCAGGCTCTGTCGGCGCCCTGATGAGTTGGACGTAACGAAACAGAGTGGGACATGACATTATGTTGAGCCATCAATGATGATGAATGTCGAATGATGGAACAGTTCCCAGATGTAGCATTGCATTTTGCTTGTTACATTTCCTAGGTGTCTCTCGCACAATTATATTGTGTCAACTATTCATGTTTTGCAAACTCGGTAGTATCAAATGATATTAGTCAATATTACAACACAATACATTATTATAATAACAAATCTTCCAAGATGAATCCAAGAAACACGAGCTAAAAGTAAAGCTGTAGCCCATGTCAAAAAAAAGTGAAAACAAAAAACCGCATAACTTTAACTAATCTAATAACCTGCTATAACTCACAGGCTAGAATAGTATCCAGGCCTTCCCTCCCGATGTTTCGCTTCAACTTTTCGCTCCCCAAAAACAGATCATACTTCTAAATCGTATTAAACCAAAACCCGAGAAGAAGGAAAATATACAATTTTTCCCACTCAAAGTCAAAACTAAGGAAAAATGAAATATTACACTGCAAAAAGTTTTTTTTTAAAAAAAAAAAATGTAAAAGCAATATAAATATTAAATTTATGATTTAACAATATTTCTTTTCTTACTACTTTCTTTTAAGTTTTGGGTTGAGTTTGGATTCATAAATTAAGAACCTAACCCTCTAGTAAAAGAGCGCTACGCTATCTGTAGAAGGGATAGGATATCTTCCTTTAGGGCATTTCAAATAAAATGCCCTTAAAAAAGGGGGATTGCATCAGCAGAAAAAGTCACACCAATTTTTTCATCTAATGACGACGTTTCAGCACCTACAGGTCCCGAAAATGGAAAAAGTTTGGTATCTGTATATATGTAATAAGTGTGTGAATGTGCACATTTGTTGAGCACCTAAAAAGCGCAAAACAAATAATACAATTATAATAAAACTTGGGTCACAAATCAAGTTTTTAAAATTGAAGAACTAATAAGATTTTAGGGTTATCCGTGTATCAAAATGACATCACTTTTCCAACTGGAAACAGTTACAAAAGCAAGACAAAATATTTGTTTGACAAACAGTGTTTTTGAATGATGTTTTGAAGTTTTCTGACTTAGCCACATTTGTTACTAGTGGATTTCTAGAGATGTTTATTTATATGAATATATGTAGACTTGTCTTGTAAACGTGTAATTAGGTAGCATTAAAAGAAAAATTAGGTGATATAATTAAAAGACCGCTTAGTGAACTAATAAATAGTTCTTTGTCTCATGAACATAGTCCTGTAATCCTGAAATTTAGTAAAGTTGCGCCTATTTTAAATATAGATAATCCGATGACCCAAACAATTATATACTAATTAGTTAAACACCAGTCTTGGTTAACATTTTTGAAAAAAACGAAAAGTTTTTATATTAATGTAAAATATTCAACAGTCATCAACTTGGATTCAGGCAAGGACTTTCCACTCTTAATGCCATAAATGCTTCGACAAATGTTGTATTTGAGGCCTTTGAATCCAAGAAACATGCCATTATCAAACCTGCGATATATCAAAACCTTTAATTACCTTTACCCATGATATTTTAATACAAAAGCTAATAATAATGGAATGAGAGGAATTCCTCTTGCTCTAATAAAATTGTACCAAGTCACCACATTTAATTGAGGGACAAGCTCTCCTGAGTTTACTAAACGCGGGATGCGTCAAGGCTCTGTTCTTGAGCCCCTGTTGTTCTTAATTTATATTAAACGCTAAATACGATTCTGAATGCAAACAATATTTTATTAATAGTGAGATTTTAACATTTTTTCTCAGCATATGTTTCTCATTGCTCTTGTATTTAAAATAAGTACGATGAGGGGAAGTTCAATAATAATAAAAATCAATCTATGCTACAACATTTGCAAACAATATTTATATGCCCCCCCCCCTTGTAAACTTCATAAATCAGATTAATCTACCATTATTAATGGAATAAGATGCTTTAATAAACTACCTGAATTAAACTGCCTCTCAAAACTTTTAAGAAAACCCTTAAATATATGCTGCTTCAGAAATCATATTATTCTACAAATCAATTATTATTAGATAATTCGGTGTTTCCTCTTCTTAAATAATTGTATTAGTTTATTTCAAGTGAATTTTATGTAATTATGTTTTTAATTAATGTACACGTTTTAGTGAATTTTCATTATAAAAATTACGCTATGGGGTTTTTCGGATGACGGAAGTCTAGGGTGGGAATGAGGGGGGTCGATTCCTATTGGCATCCTGATAACAAGAAAATATGTCTGAAACAAATTTATATAATTTATTATTGTATATCTGGTTGCAATTTGGACAATTGAGGAACTTTCTTTAGAAAGTAACCTCCTATATTTTAATAAATAAACACGCTAACTTAAAAGGCAATATTATATGGTCTTATGATTTGTAAGCTAATAGAGGGAAGCCTATTTTAATAATTGCTTGTTTTCACATTATACATTTAAGTTGCACTCGATTGCATGCCCTTAAGCTGTTTTAATGAAACTTTTAAATTTAATTTTCTAATGATAAATTTCAATTTATATTATTGTCCCCATATAACATTTGTTCAGAATTTTATTTATACATTTTTATCAAAATCAAATTTTAAAATTCAAAGCAAACATTTTTATTATTATAGAATAAATATTAACAAATTTTATAAAACAATCCTTTTGAAGTTTGAAGAAACTTGATTGAAGAATAAAGTCGTGCAAAGGATAAAGTGTTTTGTGATGTTATCACGTATCTGTATCGGATAAAGACGACTTTAAACAACCCGGGGGTCAACATGGTGTCAATTTTCAAAGGGAAACCCTTTGCTATGAATTCCATGAGGGTAGTATTAGGGCAGGGGAATAGGGTACGTGACCTACCGTGTCCCAAGTTAAAGAGAAAAACCCCCAAAGAAAAAGATGGAAATAGAAAAGATGTTGGTAATTAAATTCCATGAGTGCCAAACCTTTCATACTCCCTTAGGGGTTAAAGTGCCATCCCTGGAAAACCTGACCAAATCATTCCCTTTTAAGCGAATTTCATTTGAAATAATCCGTGTTGTGGGGGTTTAAGATTTTTCAGAGAAATTTTCCAAATTTCCCTGAGGTTTCCTTTATAAGTTGACAATCCGCCAAAAATCATTACGGGATGGAATCCTATTGCTTTATACTAATTGTTCGAGGGGCAAAATCGAAACTCCACAATTAAATTCTTTCCTTTATAGTTTTTGCAACCAATTAACTGATACATTTTAAACAGCAGTTAGGCCTAAAATCTTTAATTGTATCTTTAAACAGATGGTTAACATTTATAAATAATACTTCACCAAAAATTGTGAATACAAATTTGATAAATAGTATAGCTGTTTTATTTATTATTTTAAAGAAATAAATATTGCATAAATAAGGAGCATATACAATAATAAGAAATATAATAACTTCATATAGAGCTAGAAAAGTTATTACAATTTTCTTTTATAAAATACAGAATATTAGATATACATAATCATTATTTCAGAAAATAATGGATTTTATCATTTACGGCCCGCCAAAAACTAGTGATAGGCTTTCTATTGGTTTATCCTGTCTCTTAAATGGAGCAGCGTATCATGAGTAATATCACTTATAATAATAGTTGAATATCAACTATAATAATAATTTAATATCACTTATAATAATAATTGAATATATAGGTAAAGATGAATTTTTGAAACATGCAACTGCAGTTATGATAAGATTTCATAATTTGTATTTCATTACAGGATTCATATAATTTTATCCTGCAGTGATAGGGTTTGTTTCCTCAAAATTTGGACTTAACAATGAAGGACTACTTAGATAATAAAACATTTCTAGAAAAGCATTTTCTAAGAAAATTCGTTAGACATACTACCTTCGCATTATACTTCCATTCATTCTCAAAAAAAGTATTCTTTTCCAAATAAAGTATGTCCCAGATGAAACAAGTTTTCTAACACCGCAAAAAAATATTTTTCTTTTTAACGTCTTAAATTTATATTTTTTGCACTTTCAAGAGCAAATTTTCAATAAAAATATCAAAAAGAAAACTAAATTTTCTTTACGAAACGACAGAGTTATATATACACAGAATTAAATACTCAAAACAAAAACACTTTATTTTATTTATTTTCTTTTTTATAATATTGGTGACAAAGTTCTAATTAATTAATCATTCAAATAATTGTCCTCGTCCCAATATTTATTATTTTGTTGGTTAAAAAATAAAACAAAAATTATATACAAATGATTTTTTGCTTTTGTAGCTCGCTCATCGCTGGAAGCGGCGAGCGACAAATCATTAAAGTGGAACTTCATAAAACCAGTGCTAGGAATGAAGTTCAGGAGTCTAAACCGTAGGTGGCAGTGAGTCTACATCTGATTTTCACTGTCAAAATTTATTATTAAAATGTTAAATTAGTGCTCATCATTTACGTTTGATTTCTTTCTATCTCTAAAATAATAAGCATTAAATGCAAGAAAATGGACGATTTTCTCTTAAATAACAAGGCAACTTCAGGAAAAGGTCCCCTTAAGTATACTTTATACACAAAATAATAGCTATAATTTGTTAGCTGCCTGTTCTTTATGAAATCTTTTAAACTAAAAGTATTTTGTATTTTGCCATTGTGTTCACAAGAAATAACAAAAAATCCTTCTAGCAAAATTTAACAATACAAAAAAATAACTTCTACATTTCGATGGAGGGGGGTTTCCTCGATAAGAAAATTTGTTTTGTTATTTTTTTCCCTTTGAATGAATTGTCACCTTTTATTCCCCCCCTTTTTATATAAAAAAGATAAAATATTAGTAAAAAAGAAATAAATAGAGAGGCATTCCATTTAATTTTTTTCTTCGTTTAGATTTCTCCTCCATTTTGCACTGTTCAAGGTAAAAAAAAGGTTATTGAAAACAGATCATTCTTTCTCCATTTATTATTATTTTATAAATGGTTTGAATGATAATAGAGAAAAAGATAAATAGGGAGATTTTCCCTTCAGCTTTCATTGTTCACTTAGAACCTTTTTTTAAGAAAATTGGAGACGAAAAAATTGCTCATTTTGTTTAAAGCAAGCTATTTTTAACTTTTTAGCTTGGTAATTATTTTAGAATAAATTACTAATTTATTTATTGCTTACATTATGACTTTTTTAGATTTAATGTTTTCTTTTGAGGGTAAAAACATCACAATGACTATACGTGCTCTTATGTAAGAGACTATGGTACTGACTCAGTCAGCACTCGGATTTTCATTATTCAAGAAACATGAATTTGCATGTTTTAGAGATTTTTTTTATTTCTTGGATGAACCCTTGTTTTCATACTACTACTGATACTCAACACTATTACCATCCCGTAAAGTTGGCTGCATTGTGGAGTCCATCTATTAATCTCAGAGGTTTGTAATTAAATAATTACAAATAAATTAAATAATTCTCTCCACCAATAATTATTTTTTATATTAAATAGCTAGCTTTCGGCTGCATCCAGTCGTTATCAGTCTAGACGGGTGTTTGGTAGCAGGAAGTAACGATGTCAGAGGTTACCTGCGGTGTGGAGTGACCGCATTATGGGTGGAGAGACCCATTTCATTACAAACCTCTTGGATTAATACTATTACCATTACGTAAATACTACGCAATAATGACACGGGTTATTGTTGCGTAATAATACTTACATTCAACACGTTAAGAAGCATGCTACCTTTAAAAACTTTTGCACAAACTTCCCACTCAACCATCTATAATTTTTGTAACTTTTCACAAATTTTACCTGTATTTTGTACTTTGTTTTCCTAGTCAAACTTCTCAAGTATTTTTCTAGAGTAGTTTGCCTCTCAAACTTGTTAAAACAAAGCATAAAACTTTATTTTTTAGCATAGAAGCCCTCTACCTAGTTATTGATCTCAATAACAAAATATATTATACCCAATATATTTCTAAGGGGAGCCCCTCACCCGCGACCCTACTTGTAACAGTAAACCTGCATATAACCTTATCTTGTCCAAACTTCAATATTTTATTTCCTTTCTCAAACCTCTCTACTACCCCCCCCCCCCCCTTACACCTACTAGCCCCACACAAAACCATTTGTCTCTATAATATTGTTTTTTTTCTTTTTATCTTATATTGTTTGCTTTCAACACATTATATTATATCATATCAGAGAAAAGGTTAATACTATTAACTTTTATACCATTTAATGTGTAATATATTTGACATCAAAACAGAAAAGAGGTTCAACATGAAACAACATTATTCTATTAAATAAAATAAATAGCAATATTGTATAATGTCATTAATTAAACACTTTACATTATAAAGGCTTTCGCTTAAAATAATAATACAATTAAAATTATCAGTTCAGATAAACTTTGTAGGCGTATCTACTAAAATATTCCTTGAAAAAGTTTATATTATTGTTTGCTGGTATTTTCAAATTATTAAATCTCCATTATACGACTTATATAGTACTTGAAGTCCTAATACGTAATTACACGACAAGTTAAAAGACATTATTACACGTCAAGTTCCATACATTATTACACGACAAATTAAATAGATCATTACACCTCAAGTTACTTACATTATTACGCGTCAAGTTAGATACGTCATTACATGTCAAGTTCCATACATTATTACACGACAAATTAAATATATTATTACACGTCAGGTTACATACATTATTACACGTCAAGTTACATACGTCATTACATGTCAAGTTCCATACATTATTACACGAAAAGTTAAATAGATTATTACACGTCAAGGTACATACATCGTAACATGTGAGAGGAAAAATAAAGAATTATTAAGATAATTTTTAACAGTTTCTGTTTTGGTTTTGTATCCGGCTATAGAACAAAAATCGTCTTGGAATCCATTAAATATTTATGAATGCAAACCAAAATTGAGACACCCTACAAATAAAATACAACAAAAGCTGTGTCAGTAAATAATGTAGAACTACAAAGAAAATTTTAAAGGAAAAAATGCAAATGCTTTTAATTCTGTTTAAACACACTAAGGTGTTGAAACCCGAAGACTATTTCTAAAAATGTTTTACATTTTATCTCCTCTGGGGGTCTAAAGAGCTTCGAAAGCAACTAGAGAGCTGTGCAAATGTTTTTTCTCCAGTAGTCAACATTTTAGAAAATAGCATTTCACTTGGTTCCTAGGTCAGAAACATCAAGTTCTCAAATGCTCTTTAGGGAGGTTTTGAATTTGCTCTGGGATCTGACCTACACCGTCATACCACTCTAAGGTGAGAAAAACCAAGAATTTAAACCAATACTATTATCATATTAAATAGAACCTGAAGAAAATTCTTTACCCTAGCATTGCCTTGCCTAACCAAGCTCTTCAAACCCTAAATGAGACCTTTGGCATGAAATGTACAATCTATGCTAATGATATTTACATACATTCCTTAAGAAAACGCTAGCTTGTAACAGTACCCCTTAAAGCTATTTTAATTAAGAATATATTAGTTAAATTAAATGTTGATGTCATAAAGTTTTGATTAAAATTAATGGGTAAAAATAAAATTTACTGTTTACGATATAAAGGTTAATTTTTAATTTAATAGCATAATGCTAAGATAAAACTTTTATTTAACAACAGAAGATGTTACGTAATCAGAGCGAAAAAGTAATAGAATAATTTAAATAATAAGTTTATAAGTTATTTAATATAATAATTTTAGGTTACCATCTGGTGCATGTGATTAGTTTCTAACCAGAATGAGACTAAAGTACTATTCAGCTTGTATCATTAGTTTTTTTTTGGGAGAATTAGACATTTTAACTCCAAATTGAAGATGAAGTATTGATATTATGAAGGGTAAATATTACCAAGGGTAAAATATTTTATTTTTGGCTTAAAAACACAATTCTTAAATTATCTTCTTATCATTTTAAGGTAATTAGAGTCAGTAATGCTGCTAGATTTAGGAAAATAGTTACGCTGAATTTATTTGAAATTGAAAATGTAATAAATGATTTCTGTTGTTATGATAAAAATAAGGCATTTATACCCTTGGCATGAGAATGTCAATACTTTAGCTTTCAAATTTTGACTTCAAAAGACATAAATAAAAAGGCTTAGACATAAATTTGAAAGAGAAGGCATACATACCTTGTATTTATCACTAGAACCCAAAAAGCACAATAAAAGAACCTATAACATATTTTTTTCTATTCTTCGCAAAATACGGTGTTGCATGCGACACCCGAAGTTAACGAAACCACCAAAAAGATGGCCTCTTTAAACAAATAGTACACCAGTTTTCATTCATTTCAGTCTAACGGTAAAAAATGTAAAAGAAGAGGGAAGGCTTTGAGATCACTCTGTATAATATGAATGTCAGATGTAAAGGTAAATTTTCGTTTTTTCAAAAACAAGAGTGGATACCCTTGAATAAATAATTAATTCAATCCCGTTGATGTTGCTTATTTACAGCAAATATAAATCAGAATAGGCATAGAAAAGTGAACAAATTAGGCCAACGAGACCTTTACAAATTAGGCCGTGACTCCAAACCTATGATTTTTCTTACTCTTATGATTGATACCCTCCATACAGGATATTTTTATTAAATCCTGTCAAGTTTCCTTCTCCATTTGTTGATCGAGACGAAGAATGGTAACGCACGAGGATTGAATTATCAAAGGATCCATCCAGACGAAAATCTCTTTTTTCGACTCAATTTTCATTTCGGATTTTCTTTCCGCAACATTTGATACAATAGAATCAATTTATCCTTTCTGTGGAACGATTTCTAGTCGCAACATCTTCGTATCCATTTTTCTGTTCTATTCGAATGGTTCAACTAATTTTTGAATTTAGTTTCTCAAGTTTTTCTATTCTTATTTTTGGGTATATAAATTATTTTTTAAATAAACATCAGAATTAAAATAACTAGGCAAATTCCTTTTAGAAATTGCGTCTCAGGTATATTGGTTCTATCGAGAGGGTTAAAACATCTTTTTGGAGTTCACAAAGACTTTTGTGTACGATCACACCTTATATCGCCTGCAATCGGATTTTAGCCTCAACAGAGCCCTGATAATTACTAAACTAGTAATTGGGCCAATGAGTTTTTATAAAATATAGATTGAAAAATAATAACTATTTACTCAAATTCTAAGTATTAATTGAATAATTTAACGAAAAGTATGGTTGACTAAACTAAATTTTTTCAACATTTTAGACCCCGTTAAATAAACACATTTCCTAACAAAGCAACTCAATTAAAAAATAACGAACAATAAATTGTAAATATATTTTCAATTATTATTATTTATTTTGTTTATTCTATAAAGGTGAGATAACCCAGGAAGGTTATTTACATTTTTTCTGTTCGTGCGATCTATAAAATATCAAAACATTAATAAAGATGTATGACCATTTTATTGGGATCACCGTAAATTTAATTTTGATTTATCACTTTTTTTACAACTAATAAAATGGAAACAAAGAATTTAAGTATAAATTAATAAGTAAAAGAATTTTCACAGTACGCAATTACATGAAAAGTCTTGGAAGATAAATAAGAAAAGAATTATTTTGTTTCAATATGAGGACTGTATTCATTCATCATTGTGTTTAGGCTTTGAGCTCTGAAAGAGGTTGACACTTAGATTAGCTGAATCATTTATCATTCCGCTCTACGACTTACTGACTTCGCCAACATGATGACGCAAAGACAGTTTTCTTTCAGATGATAAAGAAAATTCTCTTCTTCTAAATGTCCACAGTCCCTTTTCATATCCTTTCTTAAAATTGTCCTTTCTATACATTCTTATATCCTTTTGTCCTTCATTTTTTCTTGATCCTTAAATACTAAAAGGATAAATCATTCTTAGCACCAGAATGATAATATTATTTTATATACCTTAATTAAGATTTTTATTTTCATTTAATCATAAGCTTTGTTTATGAAGTTTTATGACCATGATGTTTAATAAAAAAACACACTAGAATTAAAAACAATTAATATATTGTCGACCACAATAGTATATTACATACTACTGTGGTTGAAAATATATTAATTGTTTATAATTCTAGTGTTTTTTTATTAACATCATGGTGAGTCTATACCACAAAATTTCCGTCAAAACAACCAATGATTTAAGTTTTATGACACTAATATTATAACAATAAAATTGATAAAAACTTCATCCTTTTCTAAAAAAAACTATTTAAAATAAATTAAAGGAGGTGCTATCGCCCAGGGATCCTGAGCTTTGTCAGTTCTTGAAATTGACAAGAAAGAAATCAATTTTAAATTAAATTACAAAAAAGAGGAGGGTAAACGAAAAATTAAGATTTTAAGAAAATATTATAATAAATACTGCTAAGATTGTAATGTCTTGTGGTTTTGTGTGAAGTAGTATTATAAACGAAATATTTTACATTTCACAGTAAATAATAGTTATAAAATCTTATATTTCTGATAAATTAGGATAGCTATCGGAAAGGCAGACTTGAAGTCGGTCAGTCCTCACATTTTATGGTAAGTCGGGACCATGCGCTAGGTTTTGTCACCGTAATTTGCCATCAGAAAATCTTATGTAAGGTGAACCTTTGGATGATGAGGTGTAATTCGCTTTTAGGGGAGTTAGCTGCTTTGATTCCGAGGGATAAAGACTTATTTTTGAGACCTTTGCGTTTACCCTCCGTTTTGTTTAGTATCTGCGCCCTGTTGAATGTAAAACAATATATTCACTAAAATAAGTCCCCAGAATAAGAAATTTAAAATCGGGTAGTGGGTACTTCTTAACTTCTTCTTACCATAATACGTTCGCTACGCTTATCAAAACACTTAGAATTCGCTTCGCATGCCTTTAGAATATGAAATTTATCTAAATTTTATTCAAATAAGTCTTCAGACTCGCATAGCATTTGGGTTTAAATTTTGGTGCTACAAATTTATTTTACAATTTAATGTTCGTATATATTTGTACTTAATAGAAATAATGTATGTTTTTGATTAATTTATTTGTTGTTTAAATTATTTATTTTTGTATGCCCATTGGCTTGGGTTTAGTCTAATTGATATATTTCTCTATCTACGGTAGACTATCTGATTATAGTGTTAAAGTTTATTTAAAATATTAACTTCATTTACATTAATATTCAGAAATAAACAAGTATAACAAGTACATTTTAAATAGAAAAAAAAAACTTTACATATAAAGCGAAATAAAGGAAGGAAAGTTTTATTCTTCAACTAAAAGTATTTTACATTAGCACTTAACTATGTTAGAAACATTTTATACTTAAAGTATATAAATGTTGGAAGAGACATGTTTAAAACATGTAGAATGATGCGGTCATGTATCTATGTCTTAAACATGCAACATGACATATATCACATTGTTATATAGTAGGGTTAGGCATATATTTGATACATAAATATGTATGTACTTCATGTATATGTATACGCTTTAATCTTTATGATTCTTGAAATCATAAAATTTATCTTACTAAGACGAGTTTATTTATCTTTTGTTTTTCATGTTATTTATTTAAAATATATACAAATGGAATCAAACTCGCTTTGCTGGTCTTTATTATATGATTTGTTAATTTAAATTCTATGACGTAAAACGTCATGATTTAGACTAAATTTTTCGCACCAATGAATGTATATGTTCGCCATATAGTTATACAACCTAAGAGTGGAATGGCAATGGAATTTTTATGACTAATTCATTACATGGATGTAGAATACCATGATATCTTGAACTTATAATGTTGAAAAATAATTTTTATTCGTCGTAAACATTTGCAAATGTGGTTCTCAGTATTTTTAAAATTGTGATCAATATAAATATGAAGTTTTGTGCATTGATTGACCTACAGCTGTATATTTGAGTTAGATATTAACGTCATTGATAAATTTTAACTTTTCCTCAATTATACCGTAGATATATAGGAAAAGTATTGTGTTAACAAAAATATCCGCAGCCGGGATGTCACCGGAATTAACAGTTTCAGGTGTTTTTAAGACCTCGAAAGTAGTTTTCGCAGACTTGTCTGTCTGATTGTGGGTGGGTCTGTTATCATCATAGCTCCCAGTGTTTTTATGCTTGAAAGTTAAAACTGCGTACAACAATCAGTTCATAGGCCTAGTTGTGCTACTCGAAAATCATTTTTTTATTACGTCATTAAACCATAAATACTATATTCCCATACTCAAACACAACCGAAATTTGACAGATATCTAAGAGGACTTTTTTTCTAGACGTATACGTTCATATGATTGTATATGATTATATAGGAATAATGTTTGTGCCACTTAAGGTAGTCTAATTAAGCTGACACTGGTACCAATCGTTAAAAAATGCCTACGACGGGCATGCTTATCTCGCCGTAGTTCCGTGGTGGATATTTTGTCTTGTCTGTCAGAGACAGTAGGCTAATGAAGGCGAAACAAGAAGCAAAGTGTTCTCTTCAATACAAACTTCGCACCATCTAGCACTACTGAACATTAGATGTTTAGATACATACAGATATAGACGTTTACATATATACTTGTTACTATATAGGTTTCTAAGGTTTCTTCTTTACAAAGTCCGAGATTGTTTGCCACACAATATAACCTGGGCAGAGGAGTATAAGTTATATTGTCAGCAGGAGTTAATCATTTTTAAAGGTCTCTAAGTCAGAATTTTCTAACCCACATAATAAATTAATCTAATAACTAGCTTTTGTAATGTTATGGTGACACATAAAAGTTAAAAATAATGGTAATGACTGAAGTTACTCCTCCTTCTCCAACGAACAAAATTAATTGATTTGCTAAGATAATAATAATAATAAGAAAAAGAAACAAGAATTGGCAAGGAGACGATGTCAATAAACATTTAACTCTTAAGTCAGAGTTGGTGAAAAATACAACATTAGGATTGGCACAAACGTCTCACTTAAGCGCACAGGTTTTAATTCATTGTCTTTTAAATCCTGACAACTTGAATTTAAAGACAAAAAAAAACTCAAGACATAACTTTAACAGTTCTAATAACTGTTCTGTAATAAACAGATTCAAATATTTACGGTCAAATTAAAGAAAGTTTCAGAGTAAAGCCCAAAATTAATCCTATTTATAATATTGTAAATTAAGAATAGCTGTAGCTATTAAGGAGTATTGCTGTAAAGGATTGTTGCTATTAAAGCTTAGCTATTATTACTGCTGAGCTAAAGAAGTTACTTGAATGCTGCCCCAGGGAGTGTTTAAGCCAATGAATAGCTTGGTTCAACAAGAGTTATCTTTATAGCTATTTATAAGTCTAATAATTATTAGAAAGATTAAACGTTAAGTTTGAAAAGATAAGATGGCTTAAGTCTTCTTAAATGAAAGATAAAGAAAATAATTTTAAAAGTAGATAATCAGATACGAACATTTCGTAACGCGTCGGATCCGCTGCGCTCATACAAACGACTTCATATCACTTCACTACTCCACTCATAATAAGAAAACGGGTAACTGGAAACATACTAATCTTTCCGGGTCTTTACGCTCATCTTACCAATTCGGGCTCGTCTCGCTTGACCACAGAATGTGAAAATCATCTGGTTTATATCACAAAATGTCAGAATGTAAAATAAACCGTTTTATTTTTAGCAGACACCAATCCAGCAATGACCTTACCTTAACACTAATGATCCGACTAACACCACAGATATAAGTTTGGATCAAGTCGTAGAATAAATATGAGGATTGCAAACTTATTAATGTAGTACATCACAATACTTTCTCTACTTATATCACAGCATAAATGAAGAAATGTAATAATTATGTTTATACCTTTGTTTCATGTATTAGCTATAATAAGAATTTACAAATTATTTCAATTTCAGATTCAAAAAGTATTAAATTGGTTAAATTTAAACCACAGTTAAAGAGAAAACACAATTTGTAAATTGGTTATAACTTACTTAATTCTAAAGGGTTTCTTATTAAAGGGTCTCTTCATCAAGCGTTATGATAAAGAAATTTTATTAAATCCAAATATATTATATTGAATTATATTTCTCGGAATGTGGCTCAGTGTTGATGAGTTTAAGATTACATACACAACACAACCTGTATGAAGATTTCTCAGTTTCAGGTTACACAAAGTAATTAAATTATTGAAGTAGAAATAAATTTTAAATTAAACAAGAAATCTGTTATAAATATAATCGAATATAATTTAAGCAGTATACTCGTAATTTGAACATTTCTAAGAATTCAGAAATATATATTTTATAATTGATAAGTCTAACATTTGCGTAAAAGGGAGCAGTATTCAGGGTTCAAACAATAACTATGTTAAAAGAACTCTTTAGTAATTAATTTTTTCACCTTCTAATTATAGAAAATATACCATTGTATATAAAATGGTAATTTTACTTTTTCTTGTTTAATGTGAAGGAAAAGTATGTTTAGACTAAAAATCCAAAGCCGAAATTTCAACTTAATTACCTGTTTCAGGAATTTTCAAGACCTCCTGTGTGGTTTTTAATAAGTTGTCTGTGTATTAGTGTGTATGATTGTGTGAGTTTTTATCTATTATTATCATATCTCCTAGTGTTTTTATGATAAAAAATTGAAATTTGGTTCAAAAACTAATCTATGGGATTAGTTGTGTTATCCGGAAAATAATTTCATCATAACGTCAAATGTTATTAATGACTAATCACAAGATTCTAAACTTCAAAAAATCCAGTTAAAATTTCAGATCAGTTTGGAATTAGGCATGCAGAGCTTTGTCATTTGGTCTACTTAAGAATAACAAATATGGATCGTTTCATCTCAATATCAGCAATGGCAATTTTGTATCAAATGACTTGTACATGATATTTAAAAAAATCGGGTACAGGGTAACACGGAAATTTTCCTCATCACATCGGATTCGCCTCGCTTATCCTCCCTGCTTTGGACTCGCTTCGCTTGTCCTCAGAATATACAATTTAACAATGTATACTGCAGCATGTACTCGAACTCGCTTCGCTTGTCCTAAGAATATACAATTTAACAATGTATACTGCAGCACGTACTTGGACTCGCTTTGTTCGTCCTCAGATAGTAAATGCATCCGTTTCATTCTCAGCAATCACCTATCCTCATTTTCAGATCACGCTCAATACTGCTTAACTTTTATGATAGATATACTTGTCGTATCAAATCGAAACTTAGTGCATTTATTACATAAAGGTGTTTATTTGTACGAAATTTCATTTCAATTGGATTGTTTTCTGATTTTAATTTTTTTTAAAGTTTTCAAGTCATTTGATACGAATTGAACTAATACTGATGATGAGATGATACTCAGCACCTATTTTATTATTATACATGGTTTTATGCATGTCAAATTTTGAAATTTTTGCTTAGTCATTATTGCGGGTTAATGACATGAAAAAATTGTTTTCCGAATAGCACAACTACAGCGGTAGACTCATGTTTGCACAAAGTTTCAACTTAGTATATTTGTCTGAAGTATTGACCTGGTTTTGTAGTACGCTTTAAATACCAGACGACATTTTACTTATAAGGTCCTCATAACTATTAGTTCTCTTTATCTTACACTTTCTCTTTGATAAATAATATTATCTTAGGCATAGAGATATATACTAGAGAGGGCATAGCCTATGTCCCCTCGTTTTGAAGCTCTCAGAGGCTCTGTTTAACATCATTGAAACCTCCTTCAAGAGTGAGTTCAAGTTAAAAAATTAATTGTTTTCGGCTTTCCGAAGCGAGATATTGAGGTTAATTTCTTAATGTTTTAAAATTTAGGACTTAAGGGACCTCTCTAGTAATAATACCTCCGTGATCTTAGACCATAAAATCTAAAATACTATGTGATGTTTATATTTTTCTGTCATCCAAACAACCCTATAAGCGTCACTTTCTGATGAAAGTTTACTAAAAATTAACACAACGTATAATGAACTTAAACACACATACTAATAGTCCAAGAGCCCAGGGGTGTTTTGTTAATAAAAAGTGTAATGGCTGGAACCAGTCTCAATTTTTCGTAAATACCTTCCTGAACAAGGATCTGCAATTCTGCCGACTCGTATCGGATGGGTGTCCCAGGCAGAACGCACCTTAGGGGTCAAAGGTTCTGCCTGGGACACCCATCCACACATAAGAGTCGGCAGAATTGCAAGATCCTTGTTCAGGAAGGTATTTACAAAAATTGAGACCGGTTCCAGCCATTTACACTGTTTGTTTAACTTGGGTGGTAAATTTGACCTGTAAGTGCGTTCTGCCTGGGATACCATAACGATACGAAGTCGGCAGAATTGCAGATCCTTGTTCAGGAAGGTATTTACGAAAAAATTAAACCCGTTTAACAGCCATTACACTTTTTATTAACTCGGTGGTAAATTTTACATGTAAAAGTGTGTTCTGCCTTGGCCCCCATCCGTTACGAGTCGGCAGAATTGCAGATCCTTGTTTAGGAGGTATTTACGAAAAATTGAGACCGGTTCCAGCCATTACACTTTATTAACAAAACACCCCTGGGCTCTTGGACTATAATAACGCAATAGATATTTTTATGAAAATTGTTAATGAATTAATAAGAGTAATAGTGAGATATATTATGGTACTCAATAAATTCTATAGTCAGTAGATAGTATGGAAACAAACATTACTTACGTATTTAATGACGTCACATTTTAGTTTTTCTACTCCTACTTTTAATTTCCTTAAAAATGTTTAACGTATAGACAACCTTTATTTGCGTCTTCACTCCTTGAATATTTTCACATAGAATTTAAATGGTTAATACGATGAAGTTTTTGTAAAGTTTACACTTTATCAAAGTGTTTAAGTCTTGATTCCTACATACTTAAAACTTTACTCCTTTGAAAATCTTCTAATTGAGATGGAATTCAAATCGACAAGTTAAACACACAAGACGCGGTAAGAGAGTTGAAATGTCAAAATCATTTGTAAATGCTCGGCTTGGAGGAAAATGAAACGAAAAATCAAGACATGAACAATTTTCTTGGCTTTCATCACCAGTTTCCTCTAACGGCAATTTTAAGACATTATGTGAGATTACAGCCAATTCATTCTGTTAAAGGTTTTATTTTAAATAGAAACAACTAATTTGATAAAACGTGCGGTTTTAAATTTACATGAAATTTTCAATAATACGAGGAATAAGAACAAATTAACAACTACTTTTGACAAGTTTATGTTATATTTCTTTCAAGCTTTCAAACGGAATTTTGTTCGTTAGTTACTTAAGTGGTTTTTCAAACATCTCTTAGTAAACAACCATATGATTGTAATTTGTTTCTTAATGATTTAATAAAATACATCAAAAACTAGGAAAAATTAGAAGTTTTTATGCACTAAAGTTAGTCCATGCAAATTATTGTGTCACATTCATTCTGGAGCTACCTGTTCTCCTATAATGTCAGTTAGTTTAGCTATATTATTTGAAACCGACCATTTTCTGAAAACTTTGTATTTTAAGTAAACTTAAATGTCGCAAGAGTATAATAAGAACTAGATGCAGGCAAGGATATTTTTAATTTAGAACACATCATTAATGACTTATTATAAACCATTTTTAAAAAGAAGGATATGACAAGGAGATTCAGGGTCTTTATCTTTCGGGTAAAAATATAAGAAATATGTGTTGCAATTTAGATGTTAGATGGTAAAAAAATGATAAAATAAAACCTAGTCAGAAGAAGCTGAAGAGTTTTACCAAGTAATTTAGTTTTTACTTCTTTCCTTAGAGGGAAGTACCAGAAAAATACATGAGGGAAAGCCTCGGAAAGCCTAGTAAGGAAAAATAGAGGTTTCACAGGGGTCTAGAAATCACCCCCTCAAAACAAACCCAGAAGGTTATGTTATGATTTATGCATAAAGTTTTTTAGGGGCTAAAAAGTATGAAATTTTCACAAACTTGCCCTAGGATATGATGTTCATGTTAAAACCTTCAGAAAGCCTTGAAGTTGTTTTGCGGCTTTTTTCCTCCCCCCCCCCCCACTCCCCCCCAGAAAGTCAAAATATAGTTAACAGCTTATGACTGACATTTCAGACAACATATTAACCTTTCAACCTTACCCATCATAATATTTTAGAAAAACAAAAACCTTGATTTTGTTTGTATTAAGTTTAAAATATTATGTTAAAGGGGGGATTAAAGGCTTTTTTAATTCTTAAGACAAACATAAAACTCAAACAAACACTATAGACACAGGGTTTTATTATAATTTCAGAAAATGCCCATGCATTTCCCCATTCTCCTTTGTCTCTTTTAAATTTTCACAACTATTTAGTTAGTAACAATGATTGTTTGGCTACTAAAGGCAAACCTAGTATTGAAGAAATACGAATGAGAGTTCACTCCCCGATGGGACAACACTGTAATTTACTCCTCCTTATAGACGAAGTGACAAACGATAAAACGAGATTTTTAAAAACCTACTTGGGGTCACTATGAAAGAAAAAGTCGTTGCTCCTAAGCAATATTTTAATAACTCGGCTTTGCCTCGTGAGTCAATTTCTCTGGTGGGACTAGAAATGATATACTAGATAAACAATGAACCTCGTCAGGGATAGTATAAGTACCGAGATCTTCCCTGGTGTATTGTGTGCATAAAATCTAGGGGTTCTCAGTAGAGTGGCATTCGAAATGACCCTACGGGTTCGAGCAAACAAAATAGAAATTTTAAGATTATATATGTATTTGAGTGCAATATTTTACTTATTTAAACTACATAAAGTTTAACAAAAACAATTTTTGTTTATTATTCATTATTTATAATTTATATACTAGAGAAAGCTGCCAATCACGAAACGAGGCTTCCAAATCATAGAACTATATAATATAACCGGTTAAGATAGAGAGTTTACTAGAAAAGTGCACATCTATTTATTATCTAAAGACCTGTGCTCACCACAGATGTGCTTAAGGCTTCATTGTACTCAGACAACTTAAAAACATCACGAGAAACAATTTTTTATCAAACATGTTAACCCAAACATGTCAAATTAACCCAAAAACATATCCGTTCATCCACTGATAAGTTCATCCGTATTTTATTTTAATGTCGATATTCATTCACATTGGGTCGGCTATTTAAGCTAAAGAATGTTTAAAATAAATGTGCAAGTCTATACCCTCATACATACATATATACAGACACCAAATCCATTTCGGGGATCTGAAGGTGAAAACGTTATATTTTAATGAAAAAGTAGCTATTATGTTTTTTACTTATCCTTATTTATACCATAAGTATATAGAAAAAGTATTCTTTTTGCAAAAAAAAAAAAATCCAAAACCGGGATGTCACCGGAATCATCCGTTTCAGGTGTTTTTAAGACCTCCAGTGTTTTCATGAAGTGAGTGTATGTGTGTGTGTCTACTATCATCGTAGCTCCTAGTGTACTTTCGCTAGAGAGTTAGAACTTAGTAAAAAAAAATCAATCTACCGCTGTTGTTGTGCAATTCGGAAAACATTTTTTTATGTCATTAACCAGCATTTGTTCGATTTTTGTCGAATGAATTATGTTCGCTTTTTTAAAAATTGTAAATAAATCAGAAAATGATCTAATTGAGTTGAAATTTACAAAAGTACATAAGTATACCTTTACTTGGTAAATAATTAGGCTAAATTTCATTTCAATAAGACAGGTATATCCATAATTTTTGTTGCATCATAAAAGTTAAACAGCATTTAGCGAGTTCAGTGCTGTATGGGTGACCGCTGAGAATGAAACAGATGCATTTACTACCTGAGGGCGAGCTAAGCGAGTCCGAGGACATGCTTTAGTATAAATTTGGCGTATTGTATATTCTGAAGACGAGCGAAGCGACTCCAAAGCAGGGAGTATGAGCGTAGCAAATCCGATGTGATGAGGAAAAGCTTCGAGGTACCCCGTACCAAATTTTTTCTAATGCGATACTTCCTCTTTTATTTAGGAGGCACGGAAAATATATTATCATGGAAAATTTAAAGAGGTTATACATAGCGCAAGTTGAAGAAGCAATTAAAAAATCATCTACCGTCAATACTTGCGGTTACCTAACGGTATCGAAGGGAGCTGATTCGTCAATTATCACAGTTGGCAATTTCAATTTTCAAAATAGTTCCTTTAAGACTGCTTGAATCGTACAACATAGATTATATATTATATTATATTCATGTTAGCATGTCATCTCTATAAATATTTTATTTTATTTCTGGCTTTTAATAATAACTACATGATAGTGATACAATGAGAATAAAAATTTCCATATTTTATAGTCATCTTAATGCATGCATTGAAAGATCAAAGTTCATTAATTTCTCCTTTAGAGTGTTGAAGGAACGCTTTTGTAACAATGGAGAAGAAAAATCTACGAGGAACTCTTATAGAGTCTAATGGTTCCTTATCAGTAATAAAACGACTACGAGTTCCTAAAAAAGGGAGGGGTATATCTTAGGAGAGGTTAGGAGGAAACAAGGTTAGGAGCTAGCAAGGTTAGGAGGGCTTAGGAGTAGAAGGGATTCTTATCTTAATGCTCTGGATTTAAAAACTACTTTGCCTTATTGGGTTAAAATTTATAATACCGTGTTCAGTCTTATCCTACATATCTAACACTTCCAAACACCATTTGTGGCATAAAACCACACAAACATACACACCACAAATGCAAACCAATAAACACAACAACGAACATGTTAATGCTCCGCTTTATTATAGATGTACATATTCTACACGAGTTTTCGCTATTGTATATTTATGCTTCATTGTGTTGATTTTTATATTTTATACTGCTGATATGAATACTCCTATCTTTAACCTATTTAAATATTTTTTAGTGTTATTACAGATTAAAAAGACTTTTAAGAGATATAATTTGAAAGAGCTGCAGATAACACTTCCCCGGCGTATTGATTTGACCGTAAAATGTTATAAGGGCAGAAAGCACAAGGGTAGTTTTAACTCCCCCCGGGACCTTGAATATTGAGGTTTAAACCATTAAACTATAAAAATATAAGATAAAAAGTAACGACTGAGATGATCTCTTCGAAATTAATAAATATATGAGTATATGGTATTTGTTTTAAAAAATGGGGTAATAGGTATCTCCGAATATTTCCTCTCTGCTTGCTCTTAGTATAAAATTGATGATGCCAAACGTTGAGACTATAACAATCAGACTTAAAAAAAACATAGGCGCTCACCATTTGCAGCCGTTTACTAAAAATTCTTATTATTATAAACAAATAAAAAATATGTAAATTATCGAACTGAAAATATTTTTTTGGGCGGCTGTAAAGAAGGCACTTTACATCGTCCAAAAAACTGATTGTATCTAGGGAAGTTCCTCCAATGTCCACTAAGCTTAGAATAATACTATATATAGAAGGAGCACTACTGATAACATGAAAGGCGGTTTACTGGTGTGCCTAAGTAATGCTGCCACCCTAACAATATACAATTTTCTAAAAAAAGTTGGCATTACTTCCGGTTGTTGAATTATTATGTTCTATTATTAAGTTATGATTGATTATTCATAAAATACTAATATAAATATCGGTGCATTACAATACCAGTCAATACCAGTGCATTACAATACCTGGTCAAGTGAACGCACTTGACCAGTAAAGTGCGTTCTGGCTGGGACGCCCATCCGATACGAGTCGGCAGAATTGCAGATCCTATTTAGGAAGGTATTTACGAAAAATTAAACCCGTTTCCAGCCATTACACTTTTTATTAACTTCGGTGGTAAATTTGACATGTAAGGTGCGTTCTGCCTGGGACACCCATCCGATAAGAGTCTGCAGAATTGCAGATCCTTGTTCAGGAAGGTATTTACGAAAAATTGAGAACGGTTTCAGCCATTACACTTTTTATTATTAACAAACCACCCCTGGGCTCTTAGTCTATCATGACAAATATTTAAAATAATGTTTTGTTTTCAGGTTGGCAGCATTACTTAGGTGCACCAGTCAACCGGCTTTCGTGTTATCAGTGAAATTACATTGTGTTTACGGTCATGTGCTCCTTCTATATATAGTATTATTCTAAGCCACTAAGTAAGCGCAAGTAGTTTACCATAAGGCCTATTTTCATTGTTAACGAACAGAAAAAAAGAAAGACATAAATGCATCAGTGTCTGAATATATAATTTATGTTATTTAAAATAATTAATACAGAATCATACTTTTTAATTATATTACTATTTTATTAAATATGCTAATAAAAAAAATAACAAAAGTATATTATTTCTACTTAAATGTACTGTAAATTTAATTTTTTGGGCGGCTGTAAAGTAGGTACTTTACATCACTAATAAAAGAATGTTAAATAAGTTTTTATCGTCTGCAACAGTTTCGTAGTCATTTACTGTCGGCGACAGTTAAATTTGTTTTACTGTGGCTGGTGAAGTTCCTCAAATGTCTTCTAGGGGAAGTTAGTAGTTTTTCTGTAAGGTTGTAACATAACCTTCCTCGTCATCTCACTTTATTTGTCAAATAAATAAAAAAAACCTTTCTGTTAACGAAGTTTTGTAATTTTCAAAATGTGGGTTATTTATTAGTAAGTGATGATAATCATGGATATTGATTCAGGCATTGGAATTTGCCATCAGAATGGAAACGTTTGGACACCGAGGCGATTGAAAGAAGTGTGTGCAATTAAGAAAAAAGAAGAAAAAATGAAAAAAAGTAAAAAAAAGAAGTGGCAAATTAATATATATAATATATATATATATATATATATATATATATATATATATATATATAATATATATATTATATATATATAACATGTGCTACACGTTTGGGAATGGCATTTTTACCTCGACTCTTTTTACTGCCTCGCTTCGCTCGAAAGTAAGTATAGTTGCCACGGTAAAAAAAAATACCTTCTTCACAGTCTTGTAACATAATATTCATTCATCTGTATGAAAATCACATCATGTTTATGTAAGGTTTTTAAATTGGTTTGGCTTGGATAAAAAATGAGTATTCATTCTTTCTATTCTGAATAAAAAGCAATTGTTTTAAGTGAGTAAAAATAATGAAAAATTGTGTAAGTTAAAGTATCTTTTTAATAAATGAACTTCAAATGACTAAAAACAGCGCTTAAGGAAATATTTCGCTTAATTTTTCTTGTTTTAAAGATTATTGTTATTAAAAGCTTTAATATATTGTTTAGTACTATACAGGGGATGAAAGCAGCTCATTGTTTGAGTTAGGCGTGTTTTGAAGGTTTTGTTTAATAAAAAAGCTGTTTTGTTCAGAAAGAGGAAGCTTTATATAATGTAACCAAGCGTTTTAATAATGATGGGTTTAAAAAAACTCAGTATTATAAAGAGAAGCATGTTTAAACTAGTGGTGGAGTGTAAATAAGGGAATTCTAGAACACATTGTGCATAACTTAAACTCACTTTAATATTAAGTGTTAGAAAATGAGGGGGATTTTTAGTTGCGTGTTATATGTGACGTCACCCTAGCGTTTTTACAATTTTTCTTTATTATTTTCTATAGTAAAATTGTTTTTATTTTTAATTTTTTGAGTAAAATTTTAAATATTGTTAATGCACGCGGAGGAAATCAAAAATCAATAGAATGTGTTTTCTTACTCTCGATGGAAGGTATAACTCAATTCCTTTAAAATTAAAAATACAGATATATCGAAATTAAACAAGAATCGCGACCATACGTTCCATTCCTTAGAGATCTAAGTAGGCGGTGTTCATACATACGTGCTAATATAACAAACTACCAATGCGTGAGTAAATTTTTGAGTATTGAACTATTAGGATCATAAGGCAAACACAAACGAGCTTTAATAACATAACATTGGGTGTCTTAAACTTAAGCTGAAAGTTTAGCTTCGCTATAATTATGACCCATATTATTAACCAACAACTGACATCTTATCGTTCCTTTTAAGACACAAGGTGGACAAATTTATCTGTATTTATATCATCAATAAACCTCAATTTCAACATAACAATAATGTATCAACCAATATTGAAACCATTTAAATCTCACATTCGTTGGCCCAAAACTTAAAATGATATTTCATCAAATTTCAAGTACAATTTTTTAACAACTCATTTTAAGTTTTTCCACTCTCAATTTCTAACTTTTATCATTCCAAAATTGTTTTAACTTCTATAGACTACAAAGATTTAAACAGCTAAAAAGAACAGAGTTCTGTTGTTTATTGTAATTCACTCTTATATTAGACATGATAAATTATGTTCTATCTAATGAAGTAGATCATAGAACAGTAGAATAAAACAGTTATGAAATAATTACGAAATTTCTTCTTTTTTACAAAATTTAATCTCTTTAACATTTTTTCATCCTAAATAGTCAGTACTGTATAATTTTAAAAGTATGAAAATTCTACATAATTTATAATTTGTCTTGAAGCCAAGTCTTTAGCCAAGTCTTACTAGTTTTATCTGAACAAAAGTAAAATAACAACTCTTACTAAAAACGAAAAATAAATGATGATATCTGAAGCATTTATCCTCTTTTAGTTCACAATATATTCTGAAAGGAAAGAATGTCTTATCTTTGCCAAAAGACAGGAAATATAATAAATAATTCAGCGGACCCTTTTCTTTTCTTCGGTTGTTTCTCGAGTCAAGTATTCAACCAGTAGACGTTAGGGATAAAGAGTAACTTCCGTATTACATCAAGCCGTTGAAAACGACTAAGGAGAAAAAATGTCACCAATTTGAAAATCCTTTTTCAAAATATCATTCACGAGGTACTTAATCATTCAGAACCCTTCAAAAACAGTCTCTTCTTACCTCAAGGAAAAAAGTTACTTAAGCCTATTTTCATGTCATTTAGATTTATAAAACTTTGGTAAATTAGAATAAGGAAATAAGTTGGTTCCCGAGTACTTCTAGCAATTACGGGGTTTCCTAAGGTATTCTTTTGGGGAAAATAATTCTTGAATTATTTATCTTTGGTTAGACCTTCAGTATGATTTAGCGTTTTGAGACGTTTAAAAAAATTATGATTTATTCTTATCAAAAATAAATGAACTGTTCGACTAATTTAAAAACGCTTTGTCATAATCTTATTAATTTGCATAAGTAAATAATCAATTGGAGGACCTTGTAGTGTAAGGATAAGCACCTGTACCTCCCACCCATACAATCTGAGTTCGATCCCGATCGGGATCTCTAGGATTTCAAGCTAAGGATGCAAATCCTTAATATTAGACCGTTGGCCCCAAGTTAATGCGTTTTCAGGTACTCGTAAAAACAGACCCTAAACCCTAAATGAACCCGTGTCTAGGCCAAAATCAAGACCCCCATTAGTAGCTTATACAAAATAAAAACATACATATTTTTTCCTTACAATTCTCAGTAAACCTTAGTCTGGCAGTAGAGCACCTATTGTTTCTAGTTAAAGCTAAAGAAACTTACAGTAAAGATTATATAAAAAGACTTATACTAGATTGGGTGCTTACTTCTCTCATAGACCTCATAAGATAGAACACGAGATTCTACCTGAGAGAGTTATCAAAAAGGGCCCAACAATGTGACCTACTTGCTAGGTGATCCACACTTCTCTCTAATCACTATAAAATTATTTTTAGCTTCTTTAACAATAGAAGAGATAAAGTGATTAATATATTCTTTTTACCTAACAGGATCGGGGGGCATTATTGCAATTATAAATACATTTAAATGTTAATAATATAGTGTAAATTAAGATAGTGTAATAATTATATAGAGTTGACTATCTATTCCTTGCAATGTAAGACACTATGTCTTACATTGCAAGAAATAATAACCCATAAACAAAGACGGGATCCTATCAAGAGTTAAAATAAAAAAATAACCAATATAATATTGGTTTATACACTGGCATATTATCAATTAAGTCATTTGTCCTTGTATTTTGTTATTTTCAAATACATTTAAAATACATATATAGAAAAGCAAGTTAAAATAAATTTTATAAATAAAAAAACTTAAAAGAGAGTGTTAATAAATTGGTTTTATATTTATTACACAACTTGTACTCTTCGGATTACAAGCTCTTTCTGAAAATTACTTTGGGTGAGGAGACCTGGTATCCTGAGAAAAACCTATCCAGAGCCATTTGGCAAAGTTTTAAAGCTAAGAAACAAGCCAGACCCAAGGTTTTATTACTCTATCAGTTTGCCTCCTTGTAACGGCTGCCCATAAAGCTTCAAGTTTCAAGGTGAGAAAATTTAATTTTATGGAGTATAAGACCTGTTACAGTTGTTTAAGAAACGTCTGGGTATTAATTTAAAACATGTCGCTTAAATGGCTTATTAACTTTTATTTAATAGGTAATAAGTTTTTGCTTATTTCTTTTTTAAACGAAATTCCAAAGGGAACTATGATATTAGGGTCATATAGGGCAAATGAGGTTCTTTGAAAAGAGAGGACTCACTAATAAAGTAAAGAATATAATTAATCACTAATATTATGAATTTAGTAGTATAAATTTATATTATTAATGTTTATATATATATATATATATATATATATATATATATATATATATATATATATATATATATATATATATATTAACCGTGACTTATTTTTTTTTACAGAAATTAATCATTTAAAATAAAGAACAATGAAATATTTATGACATCATTAAACTTTATAATGAGTTAGCGAACAATACAAAAAATAAAAAAAAACTTATTGGTTCAAGCTAAAACTCAATAAGCTCGTACTACTCATATAAAGCAAACAAAACAACGGAGTAAAGGAAAACAGTGATGTATCGTTTGTTGTTGAAAAGTTAATAAAATCAAATTACAGTTTCGGACTAATGTACATAAATTCCCTAATATTACGATAATATGCTATTACAAAGACTGATAATGTGACAACTTAATACAGACGAGCTACAATGTGGCTTTAAAGCAGCCACAACGCTAAGCGCAGGCTGTCTAGTGGCCAGACACCTCTTGTTTTATTTTACTAAAGAGGGAGGCTAACTGATAATATATATACATATTATATATATATATATATATATTATATATATATATTTATATATATATATATATATATTATAATTATATATATTATATATATTATATATATATATATATATTAGGCTGCACTGTGTCACTTTTCTTCGATTGGAATGAACCTTTGTACTAAAAGCAATCAAAGAAACGTGATGGTCACTATGGTTTATGAAATATTTAACACTCCTTTTCGTAATGTTAAACAATAATAAAACAACAAATCTCTATAAAGTAGGAATGGTATCGAGGTAAGAAAGGTACAGTAAGAAAGGTACAGTAAGATAGTAAAATGAATACATTTCCCACCTGATTCTACTTCTAGAAAGGAAACGAATATTTAATTTAGAAGGAAAGAGAGAGTTTCCATACAGCGTGGGTGTCATTCTGTGGATTAAATATTAATTATAGACCGCAAATGAAAATTAATAATAAATGGACTTTTAAAGCAAGTGAGTGGGCAGCCAATACGGATTGAAAGTCAAAATGCCCTGTCAATTAATTATTGAGTCAAATCGACTAAGACACTTATTTTGTAATCTAAAATTATTGGCTTTTATGATAAATATTAAAGAATGTCATTATTATTTTAACAACTCATTTTGAAAAAAAAATTAAATAATTCTTAAATTTAACATAAATAAATAAATATAATAAAAATTGTCGTTTCTAGACAAGCTTCGCGAGCTCTCTATCGTCTAATCGTATTTCACGTGTTGCTTCAGACTCGCTTTCCTACATAGTGTCCGAACTAATATGAAGATCAAACAATAGGTTAAACTGTTAGCCCTATTTTCTTTCAAATGTATTTTCTATTTAACTGTAACTATGATCATTTTAGAATGAAGTAATTACCTTCCACTACGTTTTCATTCAAATGTTTCATAAACCAATGAATGCTTTTAGCAAAACATGGAGGCTTTGAAGCCCGACAGAAAACTTACGTTACTTAGTACGCATTTTTTCCATTTGAGTTTTTTTTTCATGAGCTTCCTCCGTGGTCAAGGACGTTAAAGGGTCGGTATATATTCTGACCTTTGACATCACGAAGATCTGGGGTTCACATTCCATGTGACACTCTCAGGTTATATAACATTAATGTTTAAATAAGCAATCGCAAAAATTAGGATACACGTGGAGGCGTAACACTGGCTAATAACACCTGAGGTGATTCCCTCAGGGGTTATCCCAGATGAGCTGCAAGGCCCTAAACGGGCATTATTATAATATTATAATTTTTTCATAGCACCTGAACTTCCCGGTTCTCGCCTATGCCCAAATGGGTAGAGATTCTGAACGTAAGCCACAGAGACAGTTAACTCAAGACTACCTAGAGGACTTAACATCAAGTTTCTTTAAATGAAAGAATAAAAGAGTCATTTATTCTCGAAAATACTATGCATGCAATACTTCCCAAATTTAATATTTAGCTTTTATAACAACATACTTAATTAATTCTTATTATTTATTATTATAAAATTGGTCACCATTTCTGTTCCAAGGATGCTATAACAAAGGCTTAAGACTATTCTGAGTTATCCTTTTTTAAATTTTTAGGGAATTAAATAAATAAATAAACATAAATAAAACTTATACTAACCTAGTAGTGAAAATTCTGCCACACCTGCCTGCCCTAACCTGGAAACCTTAAACCCCTTTAGGAAAATTATTTATTTACGAAACACTAAAAGCCCCCCCCCCCTAGCTTGATACGTAGGTTTTGAGGAAAACCTCATCTTTAAGAGGAGATAGGTAAGGGGACGTTCTTAAACTTTAGGAGAAAATACGAGGTGAAAATCCACCTCCCTAGTTTTCAAAAAAAGAATTATCCAACATAAACTTTTTTATCTTGAAAATTTTTAATAATTTAAAGTTTTTTATCCAATATAGGTTTCAATATGGGATATTTTTAAGGGTTATACTTTGAATTGTATAACTAGTTGTAGTTTTGAGAACCACTAAAATACATGACAATATCATGGGTTCAATTTGAATTTAATCCTTGATTAAATTAATCTAGTATGTATCAAACGATTACACGATACGAAGCAATATGTAAACTCTAAGCTTTGGGATGTCCTGATGCCTTTCTATGCCCCTGATGATGGCAAAAATTGAATTTTTTCCACGGAACTCGTAATGTTTTTTCTAGCAGAAAGTCATAGCTAAACATTCTGTACTTCGCATACGCCTGGGAGATGAATAACAGTTTCATCGTAGTTTTTACCAGACTAGCGAATCTTTAAGATGCAAGATATAAAGATGTTTCCTTAGTCAACAGTGACCTGTTAGAAGACCTACCATGCTTCTTAGTTTTATTAAGAAATGAAGAAAAGTCTCTCAAGAAAAATAATAGCTAATTATCAAAGCGATTTCAACCTTTAAAATTAAGTTCAGTTTTGACTTAATAAGTCTTATTTCTGATTTTCCAACTTTCAGCAACCAATTCTTGTTGTCATGTTACTGGTTTATATAAGTGGCGTACTGTCACAAAACAAGTGAATTTATATTACATTATGTTTACATTATGTCAATTAATGACATATAGTTTTGTTCGACATATATATGTCAATCAATAAAACCAGAACTAACACTAATAATGAAATGCAACATCGTATCTTTGTGAACCATACATAGCAGTATATATGTAAAAGAGTTCAGCCCAATCTAAACACTATATCAAGATTTGTGATTTTTGAAATGTGTGTGGGGTCATTATTGTGGGTTAATGACGTCACGCATATTTTGCAAACAACAGGATTCGTCAAATTAGCAAGGTTGATTTTTGTATCAAGTTTCATTTCGATCTGAGAAAGCGTTTGAAAGTTATCGTGTCCCATAGAAAAGTCTAGGACACAAAAATCTCTTACATACATACATATATACATGAATGTATGCATACATATTTATTTATTAATTTACTTTTGATTAGTGAGTCGACCCTTCCAAGAAATCCATCTCCCTCTACTCCCCCTCTCTATAAACCCGATCTCATAAGCTTATTTTTCGTCGAAAATTTGCTAAAAGGTGCTAAAATTAGACTAAAATGACTCATATATTGTTCAGGAAATGATAATAAATATAAAAAATACGAACAAATAAACCTCCAATAGGTCCGTTCAAAAACAATAACCAGTCAAACCGATACATTTTTTTATATATTTCGATGATGTTATGTGAATCCTTTTTTCAATTGTACAAACTATCGGACTAGTAAGTCATGGAGATTATTAAAAAAAGCATTAACTTAGTATTGATGTGGTACTTGACTAGGGTTTTAGTGAACCATTTGATGACACTTGAACTACTCAGTCTTTACTAAGCAGCTTTTTTTATTGGAACAATTTACTTAAAATAATAATTAGTACCTATATTACATTATAATTCCCTGGCCATGACACTAATTTCATTCCCACTAATTACCAATTAAAATACATAATATGGATAATATCCACATTTAAATTACAAATTAATGCCGCTAATTTACGGATACAATGGGAAATATTTTTTTGAAATCTTCGTGGAATTAAATTTTAATTAATTTTTAAATTTAATGAGATAATTTAAAAAACAATTTTCAGAAATTAAAAAGTGAATATAATATAATTTAGTTTTATTGATAATGGTTAGATTTATAGAGAGAGGCTTTAGTTAGAACGAAATTATCGTGGAAAATAGCGAAATGATGCATAGCATCGTATACTCATAATAGCGAAATGATGCATAGCATCGTATACTCATAATAGCGAATGATGCATAGCATCGTATACCTGATGCAATAGCGCATATAGCGAAATGATGCATAGCATCGTATACTCATAATAGCGAAATGATGCATAGCATCGTATACTCATATAGCGAAATGATGCTAGCATCGCGAAATGATGCATGGCACTTAATTATGATAGCATCGTTCTCATAATAGCGAAATGATGCATAGCATCGTATACTCATAACGAAATTATAGATAGAGATAAAAGAGACAAGACATTTTTAAGGTCAGTCATCACTACAGGTAATAAAACCTTAAACAGTAAGATTGCTAACATCGTATAGCGAAATGAAAAACAGCTCCTCTTTTATCTTTGACATAGTACAATTTATCTTTGAATTAATAAGAAAAAATCGGATACGGGTTTTTTTCCGGTTACCTAAAAGTTCCGGGTACCTCGGAACTTTCTCCTCATCACATCGGATTCGCTTCGATAGTCCTCAGAAATACAGTTCACCAAATTTATACTGCAACATGCCTTCGGACTTACTTCGCTCGTCTTTTCAAATAGTAAATGCATCCGAATCATTCTCAGCGGTCACCCATACAGCACTGACCACGCTTAATTTTTAAGTTACTTAAATTTTCTGTTTTCTGATCCAACAAAAATCATAAATTTACTTGTCGCATTGAAACGAAATATAGTGTACTTATTTATTAAATAATTATATACACTTGTACTAAAATTCATTCGCATCGATTGTCTAAATCCGAAGTTGGTCATACTATATTGGGAATAAAAATGTACAACTCTCTTAATGACCAAGTTAAAAACATGTCTGAAAATGATTTTCGAAAAATATATAAAAAACTTCTTAATAGGACAATCCATTTTATTCAAAGGATGAATTTTTTCACGAAATAGTAAATAAATAAAAATATAATGAAATAGAATTAATTAGATATAGAAATAGATTTAGTAACTTGAGGAAGATTTTAGGAAATCTTCCTTAACTGTATTTATATAAAAAAAAAATGTTGTATGTATATGTGTATATTTTAATGTATGACAGATTTCTATTGTTTTACTTTGTAAAATTTAATGAAAAATAAAGAATTATTATTATTATTATTAAAATTCAACTCAATTGCACCATTTCTTAATGTTTTAAAAAAACGTATACAAGTCATTTAATAAAAATTGAACTAATTCTGATAATGAAATAAAACTTTACACATATTTGACTTGAATGAATGAATGAAATTGAATGGAATTTTTAACATTCTCTGATACAACAAATATTATACGTCTATATCCTGTTCTCATGCGAGGTCCCGAATGCAGAAGTCTCTCACTGCTGTAGAGAAAAGCACTCCATACAAATGATGGAAGGTATTTAAATTATCAGTGCTAAAATAAAAATATTAGAGTAATTAATAAAATAAACCTTTGTTGTTTTTTCAGCTCAAACAAACAACAAACGCAACATTTGAATAAACTTATTTAAAGTTTATACTTTACATTCAGAGATTATGTCTAAAGTCTAACCACGCTTAAAACGTGTGTCTAAATTAAACTTTACCACTCTAAAATTAAAAAAAAAGTCCTTCTAATAAAGTCTCCATGTAATGAAAACTGCGAACAAAAAGGATACATTATATACTAAAAGAAAATTCAAAGAAAACAAAAGGAAAAAATTCTAAATTAAATTTAACCCTTGAATTTTAAAACTTCTACTTTTTAATTTCCCTTGTCCTATTTGCTTCTCTTCTACAGGTTGGTTAACTTTTTTTTTAAGTTGATGGTTCTTAATTTTTTAGAATAACCTCTGAATTGCAAGCAAGCTGAGGATTTTAAGGGAACAGGTTTTCACTAAAGGGGAAAACCCTCGTTTAGTGGGGCCAACGAGTTGGGGTTTTCTTTTAATTACAATATGCTGGTTCCGTAAGGTACTCTACCCTGCTAATAGAGATGGCTCGGAGCGCTAAATGAAGGCAAAATACTCAAGTTAATATTAATAGCGAAACAAAAATGCTTTTCCGCTTCTCATGGCTGTCTCTTTATTAAAAAGATGAGAGAATTTTCCCCCAATTCTTTCTGTCCTTTATTTGGCTAAAAACTAATTTTGATTATAACTAATTAGAACAATACTTACTTCAAGAACTTTAGAGTTTCCTTACTGACACAAATCACACATAAGATGATGAAGATTTCAATCTTAGTTAATAAAATATTCGTTATTTAAATAAATAAATAGTTATTAATCTAAATAAATAAATATTTATGTATCAGAATAAATACATAATTATATATAAAAATGAATATATATTCATTTTTATCTACTATTGCTTTAGAAATTGTTATAAATAAATATATATAAATAAATATTAAATATATATTATTGAATTATTACCTAAATAACCAAGTGAAAGCTCTTTATTTATTTTGGTGCATACATTTTTTAAAAGGAATGAAGTATTCAATATCTTACTATAATATTTATTTCAGATAAGTATAAATAATAATATTATATTAACAAATATAATATTTATTTCAGATAAGTATAAATACTAATATTATATTAACAAATATAATATTTATTTCAGATAAGTATAAATTCTAATAATATAATATTATATTATATTAATAAATATACTAATTATTTCAGATAAGTATAAATTCTAATATTATAATAATATAATATAATATTATATTAACAAATATATTTATTTCAGATAAGTATAAAGAAATCGAAGAATCAGCTACCCGCGATACAACCTTTTTAAGTATAAAGAAAATTGGTAAACAATTATTAGAATAATAAAATTTAAGAATTAAAATTAATATAATTTTTTAATGCTTATAATTAAAATTATAAGAATTTTTTAGATAAGCACAGCTGGACTATAATCGTGAATTTTGTGCTATGCTTCGACTTTATAGTGTTACAGAAGTCATGCGAGAGACATTACGTAACATGGGTACACCAGACGTATATTATTTTTACACCCGGAGCACGTAAAGCTATACTTCACGTCATGTTTTACTTTTCCTGATTTATAACGCGAGGTATATAGGATAAATGTTATTTCACAAAAATCATCCGTTTCAGAAATTTTTAGGACCTTCAAAGAGGTTATTAGAAGGTAGTCTGTTAGTGTGTGTGCGCATGTCTATTATAATTGTAGCTCCAAGCGTTTTCATGCCAGAAAGTTAAAACTTGGCATAAGATTTATTTTAGGTCTAGTTATGCGATTAGAAAAACAATCTTGATGTCCTTAACCATGATTAATGAAACACCGAAATTTCTAAAATTCATAAAACACGGAACAATGGTTACATCTTCGTTAAATATGTCACACAAGTTGTCAAATAAGACTTCAAAGGCGCCTAATTTTATTTCATTTTATTTAATCAGCTATACTTCAATATTTATTGAATTACATGTAAAAGGTTTTTTAAATTGTTAAAAATAAAAAAATATTCCTGATATGAAATGAGGTACAGTATCCAGTAGTGAATAATACAAAGTGTCATTCCAATAACCTGACTGATGACAATCGAACGGGTGTTTTTAAAGAGGACGAGCAAAGCGGTTAGAACAAGCGTAACATGTCCGATAAGGAGAGAAAAAGTCCCCAGGTACTTTTTACCTGATTTTTTATTGCCTTGGTAATAAAAGAAGAGCTATTTAATTTCATGGCCGCTAATCGACGTCGGTGCTGGAGCCCGCTACTCAGCCACCGCACTTAAGTGTGGCTATATATATTTCGTCATATTACTAGTTTATATAAGTGGCCGGCCACGATATAAGCGAATTTCCAAATGTATTAGTCAATAAACCTGATGAAACTATTTTTTGCAGTTTTCGTAGTTTTGAGACATTGTGGGTTATTGACGTCACACATATTTAAACAACAGGCTTTCGGCCTCTTGACTGCTACGCGGCGTCGAAGAAGGGGGACGCTTGGTTCCTCCCTGTGGCCGCTTCGCAGCCACATGATTGTTGTCCTCTATAGTTCGTCATATTACTAGTGAATATAAGTGGCATACAGTCATGATATAAGCGAATTATTAAATGTATTAGTCAAAAAATGTTATTTGTTAACAGCATGTTTTATTATTATTTATTATTTTATTATTATTATTTTATGTCAATCCATAATTAATAATTGATAATTATATCAGTAATAAAATAATACTGATATAATATATAATATGTAACTTTAATTTTTTGTTTACCGCACATGTGTAAAAAATTCAGTCCAATTTAAACACATTTTATGTGTTCACACATTCTATGCAACATGATAATGTGTACTATGATAATCCTCATAACATTGCTGATGGCTTTGCTAGATTTTTTAGTAGTGTCTTTACAGATATAGTTCCTAACCAGTTACCTTCCTATAATTTTCCTAATACAGTTAATATTTCCTCAGTTGCTATTAGCAAAGAA
>JACMZG010000022.1:13335202-13445202 GCA_018340805.1 Microvelia longipes
CCTATAAAATTTTATAAAGCAGCCCCTAAAGAAATTAAAGTAGCTTTACTTGACTAGCTTTAATTTATTATTTAATAAAGGCTCTGTGCCAAATAGCTTTTATAATGCCATAATTTTTTTAACTTATAAACAAGGAGATGCAAGAAACGTAGAAAATGACAAAAGAATTTCATTCTTCAATGCTGCAACCAAAATTTACTATTTTGTGTCTGGGCTGCTACAAAATAGAATAGTTATGCGGGTGAAAAAATAATATTCTAATAGAGAGTCAATACTCCACTGTAGACAATGTTTTTAATTTCATATCAATCATAAAAATTTCACTAAAAAGAGGGAAAACAAATATTTATGGATTTTTCATTGACCTAAAAATAGCGTATGATACTGTACTTAGATACCTTTTATAAATTATAACCTATATCAATTATACTGTCTAGGTCAATCATGTAAAATATACAAGCACTTAACAGTCTATTTAACAGCACAAGATCCGCTGTATGGACCAAAGAGGGTTTAACAGAGTTGTTTTACTGTGGGATGGGGCTAAAACTGGGTTGTCCACTAAGTACACATTTAGTTATTTCACTAATTTATAACTTAGAGGCTTTTTAAAAGAGGATATGAATATAAACAGTTTAAATATTCAACTACTGCTGTATGTCGATGATATAGTTCTCTTGGCTTATAATCCAAGACATTTTTTTTTTAAAATTACAAAAAAATATAGATTGATTAGGCCAATGCTGTGCTTTATGGGATCTAAACGTTAAAATAGACAAATCTAAAATTATAATCAAAAGATAAGATGGCCCTGTAGGGAGCAGGGAATGGAAATTAAACAATCAAATAATTTAAATGGTACATTCCTATAAATACTTTGTTGTAACTCTCACCACAGACCCACTTTTACGCAGCTTATGGATAAGAAGATCTAAACTTATAAACTAGCTCTGAATAGAGTCTAGAGACACCTCTTTAGCTGTAACCTAATAGATATTGCGGATAAATTTAATGTTTACGAAGCAGTGATAATAAGTGTTCTTTCATATGAAGCTAAAGTGTGTGGGGGATAGAAAATGAAAAATTAGAACAATTCAGACACTACTTTTTAAAAAGAATATAATAAGCACTGTTATAAACACCCAATTATGAATTTAAAATGAAGACCGTCATTGAAAGAAATATTTCTTTGCATATTAATTATATGAATAAAATCGTTACAGATATGAGTGAAAACATACTGTCCAGACGACTGGTAAGAGAATCCATTAGAGCAAACACGGGTCGGTATTATGATTAAGAGCGGTTGAAAAGTAAACTTAAAGGCATTATCTCTTTAAATTGGGAAGGTACGAGAATGTCGGAAATCAGATGCATAGCTTAGTCAATTAATGGAATGAAACAAATTCTAGAGAAGTTGAATTAGTGGTTAAGAACTCAGATTTCAGCACCCGCTATGCAGGAATGTCATTCCTACAAGACAGTTTGAATTTAAATAATAATATGTGTGTTAAAAATAAAGTTGTTTAAAGTAAGATGTGACCTAATTAATGTTAAAGCTAAACCGTGAAATACAGGCGAGAGGACCGCATCGTGTTCTCTTTGAAATCTAAGTAAAGAAGAGACTACATTTCACTTTATTTTAGAATTTCCTATTATTACTGAATTCAGAATCCAGCATATTAAGTGGATAGTGTTTAGATTAGAACAACACACATTAGAATAAGAAAAAATAGTATTGCTTCTCAATGAGGCACAATATAGATAGAAACTTGTAAAAACATTCAATTTTAAATGTAAGATAAATTAATTAATTAATGTCATTTAAATGCTAATGGTACAAGACCAAATAAAAATAAATAAATATTAAATAAAAATATATGAATAACAAGAAAAAACACAATACTTTTCCTATATACCTACGGTATAAATGATGAAAAGTAAAAAAGAGGACTATAACTATGTTTTATTAATACATACTTTAATTATATTAATTAATACATAGGTGTAATTGTGCTATTTATTATAACATCAATAGCATACAAAAAATGTTTTGAAAATTCATAAGACGAAATAACTTTGCGAGCGGCTTGAAATTTTTAAACGAAAGTTTTATTTCTGTACAAATTTATATCCATGATTTTTTTTTAGATCATAATAGTTAAGCAGCATCGAACTTGGCTAATGTTTGGATGGGTGATTGATGGGAACAAAACGAATGCGTTTACTATCTGAGGACAGTGATGCGAGTCCAAAGACGCGTTGCTCGAAAATTTGATGATTTTCATATTTTGAGGACAAGCGAAGCGCATCCGACGTGGGCAGGACGAGCGTAGCGAATTCGGGACAACACTACAATTATCGATACTATAATTCGAGGTACCCCGTATCGAATTTTTTCATTATTATTGTAAAATAAACTTTTTTCTATTCTATTCTACTCTATTAAACTTTCGCAAATATATCGAGACAGCAGACAGTGATTATAGAAAAACTTTTTTTAACTTCTTGGTTGGCTCTTATTACACGCATAAGTATATGCTTTCACAGCATTTAATCAAAAACAATAATTTCACATATAAACAAAACAAATTTAAATTTAGCAGACAACTTCAGTTACACTTCTGAATTCAAAAATTATATTTTCTATTAACTCCACACAGTATATAATAGAAATGAAAACAATACGAACATAAAATGTTTCAGAATCAGAACCTAGCAATAGGAAAATATTAATTTAATCTTAGATTGATTCGTAGAATCTAATCAACTGCAGTCCCTTGTATAGGAGAACATTTCCACTTTATAGAAAAGCCCCCCGGCTATCCAGTGAGAGGTGCTACAACCACGCAAAATTATAGAAACAACAACTAAACAACGCACTGAAAACAAAAATAAATATAAAGAAATCAAAATAAATTTTAATGAAAATCAACACATCGAAATAGTAAACTAAAGCTTTAATTATGAATTAACATCAATGAATTTTAACTAACTGGCTAAAAGTTTAATAAAGAGCACTATGCTGCTTAATATTTAACCATGTGCTTCTATCAGTCAATTTAGCCCTATATTCGTTTTATAAAACTTTTAGGTTTTTTAACTTATAGCGTTTCCGGTCGTATTCTTTCTAAGAAAGACTGTCTGTTTAACAAAAAAGTAGATTTAAACAATAAATGGTCAGCAATGATCATACTTTAATTTAACCAAATAAAATAACTAACTTCAATATAACCAAGCAGTGGATCTATATAATACGCAGAGCTAAGAAACCGGGCACAGGTTCCCTCGGCACTTTCATCACCATATCAGATTCTGCGCTTATCCTCAGCACATTTATATTGTAAATCATCTTCGTACTTGCTCCGTTTGTCCTCAGACAGTAATAACATTTGTTTTATTTCCAACAGTAACCCACCCAGGTACTAAACTTGCTTCATCGTGGTTAACATTAATGATACAACAAAAATCGAGAATATACAAGGAGTATTGGGGAAAAAACTTGGTATGCATTCTAACAACATAAATGGATACACGTACCGAATTTCAATACAACTGCATTATTTTTCCATATTAAACAATTTTTTAAAAAACCTAGAAATTTTATTTGATAAAAATAGAACTAATATTGATAATGAGATATAACAAATCACAGTTTTCAGTCATTGATAAAAGTACATTTTTCTGCGTTTTATGAATTTTTAAAATATTTTGAATCATTCTTGCCGGTTCTTGACGTCAAAAAAATTGTTTTCCAGATAATACAAATGTACCAAAATAATAAATATTGTACCAAGTTTTAACTCTCCAGCATAAACTACATGGGAGGTGCAATAATAATAACACGCATACAAACTGACCAACAACTTTGTAAACACTACCCAAGATGAGGAAAGAATAATAATTTATATACTAAAATCCTAATTCTTAACTACCCAAGATGTTAACACTTGAAACGAATTTATGCTGCATCTTGTTTCAAATTTTCAGTGCGAACACAATACCTATTCCGAACCCACGCTATAAATGAGGGAAATAAAGAACATCAAACTTTTATAACTTATTATGCAAGATTTTAAAATGGATTTATTTCAATGACGTAAACTGATAAGTAATTCTAAACCCCAGCTTAGCACCCAGAAATACTATGAGCATGCACTTGTTAAATAAATTTAATTTTCATTTTTTAAGCCTTTGTATTAAAAACTAATAACTGATCAAATACTATTCAGAAATAAAAAGTAAACAATACCTTCACAGAAACCAAAATAGCTAATTTAAAAAAAGACTCACCTGTAACAAAAAAATAACATAATTAGTAAATATAACGCTGAAATGTGGAATGCATTATTAAATAAATTAGGAGTGGAGAGACTTTTGTTTGCATATAATTGATATGACTGCATTTATAGGAGTGGAGAGACTTGTTTGTATAAAATTGGTTTGACTGCATTTATAGGAGTGGAGAGACTTGTTTGTATATAATTGATATGACTGCATTTAAATATCGTACGGTTTTTTTTATTTTGCGGTATTTATTTATTTACAGTTAGTTGACGGAATTTTAAAATAAATTAATATATTGATTTAATTGATATATAATATATTAATATGTGATTACATATGATTTATCGATATGTGACTATATATGATATATTGATATGCGACTTTATATGATATATTGATATATATTAAATTGACCATTAGAGAGGGGGGGCTCAGGGGCTCTGATTAACCTTATTGAAACCTCCTTCAAGAGTGAGTTAAGGTTATAATAAATCATTTTTTTGGCTTCCCGGACATTATCTGTGTTTTTATATGTATTTTAAACGTTATTTAATATATGCTACTGGAATTTTGTTCTGTTCATTTGATTATATTGAAAGTCGAAGGCAGTCAGGTTATTTTTATGTTTCGAAATTCAGCCAAAAGCTCCTCAAGAAATAATATCTCCATGATTAAACCGGCTTTTGTTTTATTAGTTAAATTCTATAGTGTCAACGGTCCTATGCTCCTTCTATATTAGTATAATTCTAAGATCACGTCTGTCTTCTCAAAAGATACATTGCAATAAAATTTAACTCTTTAAAAATATTTTTTTATTCAATGATGAAGAAAAAGAAGAAAATTCAATACTTATTTTCCCCTTAAAAGAAACAGTTTTAACTTTATTAAAAATCTATTCTTAATTTAAGTGTAAAGAAAAAGTTGTATAATTATTCTTTTTTCTGGGCTTAATAATGAATTCTAGAAGAGTTTCAACTGCCTACCAATTATTTTCAACTAAATTTGTACCCCTTTGTTCTAGTGAAAAACTGAAGTAAAATGAAACCCTCAATTTCACCGTGCTTTGACATCCAGGATGCTTTTAAAAAACAATTAGGTGACGTCAAAGAGTTCAAATTGTTCATTAACTATCTGAATAAGCTGAGTTCTGTAACAATATTTAAGCGGGGGTTGGATGTGCTTTTGATATGGATATTTTAAAAATGTTTATGAGCGTTTTTGGTGGAGTTTGTTATGAACAAGAAATATTAAAATAGTATTTTTACAGAAGTATTTATTATCAATCCTAATCTAACATCTTATATTAAACCGCCATCTTTCGCGACAACAGATCAAAAACAACAATTACTTTTATTTAAATTCATGGTTTTATGTTGCCACAAGGTTGGATGTTGTTAGTTAATAAATATTTCAGTGCAGAGATCGTTAAATTAATATTGGTCGGATTAATATTTAGCCAAACCTAATAAACAAGCAATGGACCTATTTTTAAAACGGTATTTAATTCTATAGTAATTATTACGATCTTCAAGTATTTGATAAATTCAGTCTATATGGTTTTTAATTCTCTCAAAATGTTTAAATTAATAGACTTATCAACTAATAATAAAAAACGTCTATATTTAATTTAATAAAAAATTGAAGTACAGAATTGAATGAGCACAATTTTAAAAAGTTAGAAGTTTAAGTGACCTAAAAATATTTTCATACGGTCAAAAAACTACAAGGCATTTAATTTTTGTTGGCATTTACGAAAATACCAGTTTTCATCTCTGAATGTAAGCTTTATTATGTTAATTTAAATTTAAGGAAGCTGCATAACGTAGATCGATTAGACAAAATCGAAAGAAGTCCAAGGCTCAGAAGATGTTTCGTAGATCTTGGAAAATATAACAAAGACCGAACAGGCTACGCTATTATAACATGATTAATATTATTACATACAAAAGAGTTTTCGTAAAAAAAATTAAACTGGACAGCAACAGAATGCTCAAGCCAGCTCTCACCCTAACTTACTATCCCCACCTTCATTCCAGTGTAATAATCAATTAAGATCCAAACATCCTCATTACAAAATCCTTAGCTTATCCAGTGATAAAACTTTTAAGTTTCACCCAAAATGTTCTACTTTTTTGTCTTCTTTTAACCTGATTTCGAAATAAAGAAATTAAGACCAGCCTTAGTGCCTTGGAAAACTCCTCTCTAACCATTTTTCCTTAATTTTTACCAGAATAAATTAACCGAAAAAAAGAATCTTTTTTCTAGTTTCGCTATCTTACCCTACTTTTTATAAAGATATTTCCACGGACATTATTTAAACAGAGTTGGTGGGAAATTTTAATGTAATTAAAAGCATTATATTGTTTTACTTTATTTATTTGCTACTTTGTTTTTCCCTTCTTCATAACTTTATCCACTTTCTTAGCTATATTTTTGCGAATGCAGACAGTTTTGGATTCCACTTAGATGTAAATAAACAAGTCTTTTTAATCATGATATTTTTATTTCATTGCTTTGTTCTTAACTTTTTTCGCTTCATTTGGCAAAATTCATCAAAGAAGCACGTCAGGGGTCACCCGCTCTTGAGGTTATCAATAAACTTTACAAAACCTACTAAGCTGTTGTTACGTATCTGAAAGTATTTTAAATAGTTCAACTAGTACGTATATTCAATTAGTGAATTCGTATATTCAATGTCCTGTGCACGTATATGTTTAAATTATTTTTTGATTCATAAACCACATTCATAATTAAAAAAAACAAGAACAGGGTACCTTGGAACTGTCTCTCATTACATTGGATTCGCTACGCTCATCCTCCCTACTTCAGACTCGCTTCGCTTGTACTCAGAATATCCAAGTCTTTATATTTACATTTTAAAACGTCTCCTGACTCGCTTCGTTCGTTCTTAGATAGTAAATACATCCGTTTCATTGACAGCAGTCACCCATCCAAGCACTGAACACGCTCGATGCTTTTAAACTTACACATGTACTAGTCGTATTGAAACAAAACTTAACGTACTTATTTATAAAGGCAAGGTATATAGGAGGGGGGGGGGGTAGGGTAGGTACCTTGAAATGAATTTCAAGGTAATTAGATTATTTTCTGACTTTTTACATTTAAAAAAAAAACAAATACAAGTTATCTGATAAAAATTGAACTGATGCTGATAGTGAGATGACACGCACATAGTTTAGTGTTTACATGACTACATGCGTGTTATAACTCAATCTGATTGCATCACTATTCCGTTTTTATGATTTTTTGACACTTTTGCTGTCATTTTTGGAAGTTATTGACGTCAAAAAAAATTTATTGGAGAGCTACGATTATACACACATACAAACAGGCAGACTACTTTGTAAAAACCACTTAGGAGGCTTTAAATAAAAACACCTGAATCGGATAATTCCGGTGACATCCCGGTTTCGGATTTTTTTAAAAACACTAACTTTTTTTAAATACTTACGGTATAAATAAGGAAAAGAATACATTTCGTAAAACAGGAAAATACTTAAAAATAAACATTGAGAAAATAATTACTGACAAATTTAATATTTCAATTACTGAAAATTTTACAGGAAAACAAAATTGTAAAAACTTAAAATACAATTCAGAAAAAAATGACAGGCAATATTAATAAATACTCTTTTGACATAATTATATTTCACATTTTGTTAATGAGTATAAAAAAAATTGTCATTCTTGTCGCACTTCTGAAGGAAGCACTCATCTTTTTGATAAAATAGAGGTATTGTATTTTATTTTAGAAACGTCATTGAAAATTTACATTAATTTATTGCTATATAAAAAGAACATTTCAAGTCTGTTTCTGTGAAATTTAATAACTTCACCCCTCTAATTTAAAAACGGTTGTAAAAAGAAACAACTAAAATTAAAATAGGCTTCAAGAAAACTTAACTTTTATTGACTAAACGTCAATAAAATTGTTATTACTGAACCAATAACAAAATACCAAAATTATTTGAATTAAAAATATAAGAGAAAGTAGTAAATATAAAGCAAATAAATTAATTAAGCATTAAAAGTATTTATACTTAAAAAACTTATAAAGTAAATGAAAAACTGCCTCCGTCAAATATTGACAGCGTTTTAAGAAATTACTTTAGATGAAATAACATCATTTTTACTTTTCCTCATTTATACCGCAGGTATAGGAAAAATATCTATCTATCTATATATATATATATATATATATATATATATATATATATATATATATATATATATATATATATATATATATATATATATATATATATATATATATATATATATATGTGTGTGTATAGAAAAAATAATTGTTTGCTAAAAATAACAAGAACCAGGATGTAACCGGAATAATCCGTTTTAGTAGTTTTAAGGCCTCATAAGCGATTTGACAAAGTTGATTGTGTGTATGTGTGCGTGTATTATCATAGCGCCAAGCATATTTATGCTAGAAAGTTGAAACTTTGTACAAAACTTAACCGATGTAGTTGTGCTATTCGGAAAATAATTTTATGACATCATTAACCCACCATAATGACTCAGCAAAAATGTCAAAAATTCATAAAACGTGAAACAACGATGCGATCATATTGAGATTCGACACGCATGTAGCCATGTAATAAGACTAACATGTTGTGCTAAGTTTCATCTCATTATCAGCATCAGTTAATTTTAATTACATGACTTCTGAACGTTTTTTTTTTAAATTGTGAAAAATTGTAAAATAATCTTTACGTAATAAATGGGTACACCAAGTTTCGTTGTAATGTAGCGAAGCGAGTCTGAAGAGGTTTTGCAGTGTACATTTGATGAATGGTATATTCTGAGGACAAGCGAAGTGAGTCCGAAGTAGAGAGGACGAGGGTAGCGAATCCGATGTGATGAGGAAAAGTTCAGATAACTGCACCCGATTTTTTGTTGTTTTTTTTACTTTTCCTTATCCATATCGTAGGTATAAGGAAAATTATTTTGTTCACCCTAGACTTTTGATTACCACCTTATTCTGAGTTTTAAGCGTTTCAATACGGAACTAAATTTTGAGTACGATCGAAGGTAGTCAGAAGTTGTGGGGATAAGTACCGAGGTACCACGTACCCGATATTCTTATCTGTATTTAACTATTGGTTTATTAGTAGCATCTTCTAATCGCTTGCTGTAGCTAGCATAAGTAAAACTAAAACTCAAAGCTACTTAGGAAACATAGAAAAGAGTCTCTCCACAAAAATAATAGTTTATTGCAAAGTTAATATGAGGCCATCATCAGTGGTATGACCATAAAGATGAAAGTAAGAAATACATAAAACTATTTTCTTTTCTGAGTAATTCTTTCTAGTAACAGCTCGGTGAGTCAAGTAAGACTCACCGAGTCTTACCAATCTTGTTGTAGTGAAAAAAAAAATAAATAAACCTTTTTATTTATTTATTTATTTATTTATCTCGAAAGCTACTTGTTGACTTATTTTCTGATTGAGAACAAATACTAGTCTCGTGGCAACACACGTATTGGGGCAAAAGTAATTAGCTCAATACGGGTGCATTTTAAACTGTCTTCTTACCTCCCGATTTCAGTAGTACCTACCACTACTAGTCGACAAGTAGGGCATTCTTAACTGCATAATTGTTAAAGCTTCAAATAAATTGATGTAGAAATTCATAAACTAGGGGTGAGGGTGAGAGATACAGTAACCCAACGCCCTGCTTTGACGTGGTCCTAAAACAGGGGGCAGTTTTAGGCATGAAGTACCGCACTGATCGCTAGTTTTCAACTTATTTTGCCTTTATCAATATTGTACACAAAATAAACATTTTTATTTAATTTTATGAAAACTTTACATCTAAAATAATTATACAATTTTAAGATTGTTAAAAGTCCTTTAAATAATTTTAATCTTGAAAATAAATAAATAATTATTTTATATACGCAGAACAAGAAGAAACCTACTCCAATAGAAAAATGGCGAACTAAAAAAAAAAGCTCGTCCAAAACAGCTTATTCCGGGTAAGTTGGATCACTGTGTCCCGCGCTCCCACACCTTCTGCGTGATTTTTAGCTTCAATATTTATACTGGCCATTGAAACCACGAGGTCGGGGGTTCGCATCCCAGGTTAACTCTCTGTTTATTCAAGACTTGTTTAAAGCTCAAGGCTTTAAAAGAATATTATTATTATTATTAAATGTAATATTTAGTATCACCTGAAAATATAAAGTGCTTGGTAAATAATATAAACTTTGCTGTGCTTAAGCTCCAAAGCAACTCAGATATGTAAATTTTGCTTAATATGCAGTTAGATATTAATTAAATTTATATTTGTTAAAGTATCAATTAACCTTTATACTAGCCAGAGCTATTTATGTATCAAGCACAAAAATATAAATTTACTTATTTTTTTAAAGGAAAAAAAATATGTTTTTTATTTGTTAAACTTATTTTTATTTTTCAAACATAAAAATCTTTAATTGGCAAATGTCACTACAATAAAAGACAGTCTTTTGCCAGGCTGTTTGTCAATTTGATTTTAACATATTTCATATAAAAATAAGTTAAAAGAACATTTCTTTTAAAAAGTAAAAATAAAATAAAAACGAGGAAAATGTAAACGAATCATAACACGAGAGTAAAAATAAATATTATCTTGCCAAAATATTTTTTTAAAAAATACGAAATAGTTATGCTTGCTTGAACAAGCTTCAATTCCAAATACAAGCATGAAAGAATACTTCTAGAGAAATATGCATAATCATAAATCATAATTTTACATGAAAGGTAATGGATGCTATTAGAGTGAAAACGAAGTGTTTTCTGAGCGGGGAAGAGGCAGTGACGATCCCTCGTCAGATGACAGCGCTTCTCAAGCGAATGAAAAAATACTCCCTCCCCGCTCGAGAGAGAAAAACACAATGTAATATATCACATGTATCGTCATGATCCTGAAAACTTCCATTTCCTTCACTTACTGTATATTTTGACGCCTTTCCCTTCCGTTTTTCCGAATATATCCCTCTTTTAGATTGTTCCCTTTACCAAATTAGTTACAGAATCCCACCTGCAGTAAACTTCAACTAAAGTGTTCAGAAATTCCAATTACGATAGTTACATTTAACCCCCCTGAAATGTTAAAATAACTCTCGGGTGTGTCAGTTCTCCACTCCTTCTCTTAAATATTAAATACCTCCCCTCTTGATAGTTTTATCTTTGAAATTATTAAACCAGCCAAAATTTCCCCAACCCTAAAACAAGGTTATATTTTTCTTCATATATCCAATCCCATCCTCTCCACTTCAATTTTATAGGTATCCATAAAAAGTCTCTACTCCCGCCTAAAACGCTCTCCCTCCATTTATACAATTGATAACCCTTCAAATAAGCTATTTCTGCAACTAAAAATGTCATCCTCATAGGACTGCATAAAATACCCCTTCCATCTGACACTTTTTTACTTTATTTTTTATGTTCTTTATTGAAAAATGTTACTTTCTTCATATAATTTTCTTTAGAGGTTTAAAAAATCAAATTTAAAATATTGTTTTTCTATAAATTGGATAGAATTGAAATTAATTTTAAAGGAGTGTTCATTCCATGGTTTGAATTCCAAGTATTCCTGAAGGAAGTATAATTTTTTATTACTTTGTCTGAGTTAAATAAAACTAAATCGAAAACAGTTAACTATGTTATGAAAAACTCTTTATATCACTCATAATTTTTAGATTTAAGATCAATTAAATTTAGAGGTGGGATCACTTTAATTGTAAAAGAAGAACACCGCACTGAAGAGATACACCCACATTCTCGCAGGCCCTAGAGGGATTATGACATAACCTAGAGACCTGAAATCTCTAAATTATGATAGTTTTGTATAGGGTAGTGTGAAGTCCTAGTTACACCGAGTCTGTAAGAGACGTCATATTCCTGAGTACCGACAGAAAACACAAACCTTAAAAACCCCCTTTTGATACCACCCCTCCCCATGGAGGTTGTTTTATAGCCTTTGCTAGCAACTCAATAATCAAGTTTTAATTAATTAAAGTGATTTAAATTGAAATAAGATCACGTAAATAGTACTTTTTAACTGTAAAATGCGTAGCGTAGTCTAATGCTGCAAAAATAGATATTGTAATGATAATAAAAAACATATACCAGAAGATAATGTAGTGAGAGAAAATATAGTATTGAATTTATACTGATTTTATCGATTGACACACACAACTTTACATTATGTTATTTTACTAATACATATGGAAATTTGCAAATATCGTGGAAGTATGCCACTTGCAAAACTAATTAATACGAGCAACTGATACAGGACAGCCACCATGTGGCATCGTAGAGGCCACAAGGAGGAGTGGGGGCCGACGCAGCGAAGCGGCCAAAAAGCCGACGGTCTGTTGTTAATGTCTTATGAATATTCTGCTTTAAAATATGATCTACTGAAGTAGCATCTACTATAAGCACAAATATTAAATAAGTAATTATGCGAAGCGCTTCCTCTCTGTAGCAGAATGCGTAAGTCTTTTAGCAGAGAGGTAACATCTCTACTGTTTTTTGAGAGGCCAAATTTATTGTTTTATTTATTATGCATGTAATTATTTAATCAGATTAAATCGATTGGGGTATTAGACTATAATAAATAAATTAAAATGAAAAAAATAAAATGCAAAACGCTTATTACAGTATTTATTTCACTATTTCACGTAGGAGGGCACCAACAAATATTAAGAAGTATACAAGGGCAGCAAAAGTAGGTAAAAAGATAAATGTAACGATAAAATGTAACGAATTTCATCACGATTTAGTTCTAAAGGAAAAATAAAAATGGAGGGAGAGAAACGTGAGGCAACGCCGAGCAACTCTGTCAATGGAGGAGAAGAAAAAATCGGTAATAGCGAGAGAACATGGAGCTATTTATTATTTCTATTCACTCCTATACAACATCCCGTTAAGTTTTTATTTGTGGAGTTGAAAGAAAATGGTTATAGAACATGGCGGACGGACAAAGGAAAACAAAAAGAGGAAAATCTTGTAGATAGATCAAGTTAAACAAAAGTTTCTTTTCTATTTAGTAGGTGAAAACAAAGAGTTGTCCATTAGTGAAGGATGTTACCGAGCTAAATGGACTCACACCTGACTCTTTAGATTTCTCTTTTTATTCTGAATTCAGAAAAGTCAATTTTAATAGAGAGAAATCTCATGTAATAAGATAGCATAGGTCAAGGTTAGATAGAAGGTCAAAAGTTACTTCAAGATTCGATCCTTTGAAAATAAATACTTAAATATACCTTTCTGTTTCGTGTAAAAGCAAAAACAAGATTTTGTAGAAAAAATAAAACTTGCTACGGCCCACCAACAAGTGAAAAAAAATATGTTGGATAGTGTTACCATTCCATAGCTGTCAGACACTGCACGCTCTTAAAGGTTTAGTATTATTTTAATTTCTTTTCCACATTTATAACGTAGGTATAGTATAGGAAAAATAATGATTGCAAAAAACATCAGAAACCAACCGGGATGTCACCAGAATTATCCGATTCAGTCGTTTTTTATAAAGCCTTCTGAGTGATTTTCGCAAAGTTGTCTCTATGTATGTGTAAATGTGTATGCGTGTGTGTGTCTGTTATAATCATATCACACAGTGTATTTATGCTAGAGAGTTGAAACTTTGTACAAAAATCAGTCTGCCGCTGTAGTTGTGTTATTCGGAAAATAATTTTTCATTACGTCATTAACCCGCAATAATGTCACGGAAAATAATTAATGACGAAAAAAAGATGCGATACGATTAAAATTTGGCACCCAAGTAGATATTTATAAGACTAAAATATGTGCTAGTACTAGAGCTAGTAATAAATGTATAGTATCTCATTATCAGCATTAGTTTCATTTTTATGAAATGACTTTGTAAAAAATCTAATTGAGTTGAAATTAGTTCAATTATATACCTTTACGTAATGAATAAGTACACCAAATTCGTTCTAATACAACGAGTATATCCGTGCTTTTTGGGGGATCATATAAGTTAAGCAACATTGGGCGTGGTCAGATCCTAAATGCATGATCACTGGGAATGAAACACATTTATTTACTATCTGAGGACGAGTGAAGCGAGTTCAAAGACGTGTTGTAGTATAATTTAACGACTTGTATATTCTGAGGACGAGCGAAGCGAGCCCGAAGCTGGGAAGATAAGCGTAGAGCATCCAGTGAAATAAGGAAAAGTTCTGAGAAATCCCGTACCAATTTTTTAGCTCTTTATCTAATCTTTCATTCCTTTATACATACTATTTTTTTTTCTTTTAACTACTGATTTCTTAACTATTTCCGCTTGCGAGCAATCTGTAATACTCAATAACATGAGTCAAAAGGTGGTAGTACCTCCTACTTTGTCAGTTCTTAATAAAAAATAATATACTTGCATACAAGGAGTATGGGGCAGCAAACATAATAAATCACATGTTTAAATGATAATCAGTTTTCTAGTTGTCTTAAGTAGGTCTAACGAAAACCATGATGTTTAATTAAAAAATCAAACTAGAATTAAAAAGAATTAATATATTGTCAACCACAATAGTATAAATAAATGATAACTGAGGTGTAGCCTACATATTCTAAACGCTACACCATATACATGTATAAACTTGTAATTTCTCAGTCAAAATAACTTTCTTCAGATACCTCACTGGCAGGTAAATATATTTCAACAGTAACTATAAAATTCTAAATACACCCCCCCCCCAATGTAGGGCAGCATGTAGAGCAGATGCAAAAACCAGCCTTTACGTCGTTGCCATAAATAAGCCTAGTTATTTCCCGCTGCGGCAGTTTGAAAACCCAGTTTTCTATATGTGCTGTAGTTTATAGCCGTACAAGTCTATAGCCCTTTAAAATCCACTTTCCTGTCTCTTTCAAAACCCTGATTGTTTTTCTCCTTTTTATAGATTTCCGGAAAATATTCCTATTTTATATTACCAATTGAAACTCCCGGTTAAGTGCTAAGGTGAATCCAATAAACATATAGAATTGTTCATCTAGTTTTCATATGCAATAAAAATATATTAAAAATCAGTTCGGGGTACCTCGAAACATTTTTTCATCACATCCCTACTTCTAACTCGCTTTGCTCGTCCTCAGAATATAGATTTTTTAAAAACCCTGCACAAGTCATTAGATAAAAACTACCCTAATGCTGATAATAAGATGTAACTTGACACATATAATAGTCTCATACATGGCTACATTTGTACTGAATCCCAATTCGATCGTATCATTTTTTCTTGCTTTGTGTTTTTTCAAAATTTTTGCTGAGTCATTATTGCGGGTTATGGACAATATAAAACATTAGTTTCCGAATAGCACAACTATACTTATAGATGATTGATGATTCAATGATTTTTGTTCGAAGTTTCTACTCTCTAGTATAATACACTGGGAGCTACGATGATAACGGACACACATATACATACAGACAGACAACTTTGTGAAAACCACTCAGGAGGTCTTATACACATCTGAAACGGATAATTTCGGTGACTTCTCGGTTTCGAATTTTTTTGAAAACACAATACTTTTCCTACATACCTACCTATGAGGAAAAGTAAAAATGAAATAACCAAAAAAATATAAAAGTTAATAAATGGACTGGGAATCAATAGAAATATAAAGGAAAGCCAACAGGGTTAGAGAACAGGACAATATTACATTCAGATAGTAGAAAATTACAATCTTAAATAGAGGTTCCGCTCTTCATTCTTATCTCTAGAAAGTTTTTAACTCAACAATGTAATCACCTTGTACATTAGCAAAGCATAAATATACATTACATGCTGAAATATTATTTTTTTAAATTAAAAAGGTTGTATTTACCGCAAGTTGAAGAATTATTATTTATTTTTTACTTTCCTCACCTATTGTCATAGGTATTAGGAAAAGCTGTCTGTGTATGTTTGTGTCTGTCTGTGTATGTGTGTGTCTGTCTGTGTATGTGTGTGTCTGTCTGTGTATGTGTGTATCTGTCTGTGTATGAGTGTGTCTGTCTGTGTATCTTTCTCACGAATAACTCCCTCTGTGTTTATGCTAGAGAGTTAGATAATAGCTAGAGTAGTAGGAAATATTTATTTCTTGTAATTATGAAATAAATTCATAAGACTAGAGTCAAAGCGGCCCAATACTCTAAGGTAGGGCTTGAAGAGCTCATAAATTCTAAATTTTAGATCAAGATGGCCTCTATTTATTATACCTAGACATTTAGGGGCCACATACGAAGTCTAAAGCCAATGATAGCCCTTAATATTTGTTCAGGGCCCTAAAGTAGCAGAAAAGGTCCTTAGAGATTGATGTTTTAAGTACTTAAAATATTTTCTACAAATTGCTCCAAAATCAAGGTCTTTTATGACTTCCATTCTTTATACGTGAACCCAGACGGAGGACTAGAGCCTCAAGAGGCCCTTATCATACTTGGTCTAGAGCCTAGAGCAGTACTAAATGGTCCTAGATACAATAAACGTGAAATAGTTTAATTAAACCTTACTTTCAAATGAATAAACTTAAGTTTAATTTTTTTTATACTTCCTTATTTATTTTATGTACCTAATAGTACAAGAGTCGGGCCAGAAAAAAATTTGAATCAAACCAAATTTTTCTGAAAAGATATCTTCAATTATGAAGAAAAACCATAGTCTGCCTATCCAGAGTTAGAGCCTTTCATGTAGTTGCGCATGCTCAAAATTTTATAAAATCGCAAAAATTTCAGTTTCCTTTGAATAAATGGTTCCTTATGGGTCGTGCGCAAAACATGAAGAGTACATTTTTTTGTGATATAAGTTTCTATAAAACGAGTGTTTAATAATCGAAATCGGACGACTACGACTAAAGTTATGGCTCATTGAAGAACAGCAAAAAAAATATGCCAAGTCAGCGAATTTTTTTGAAAAAATATTGTCTTTTGTGCTTTTTTTGACAACTTAAGAAACGTCATAACTTTAGTTGCAGTTATTTGATTATGACGAAAACACTCATTTTATAGAAAATTATATCAGCATTAAAAATGTTCCCTACATGCGCATGAGCTACAGGGAACCACTTATTGCAAGAAAACTGGAATTTGTACGATTTGCTAATATTTTGAGCATTTATATGAAGGGTAAATGCATTTACCTCCATTCTGAATAGATAGACAATGGTTTTCCTTCATAATTTATGGTATATTTTCAGAAAAATTTGGTTTGATGTAGTAAAAAATCTCTCGCATTATTTTCTCACCCTGTCAACTGATCATAACCACGTGTTTAGGAAACTAGAGGAACGCCAGCTTCAACAAAGCCATCTGGGTTAATTTTACCCACTCTCTTCTCTATTTGAAGAGGACAAATTTCAAATAGATCTTTAGAGGTGCTCTCTCATCTAATAATCTGTCTTAATCGCTTATTATTATTGAGTACATGTTATCCTCATATTAGTATTTCTACAGCTTTCGAAAGTCTTTTATATAATTTTCTGTAAGATATATCCGATACCTCTCTTTTTAACAACTATCAAGACAATTTATCACTTACAGCATATCGTTAGTATGATTTTTTTCTTTCCATTGCAACCTTTACCATCGCTAAACCATTCGGATGAAAAATTCAAGATTCTAAAGATAAAAATTTAGTAATAGTTCTTTCGAAAGTATAAAAAAAAGAATAAAAGAAAAAAAAAATAACTTATAGAAGTACTCAGTTACTTTACGGACCATTAATATCAAAACAGAACTTACTGAAAGGGATGAAAACTTGTCTTTATTCAACTGGAGAAGGGAGAGAAGAAAAGTTATCTTTATTGGACTGGGAGGAAAAAAAGTTGACTTTATTGCAGATGACATCTTCTTGGCTTATAAATGATTTACGATATCTGAATGAGAGTGTGATTTTATATTTTTTTTTCTTGGAACAAATTTTTAAAGCTGGCAACAATAATTAATTATTTAAAACATTTCTTAGAGTTTAATTAATTGTGTCGGGTATTATTTTCTTTTCTCCACTTCGTTTAGTTAAGGAATACTTAAAAAACAAGTATTAATTTGTCACTTACTTATTTTCACCTTCTAGGATTCAGTAATATAAACTGAGATCGCAAACTTAGATCATCAGGAAGTTATCAGGAGTTATTTAGATTATCAGTCCTACTTACTTCGATCTATCTTTAACACTTTACAAAACTGTCATACGTTAGTTTCGCTTAAATTAGAAATGAAAAATAAAATAGAAACAATAATGCGATACTAAAGTTTTAAATTTCATTCATCGTTCCCAAAAGCTTAGTCAAACTTAGAAAATCTTGACAAGCGAAGAATCAGCTACCGTCGATACTTGCTGTTGTATCGACAACAAGTAATACCTGCTGATACAACAGCAAGTATCGACGGTAGCTGATTCTTCGATTGCTTCTTCAACTTGCGGTAAATATAACCTTTTTAATCTTGACAAGGTTTGAAAATAAGTAAGTTAGGGTATCGGTAACCCTTGGGTTGCAAGTAGGAGAAGACGTTACATGGTATAAGAAGGGATTTATGACGTCACAATTTACCTTAAAACGCATAAAAGTATGGATTGAACAAGAGCTATTAATTAGTGTGATTATTTTCCTAAAAGAGGCAAATTCCTTGATTCCCATCTTAAGTCGCCAAGGAACTTAAGTAAGAATTACTTTTAAATTACAAATCAGATCATAATAAGTTATTGGAGATAGGTGATGTATCACTTTGCAAGTAAGCCTTATCTTTGGACATTTTTTTGTTAAAAAATCGGACCTTAATAATTTGTTACATCATGTAACTGACGTGAATATAAACAGTTATGAACAGTCGTTGACGAGTTAATAACACCGACTAAATATTTAAAAAATCGAGTTCAGGGTACCTTGGAACTTTTCCTCATAACATCTGATTCGCTACGCTCATCCTTCCTACTTCGGACTCGCTTTGCTCGTCCTCAGATAGTAATTTTATTACTTTCTGACGTGACGTCAGAAAGTATACTTAGTACATTTATGACGTCATTACTTTCAGGTTAATGAGGTAATAAAAAAAAATATTTTCCGGATAGCACAACTTCATCTACAGGTTGATTTTTGTACCAAGTTTTAACTCTCAAGTACAAATACACTGGGAGCTACACACATACAGACAGCAAACCTCGTGAAAACCACAAAGTCCAGTGGCGTCCTGGTTTCGAATTTTTCGCAAACACAATACTTTTCCTATATAACTACGGAATAAATGAGGAAAAGTAAAAAAATCATGGTCACTAATAACCCAAAATCTATCAGAATTAGTGGCTATAAAACCTTAAAATAAGAGTAAAGTAATGAATGATTTGTGTTGTTAAAACCATTTCCTCCTCCACAACTCCATGGCCCCATGACTCCATGACTCACTAGTTCAATTTCGCTCTGGGAATTCGCTAAATGGACTAACAATAAAATTTAGTTTAAAAATGAACAACACATTCACATCTGTATTTATATTAATTCTATTATATTAAGTTTTCTCCAAATGCATTTGTCTTTATTTATAAATCTGTTATTTCCTTTATGTAAATTTTATTACATACATTTTATTGCCTATGTATATTTTTCCAATACATGCCTTGAACGCGACCCCATCAGTTTTTCATATCATAATAAAATCCATCTTTTACTTTAATCATACTTTATACTTCACAAAAAAAATCTATTGAAAAAGAAAAAGGATGTATTGTGCCTACTTTTCCTCTCTCATGCATATAAAGAAAAGGATTATACATTTTCCATGCAAAGGCAGAATGTGATTTTTCTTAGCCGTGAAAACGGGAGACGTTTTTCAAACCATTTATCAGGTTTGTACGTACATTTCCGATTTTTTTGTTGCCTGGGAGAGCTTTTTACGGCGAGATTTTAAAGGTTTTTTTTTTATCTTGGCAGTGAAAAGGATTTTATGAAAAAGAAAAGTATGTTACTGTGTTTCCTCCAGGGATTTTCGTTGGGAGAAATATCAAATAATATATCATGCAACATTTTAAGTAAGTAATATTAAGAGTATTCTTTTATACATTTTCCTTATAGATACATTACTTATGTAAATTCATCTTTATACATTTTTCCATATAGATAATAATAATATTAATACCTTTTTAGAGCCTTGCGGCTCATCAGCGATAACCCCTGCGGAAACCACCTCAAAAACTTTTGGCAACCGTTACGCTCAAAGAGTTATGTATAGTTGACGCAAGTTTTTTCGAACAATAATCTTATATTAACATAGAGTTAGCTTATATCAACCTGGTTAGCTATAGTTATATTAACCTGGGATTCGAAGCTTTGCAACGAATAACTCAAATGGATAATTTAAATAGGAGGGAAGGATCAGCATCTCATATTAGATTTTATTATAAAAAATTATGTCATATTGGTCGTTTTATCCAACTTCATAGTACCCATAGCTAACCAATTGACTGATTCAATCATTCTGGGTAACCAAGACTGTATTTATTGTATTATAGTCATATCTTCTAAATTTACGAATAAAAGGAATTTCTGAAATTTATAGATCTTTAACACCCTGTTAAATTTAATTAAATAGTTAATATTTTATAATATTATATAGTATTTTCTTTTTAATATTGGATAATTTCTGAAAATTAAGTCAATTTAAAACTCTTGGTAGTGGAGATAGGCTTGACTAGATCCTGTGTGAACTGAATGAGAGCCTGAAGTGAGAGGGCTCAGAGTTGATCTGCCACTAAATAGAATATAGAATGGGGTATGTAATCTATTAATTAAGTCCTGATTGGCACAAGTTCTTCAGTTCAGGTTACATAACTATCCTATTAGATTTACTTGGTTAGATCCGCGAATTCAGTATTATTATCTCAAATGTTATATTGTTATCTAAAATATAAATAAAGCTATATAGAATCAATAAACTAAATTTAGTTATCATTCAAAATCAATCCATTTCCCTTAGTCAAAATTGTACATCTAATCACCTGGAAGTGATTACCCTTGAATGATGGCATTATCATCAAATTATTATTTCACGATCACAGGAAATCATAACTCCATACGCAGCAGCTAGTTTTCACTTGTAAATACATAGTCAATCAAAATACCGTATTCGGTTATAAAGTTAAAAAAAAACAAATCATCATTTTAGCCTAATAATAGGCCTGGAACTAGTTTTAACCAAATGACTTCATCCAGAATACTGACTGTCAAAGACAAACCTATCACAGAATACAGTTAGTTATGGGAGTTATTTTTGTATTGTCTAGAACATGTCCCTGGATTAAAGGGGACAATGCTATTCGGTGGATAGTAGAAATGCCTTATGCTCTGAAGCATGAGTTGCTAAAAGTTGGTACCGTAAATATTGAATGGTCTTCTAGCCAGCTACCAGTAAAACACTATGATTGGGTTACCAGATGTTTTACCTGTCTGAGAACGGGTCATACAAAAAATCAGTGTGACAAAGAAAAATTTTCTCTCACTGCTCTGAACCCCACCATTTAAGAGCATACTGCCCAATAATCAAAGAGCAGCCAGTGTGTGGCTCTTGTAGAGATAAAAGAAGAAAACATAACCATTTTATACTAGATCCGAATTGTTTAGAGTTTCAGAATGCACTAATGTGCAGGAAGTTGCTACTAAACCGAACCTAGCATAAGTATCTACTTATAATTTAGCTTGTCGTTCAGAGAATATGTATAAAGAATTTATGTAGACGAAATTAGTTTAGAGCTCCATAACTGAGATACCAGTTTACAATTGAATCCTCTCTTTCTAATATTATTATTTCAGTTGCAGTAATATCTTTTATCTTCTTTTTATCTCTATTTATATTTAGTAATATTTATTTTCATATTATCACCTATATATTTTCTATTTATTTATTTATCTATTTTTTTCATTCAGGATGGCACAATGAACCCACTAAGAGGTCTAAGTGCCCTGGAATTATCAACCTGAGCAATAAAAAAAAAAAAAAAAAAATGGGAGTTAGAAATTGTCCAACGTAGTAAGTTCAAGACACTTAAATGTGAAAATGGAAGAAGAACATCACTGAGTCAACAAAGTTTGACTAAGGACAAACTAATAATTTGGAATACTATGATGTTTATTCCCAACGGTCACCCATCTAGGCACTGACCTCGATCGATGCTGCTCAACTTTTATGATCCAACAAAAACCATAGATATATACTTGCTGCATTAAAACGAAACGTTGTGTACTTCTTTATTATGCCAAGGAATACAATTGTACCAAATTTATTTAGCTCATTCAGATTATTTTCTAATTTTTGAAAAAAAATTAAAACCCATAAAAAAATGGTTATGGTCATGTTTTATTTTTAATAATTTGATAAAAATAAAATTCATGCTGACAATAAAATGAAACTTAACACACATGTTGGTCTTATGAACTACATGGATACCAAATCTCAAATTGATCGACAAATTACTCCGCGTTTTATAAATTTTTGCAGTCATTGTTGCGGGTAGACCTAATGATTAATTTTTGTGCTAAGTTTAAAATGCCAAGCATAATCACACAGGGAGATACGATGATAACAGGCACACAGTCTTACACACACACATACAGACAGACAACTTTGTGAAATATACTCAGGAGTTCTTAAAAAAACCCTGAAACACATGATTCGGTGACATCCCGGATTCGGATTTTTTGCAACAAGAATAACTTGCCTATAATCCAACGGAGTAAATGAGTAAAAGTTAAAAGGGACAAGACTTAAATAAATACATCTTATATTTTAAGATATATATCATAAACATCTTAATGTTTATAATATATTAATACATATATATTAATAGATCAGATATCTATTAATACGCGGAATTTCGTTACTTTACCCTAGTTTATACAATATTTTAGAGTGAAATATAAAAAAAATACTTTTCACATTCATAAATTTGGAAAACTGATAATGTTTCGTTTTCGTGTTACACACCACACCACACCGAGGTGAATCTCATCTTTGACGCAACTTAAGGTAGAAGTAAGTTAAATATTTATAACACTGAAGATAATGCTAAAAGGTTTTTCTCATTGAAAACACACCAAGCTGAAAAACTATTTTACCTCTTTCAACTACAATGTTCATTTAATATTTATTCAGTTTAATATACTTGAGAAAAATGAAGTATAAAAATAGAAAAGAAAAGTTATTGTTTGCAGTTGAAAATGTGGTTTTTATAGAGAAAACCTTATCCAATAATCCTTTTTTTTACTTTTCACAAAATTTTTGACATAAAGTCATACAATATATATATATATATTATATATATATTATATATATATATATATATATATATATATATATATATATATATATATATTTGTGGGTGGTTGTGAGTATCCCGTCTTCGCCACTTGGAATAGTCCGATTCAGCTAAAACGGACCTCAATCGATTTATGTATATATATTGTAACGTTATTTCTTTCTTAGAGTAAATAATTATCTGCAAAGTTAGTGGGTTACGACAAGTACAAAATAAAATAACAAGATAAACTAAAACTATATTTCAAATACTATGATCAACTGATCAACTACACTTAATAACTAAATATAAAAACTAAATAAATAATATATTAACAAATGGTTTCCGAATTCCGGAGACTGAAACTTTCAAAGTCAATCGCTGCGGGCATTACCTAATGAGATCAACAAAACGAAGTAAACAAAACAATATCAGGAATCAAGACAGATAAGAGTCCATAGATAATGCACCGACGTAAGCGCAACAAGGCATAAAATCCGCTACAACATATATACATTCTTAAATACAAGATACACATTCTTAAATCACCCTGGCAAATTTGACTAACCCCACTGATTTCGAGAGATATTCCTTTATATTATTGATATGAAATCACATATTGTGGTAACACTCATATGTACTTATATGTACACTTATATGTACTTATTATTATTATTAATAATAGAAAAAAATAACGCATTAACAATTAACATAAATCCACCAAACAGGTAAATTACCTAGAATAAATAACTTTGGTGAGACAAGCCAATTTAGTGTTTTGGAAAAACAATTTCCAAAACACCAACTTTTTATAAAGAAAATCGTCACTAAACAAACCTAATTTTTAAAAAAATAAATTTAAGTTCAACTAAATGCTCATAATGAATAGTATCTATTTTAAGCAAATTTATTCCGATATCCAAAACTGACAACAAAAATTTGTACCAACTGAGTTGTTTTTAATAATGATAAAATAATGACACTATTGACATTATTGACAATGACACACCATTGTGCAACAAGTATAATTATTTAGAATAGAGCAAACATTCAATAAAAAGGTACTAAAATATGTTTTATTAAAATGACATTGAATGTTATTTCTTATTATAATAAAGAAACTAAAACTAAAAGTCATTAGACGCCAAAAAGACTTTAAGTCAAGTAACATGAACAATTTGGTCATTTTTTAACAATCTTTATGTGGGCGAATATTTCCTTAATTAATTTTAACCAAGTATTTTTAAACGTGGGCTTATACAGTTAAGGGGCCCTCTAAGCCCCCACAATCAGCTTAATGATTCTAAACACTGTTTCTATTTTTCTTTATTTCCATTTTTTTTATTGTAACGGCAAGGGATCAAATAAAGCTTCTTTTTCAGACTGGCGGCTCTCATTTTAATTTCCTCAGGCAATTGTAATTTAATTTTAAATTCAGGTTAATATTTTTATTGTTTTAATAAAACGAATAGGTACTAGCTTTACTTCGATATTGAAAAAATCGAGGAAATGGAGAGCTTCCCACTCTAGAACAGAAACATTAATAAAAGAAAATGAAAGAGAAGTCCCGTCATATTTTTTTTTTGCATAGACAAGAGGTATTTATATTTAAACTCATTGCTTCCCCTAAAGTTTAAGAGGAGAGAGAACCATAACATTATTAAAACGTGACATCTACTTTATTAATAAAATCTTGACTTTTTAGCATCTATAGATAAAAAAAACGAAAAACAATAGGTATATATTAGTATGCGTACATCACAAACAGAGAAGAACTGATTTGATTATGGGGTTACCTAAACTATAGATTTTTAGCTTTTCCAGTTAAGAACAATATCTTATACTAAATATTAAATAATCTTCTGGATTCAAATCGCCAGTTAAAAGCAAGCTCCTTAATTTGATTTTCTTCTTATCATTGCAAAAGTATATTATAAGTAGTCCCCCAAAATTTTTCGCGAGAATCATACTCAGGTTTAATTAGTTTTAGTCAAACGGATTTTAAATAAAGAGACAGTGGGGAAAAGTTTTGATCATTGATTTGTAATAAATAAACTATTTACAGTGGATATTTTTGTATCATGTTGCATGGCTTAAAATACATGTATGTAAAACAGCATTTTTTGAAAACCTATATCATACAAGATCTTTGTATGATCATTCTAAATATTTGAAATAATTATAAAGTTTAACATATTTTCTTGTTTTCCAAGTTTCGAACTTCTGAGAGCTTATAAACTTTTCTTCAAAATGGCGGAAATTAGGAAAACCCCTTAAACGTAAAGGTTTAGACCGGAATTGTGGCCAAGCCCTACAAACCAGGTTTTTAAACATATATAGAGGAAATGCTTGCGTAGAAGGAAACCTTACTATAGGTTTACACAACCTTCCTGCTTCCGAGATGTATACCCCTATCTCATTCCGTAGATAGTATTTACATGAGGAAAACTAGGAAAACATATTTTAAATAAACTAGCTACATTTTAACAAATATTATAGCTGGTTTTGCAACAATTTTCTAAAAGGAGTGTTTTTCAAGGATTTTATAAGGCACTTTCCCTACATTGGTGTTGTTTCTGTTCTTAATATTTTTTTTATTCTTTGTATAGAAAAAATGTAACACAATTTTTATTGTAAAATGCATAGTTATATCAAATAAAAAGAATACGTTTCCAGGACAATTTTAAAGGATTTAGGAAATTTTTTGATTTTGTCAATGTATTCCCTTTTTTGATGCATTTAAATTGCATATTATTTCAAGCTTCTTTACTCCTTTGTCTTGGTTGTTTAGGAGTTTGTCAAGCTGGTGAATTCAAAAACCTATCTACAGCCCTCACTATTCCGTCGAAGACATGCTGTCCAAAATATTTTGGACAGCATTTTAATATATCCTTTCTTTTCAAACACTTCACATTTAGTTAGTTGGATTGAGATTTCAAAATAAAAAATCATGTACGAAGCTGTTTTATGCTCATCCTATAAAACATCTGATTTATTTCCAGCGGTCTCCTATCCAGGCTCTAACCTTGCTCAATGCTGTTCATCATTAGTGATCTAAAAACAGACATACTAGCCGTATCGTAATGTACTTATAAGTAAGTTACTAATTAATGACAAGTAATTTATTATAATAATTTGTTATACATATAGTGACACAATCGTGTCAAATTTTAACTAAATTGAATGTTTTTTAGATTTTTTCCAAAATATTCGATATTAAACTAAAAATTTAGTATTCATCTTATAATACTAATAATAAAATATTTGTCGATTTTATATAAAACAAGGTGCGTGCCAAATTTCAAACCAATCCCATTATCTTTTAGTCTTTTTAATGCATTTATGTAATTTTTGTTGAATAATTAAAGGGCAATGATGACATAAACGATACGGATAAAACAACTACAGGTAAAGAAAAGTTTTAAGTCCCAAATCTTTAGTATAAATTTAACTAGAAGCTATGATGATAACAGACAAACACACACATACACACATCTCATTGGAAAGATAATGCTAATAAACTAGTCAAAAGGTCCTAAAAACACCGAATGCGGTAATGTATGTAAAATACTGGTAACGGATTTTTCCGGATTATCGAATTTAGTGCATAAACATAACTTTTTCTAATACCTACAGTATAAATGAGAAAAAGGAAAATATGCTGAGTTCTCGAAATAAAATAAATATCTATTAATTTAAAATAAGACAATTTCAGTAAAAGCAAATATTTACTTAAGTTGATTAAATCGTATATCGCTTCAAATTACCACAAAATGAAATCGCATAAGCATTAATATGACAGATAACATCTTAAATAAAATGCATAGTTGATGAACTTGAGTCACTCAATGTAATTTAACATATTAATTATATTAATTAAGACTAAGTATTGATTTTATAACCAAAATAATGCCCAACTTTCAATTGAATACTAATTTTGTATTAGAATATGTAAATTTACAATATAATAATATATTCTACTGATATATATTCAAGAGTAAATACTTTCCTTAATTCCTACGTCAATTAAGTTTCGTTATAATTGTAAGCTTATATTTATCTTTAGAAGCTTTATTTCAAGCAATTGTCGGAACTAAATTTAAGCATAGATGTATTAAGCAAATCTTTATATTTAATTATACTATGAGAAAAGTAGGAGTATTGAGCTGCGAGTACCTCGGAACATTTGCTCGCCATTTTCGATTCGCTACACTACATCTTCTGCAGCTTCGCTACAGATTCGCTAGACTACATCTTCTGCCTTCGCTACAGATTCGCTACACTACATCTTCTGCAGCTTCGCTACAGATTCGCTAGACTACATCTTCTGCAGCTTCCCTACAGATTTGCTAGACTACATCTTCTGCAGCTTCGCTACAGATTTCGCTAGACTACATCTTCTGCAGCTTCGCTACAGATTCGCTAGACTACATCTTCTGCAGCTTCCCTACAGATTCGCTAGACTACAGCAGCTTCGCTACCTAGACTACATCTTCTGCAGCTTCCCTACAGATTCGCTTCGCAGCTTCCTACAGATTTGCTAGACTACATCTTCTGCAGCTTCGCTACAGATTCGCTACACCTCTGCAGCTTACAGATTCGCTCTACATCTTGCAGCTTGCCTACATCTTCTGAGCTCGCTACAGATTGCTAGACTACATCTTCTGCAGCTTCGCTACTCGCTTACATCTTCTGCAGCTTCGCTACAGATTCGCCTACAGCAGCTTCGCTACAATTGCTAGACTACATCTTCTGCAGCTTCGCTACAGACAGATTCTGCTAGACTACATCTTCTGCAGCTTCGCTCTTCTGCTACAGCTTCGCTACAGATTCGCTACACTACATCTTCTGCAGCTTCACTACAGATTCGCTAGTAAGATAAGCGATAGTAGTAAAGATGAGTGTACCACTTCGGACTAGCTTTGTGCGTCTTCAGACAGTAAAACTATCTGTTTTATTATGTTTTATTACAGCGGTTACCCATCTAGGTACTAGCCTTACTCGATGTTGCATCTAAACTGTGATCCGGAAAAACCCTTATATAAACGAGCCGTATTGAAATAATCCTCAGTACACTTCTCAATTACTTCAAAGGAAACACATGTACGAAATTTCAATTTAATTGGTTTATTTTCGGATTTATACTATTTTTTAAAAGACGTATGCATGTTATTTAATAAAACTTGAACATAATGCTGATAATGAAATTATTTTTCACTGACGCTGAAAATAATGACGTCTAAAAATAAAAAATCGCTTCTCCTCAGTTTGATTTCAGGATTGATTGTTCTACCAAAGCTCAACTATAAAGAATAACACACACAAACACACTCACGCACAAATACAGTAGTTTAGTAAAAACTACTCAGGAGGTCCTAAAACAACTAATAAGGATGATCTTTGATTTTTTTAAAACATACATAATACTTTTCCTAAATAGCTTCAGTGTAAATAGAAAAAGTAAAAACCAATCAAGTAATCTTTTAACATCAAGTCTTTAGCGAGAAACATAATTATAAAATAATAACAACGGGTACGGGGTACTTTAAAACATTACTCATCACATCAGATTCACTACCCTCGTCCTAAGACTGTAAAAGAACCAAAATTGTAGAGCAAAACATCTTCGTACTCGCGTCTTTAGAAAGAAAATACAGATTTTTATTTCCAACGGTCACTTATCCAAACACTGGTCATGCTCGATGCTGCTTAATTTTTATGATCCAATGAAAATCAAGGATATACTTGTCGTATTTAAACGAAATTTCGTGTACTCTTATTTATTACGTAATATTATTATACACTTGTACCAAATTTCAACTCAACTGGAATATTGTGTGATTTAAAAAAAAATAAACCGTATTCAAGTCATTTAATAAAAATTTCACTAATGCTGATAATGAGATGAAACTTGGCAAATATATTAGTTTTGCTTCATAAGTTCCAAATTTCAACTCGATCGCAATATTATTTTGCGTTTAATTAGTATTAGAAATGTTTGGTGTCATTAATGCGGGTTAAGGACATCATAAAATCATCTTCCAGATAGCACAACTACTTCTAAAGATTATTTTTTAATCAAATTTCAACTCTATAGCATATATACGTTGGGAGCTAGGATGAAAACAGACAAATTTGTGAAAAACACTTAGGAGGCTTTAAAAACTCCAGAAAAGGATAATTCAGGTGGCATCCCGGTTTCAGATTCTTTTACAAACACAGTATAAATGAGGGAATAGTAATAAATTATTAAATGGTTGAAAACATAACAGTATCACCTACTGAGAGGTTGTACGAATTTATTTTGTGTCGCTTTTAAATTGTTTCTCCATATTCACAGATTCCATAGCTTATCCAAGGGTGATAATTAGGCCTGTAGGTCATGAGAAACATTAAATGGTTACTAAAAAGAGAAGCTTTGAAACCTTCAAAGAAAGAGTATCAAGTAAAAATTACTACCATAAGCAACAAACTTTCGACACACTTCAGTCAACTTTATCATTTGATCAATCATAGAGGCGCAGCTAATAAAGACTTATTATGTTAAATAAAGTACAACGTTAATAAATATTAAAATAAAATCTAAACTAAAAAAAAATAATAAAAAATTAATGGAGGTATAAAAATAAATGTATGAATAAATAATTTAAAAAATTAAGTAATATAAATAAAAACAAAAAGCTTCCCTTTATTAAATAAAATACTATAAAAAAATAGGCCTTACTTTAATTTTAATTTCAAATACTTCTTTTATTGATATTATTTACATCACATAAAAAATGTCTATATTGGAAAAACGAGGGAAACTTCCAACAAGACTAATGATATTAAACGAGAAAAACAGCTTAAATGCTTAAGGCAAAGAAAACCTACTTGGGTAGGGATAGAGGCAAAATGGAGTGGGGCAAGAATAGAGGGGCAAGAGAACCAACTTGGAACTTTATTGGATGTTTAATATTTGGCTGTTATTTCTCCCGACCCAGATATTTTCCTCTTCTTTTTTTCATTCCTCTACTTTTTTATTTCTTTATTTATTTCGACGTTCCTTTCAAGACATTTTTTGTTTTTATATTCTTATATAAGAAAAAATCAATTTAGATTTTTATTCCTATTAGATTTTTTGTTTTTATATATTTCTTAATTTATTAAAATGGTTCCTGTCTTTTTTTTCCTGGCATTTCTTATTTCTTAGTACATTTTTATTCTTTTTAACGTTTTAAATAAATTAAGTACATTCTATATTAATTTTTTATTGATGAATATGCTATTTATTTTACTTTTATTTTATTATTTTGTACACATAGATTCAAACACACACACACAAATATATATATATATATATATATATTATATATAATATATATATATAATATATATATAATATATATATATATATATATAATATATATATATATATATATATATATATATATATATATATATATATATATATATAATATATATATATATATATATAATTTCTACAATATCATAAGAATTTCAAACTTGATTAAATGATTAAATTATGAATTATAAAAAGCGTTATTTTCAGGATAAAAATTCGTCAAAAGAACATCAAACTTTGTCATCTTAAGAAAGTTTTCCCTGTAATTATTGAGAAAAGGAAGCAAAGTCTATGATGTATTAGTGTAAGACCAATAATATATGAAACTTATATGTAACTACAGGTGTTAGTTAATATTTTATTAATGTTGTGTATATTAATATTAATAAAAAAAATCAACGTTATGATACACATTGTATCATAACGTATCAAAAATCGTAATTATTAATTATAATTTAATTTTTAAAAAACGGATGACAACAATATGCTTCAAATGCAGACTAAAATAACAGAATAGTTCTTATCAGCCAGTTCGCTTTCAAAAATGTAAATTATAAAATTTTGATATCATCCTAAAAACAAAAACAAAATTTTTGTTTCTTGAATAAACAAGTTTTTATTCAAGAAAAAAAAACCTTTTTTTCAAGATAAAAACCCAAATAATTTTAACTGAGATGAAACCAGGTAAAGAGATAATAATATAAAATTAAAACAAATTAATGAATATTAATAATAAAACTTGAATGCATCTCTCAATCGTAATTCAATTTTTATAAGAAAAAAAGTTAAATGAAAAATCATGATAAAAACCTCTGAAAATATGAAGACTGACATTTCGTGCTTCACTTACCACGATTCAGATTAACATTACAAACATTAATTTAATATTCTATTATTTCATTAAATATACATACGGGTTTGGAGTTGATAAAGTAGTGGGGAGTGAGTGTGGTGTGCCATTTAAGCCAGACATTTATAGTTGACATTGTCAGCTATTTTGTATTCCACATTCAGTTATAGTTAAATGTTGTTTTCTAAATTCAGAAAATGGGTTTTGAATGTTAAACCCCTTTTCGGGGTTTGAGAAAATTATAATATGCTTTTGAAAATATAATTTATTTTAAGTATAATATTCTGTATTGCAAAATTTCACAGAAGTTAGTGCCTATATATTTTGAAAAAAAATTAGGATGATTTAGTATTGCATAACTGGTTATTGTATAAATGTTATTTTTCAAACAAGTTCTTCATTAGCATAACTATACAATAGTATTTTATACTCTTATGCTGTAAAGTGAATTTGTTATAATCCCACAAATTATATTTGTGCCCCACTACTCAGCAAAGTGGGGCAGTAAATATTGCTCTCACAGACTCGTACCATATACTATTTTTCAGAAGTAGGTGAGTTGACATCTTTGCCCTTGCTTTTACTTCACATTCTGTCCTTTTAATAAAGAAACAAAAATTGACTATATAAAACAAATCATCTTCACTGATATGAAATGGAAATAAAAATTTTATCTTCTTTTTATGCCTTAAATAATAATGTGTGCTGATTATACCACATTTACAGATACTGTTTTATTCGTAATAAAAAGCAATTAATTGCTAATGATTTTTTTTAATATCCAAAAAAAGTATAAAGTTTAACTTAATTACAGCCCTGAAAACAGTAGTGTTTTGATTTGGTGGCACTCCAAATGTAAGTTACATATAAAGTTTCATATATTATTGGTCTTATACTAATCCAAATGTTCAAATTATCTCCCTTGGGTGTACAAAACCGTTCACCTCCAAGGAGGTATAAGATTTTTTACATGCAGTTGAGGTGTTATGAAAATACTTTTTAAGTCATCGTACTGAAAAAAAAAATATTTTTATGGGTTGTTTATTGTTATGGATAGAAGTTACAATTTTACAGCAAACCTCTGAAATAAATTATATTGTGCCAATTGAAGTCATATTATTTGGTTTTGGATTTATTTTTAACTCCTTAAATGTTAACCGATACGCTCAAAGTGTAATCTTAAGTTGGCAATCTTTTGTTTTGAGCGATAATTTTATATAAACTGAGACCGAACCGGGGATGCGAACACCAGACCTCCGTGGAGTCAAACATGAGTATAATATAACTGACGCCTTAACAACCACCACCACGAAGGCGGCTTTATTCTTGGGTTATGTTTATTTAATACGCAGCAGTAGTTGTAGTATTAATAAGAGTGGACAGTAGTCAACCCTGGAGAATAGAAAAAACCTTTGGCTTCATATCACCATCCCGAAATCAACCACTTATCACTATACAATAAAAGTGATAATGTCCTGTCATCTTATATTCTAGTTCCAAATATTTTAACCCCGAGCCTTACAAACTTTTCAACTGTTTCCAACAGTTAGAGACTGTCTTTCCACTCATCGTCTTCGCATATTTTACAGGCGGCACACTCATTTACCTTATTTAGTGCCCAGCGATTACTGCTACCTGATTACTATAAATATATGATTAGTGATTAATACCATAGAGATTACTATTAGTATATTACTAAACATATTAATGTCAAGAAGCAATATATATTTCCTTCCGTCCCAACTAGGAAATATCATCCTTGACTGTCTTTGTCCGTTGTTGTTTTCACATATGATTTTAGCTACCTTCCAAATCCAATTTTTACAAAGAATTTTTGGGTCTGCCTCCTTGTTCAATAAATCGCTAAAATAATTCTAACGTTAGTAAAGTTTTTTTTAATTAATTTATTTCATTTTGTTGGAGGGGTGTTAGGTTTACGTAAAATGTTAAACAGTTTTCTTTGAATGGTTCGAAATTGTTAAATATTTGCATACTTCTAAAAATATGCTACTTATTAAGAGTTTTAAAGTAGTTTTGATATTCTAGGGTTGTTAGCAGGATTTTGAGATATGGTTTCAAAAGCATCATAAAGGCTATAAGTCTTCAAAAACGAGGCCAGTGGTTCGAAATGTTGAGATGAGGAAGAAACAGCCTTCCATTCCATCGCTGATAGAGAAACCTATACTTCTCTTCGGAAAGACGTATTTGCATCAGGTCTCTCATATGCACAGAGGACATTATGCTTGAGCTAGTAAGACATATAATAACTCTAAACGGTTAGTAGTATATGAGACGGAGCAGCGGGAGGAGGCAAAGAGGTCTCGATAGAGTGGCCTATTTGTCTGACTTAGCCTCCTCTTAACCCAATTACTACTACTACAAGTGTGTAAGGCACAGATATAACACTTCAAGCTTTAACGCGACCATTGAAAATAATAAAAGAACGTCTTTTCAGCAAATTTTTATAAACAAGATTTCACATAACACCTGTTTACACGTTTTTCTAAATCCAGTTCCTACATTAAGCTACAAGGAATAAAAGTTATCCCAAAAAAGACAGGCTTTTAGGAAATTTTAATATCAACAACGCTTTTTTTATAAAAAATGCTTAACTAGTAATTCGTCATAATGGAAATGATTTTCCTATCTAGAACATGTTGCTATTTGTATCTAAATCAAACTGAGGATTATTATTTCCTTTTTAACTAAAGGTGATAACATAGCTTCATCGGATGTTGTCACATTATACATGTTGCACATACATTCATACGTCCTCAATCAGATAAGAATATAAAATCGGATACTGGGTCCCCGGAACTTTTCCTCAACATATCAGATTCGCTTCGCTAAGTCTTACCACTTCGTACTCGGAAACGGATGAATCAGTCAAAATGCTTACTAAATAATTTTTATGAAAACACTTAACCTTTCTATAAATAAATGAGAAAAAGCAAAAACATATTTGTGACTCTATTGCTTAGCAACGTAGAAGAATATAGAAGCAAGTAGGGTTCTTAATAACAATCCCGATAAAATCAGCAAAAACATTAAAAGAGGCGAGCATAAGAACGAAAAAGCATAAGAACTCAAGGTGATTCCATGGTTTTAGGAATCTGCAGTACTGGATGAATGTAATGGTAATCACATCAAAATTTGTTTTCAGATTCCTGGAACCATAGAATTACCTTGAGTTCTTATGCTTTCTCGACATTTCGGGAAATAATCAATTCCTGAGCATTATTATTACTAACTTATTTTACGTGAAGAAGAATGGATCCGCTTCTTTGATAGCTAACTCTAGCAGAAGCAAGAAGGGTTTCAACAGGAAATACCATGACTATAGAAGGGTCTTTTTCCTCTTACAATAGATTTTTCATTTAGTTTCTTCCTTTACAAATAGCTCCTACTAACCCACTCATCATTAAACCTGCGGTAAAGTACAATCTCCTCTGAAGAGGTACCGACTATAATGTACAAGTATTATAGCCTGACATTATTGCCTGAAAAACAATATCTACCTATAGCTCCACTACACACGTTTCATAATGCTATGAAAAATCTAGTTTTATATTTGTAAAAAAATTAACCAGGATTGATTAAAGTCTCCAAAATTTACATACAAGGTGTGACGAAGCATTTTTTTTGTAGTTCTATATTTTGATTTCTTGATATAACATTTGCAGGTAATATTCTTCCCACACGAACACATTATAAAATAAGACACTTCAATCTTATGTTATCCTTAGAATAATGAATTTAGCAAAATCAAACAAAGTAAGCTAAAAAACCGTTATTGGCTCCATTACCTAGGTCTTACTAGCACTTGTTGGATGTTTTTAAAATTTAGCAATCATGTAGACCAATATAATTGTCTAATGTGCCAAGTTTCATAGCATTATGGGCATTGATTCAACTTCTATTGAATGAGGAAAGTGTACGATTTAAAAAAATATTGAAAAATGATCTAACTAAGCAAGTCAGAAGAATATATCTCTTTATATAATAAATAAGTAAACTAATAGAACAAAAGAATAGAAAGTATCTCCACAGTTAAAGATTTTATTAACAGTAAAGCAGAGCGCTTTCGACCTAACAAGAGGTCATCATCAGTGCCTATTAAACAAATAAGACAAACAATGTCAAAACAAAACCTAAGAAAACAGATAAATTACAGAAATGGAGTAATAAAAAATAAATAAATAAATTTATATTTATTATAATTATAATTTATTTATTTAATTTTTATTTATTTATATTTTATTTATCACTCCATTTCTGTAATTTATCTGTTTACTTAGGTATAATTTTTATTTTTATGTATAGGTTTTGTTTTGACATTGTTTTTCTTATTTCTTTAATAGTCTCTGATGATGACCTATTGTTAGGCCAAAAGCGCTCTGCGTTACTTTTAATAAAATCATTAACTGTGGAGAGACTTTCTATTCGTTCGTTCTATTACGATGGACTCCATGCATGCTAATTCAAAAACATAAGTGAACTCAGTTTTTTATTTTAATATGGCTAGGATATATTCGGTTTTTCAGATCAGTGATGTTAAGGAGCAATGAGCAATGTCAGTATCTGGATCGGTTACTACTGTGAAAAATAAGTTTTTAAGCCTAAACTCGCTTCACTCGTCCTAAGACGTGCTGCGATATAAATAAGGTGACTTCCGTATTCTGAGATGAAGTGAAACGAATCCAAAGTAGCAAGAACGAGCGTAGCGAATCCGATATAGTTAATAAAATAACTGAGGTACCCTGTACACAATTTTTTAAAACGGGTACTCTGCTTTTAATATAAACTTATATAATATAAAATGGCAACTAAAGTGTTTATATGATTCGAAGAAAAAGTCTACAACTATATATAATGTCAAAATAAACCATTTCTCAAACAAGCTATAGATGCAACACCAATGTAAAAGCTAGACCAATTTATTCCAACATTTCCCCATACTCAGAATGAATTTTCTTTTATCAATTTTCCCTATAACATATTTGGGACAATTTTTAACAATTTTTCACAAATAAGGGTTTATCCCATGAGGGTCATATTTCATGTTGTATTTTTTAAAAGTTTTTATTTATGTATTTAAATTTATTTCGACTACACCTACGAATTTATTCTTGAAAGAGTAATTTGAACAATGTAAATAAATAAAACATCGAAATAAATGAAAATATATTTATAAAATATTTCGTCTTATTATTTTTTTTCTTACAATGAAAGGTAGAATTAAATTTAAATTTTACAAGGAAAAAAGATAATGCGCAAGTTGAGTGTAAACGATCAATAAAGTTTAAAAGCCAATTTATAAAATTAATTCACATATTAAATACAGCTCTTATTTTTAAAAGTCTTTGATCCCATTTTCTCTTGATCATAAGCTACGAGAATCACGACCTTTATAATTTTATAAATGCTGTATTTTAATTTTTTCTAATAATTTACCTTAGGTATGATAAAAAATGTATTCATAACTTTCCAAAAATGATATTTTATATAAATAAATGATATCTTTACAAATTTTTTAAAATAATGTTTTCTGTGACACAATGCATTTTAAAGGCCTTCAAAGAAGGTTTCTATGAGACATGAATGCTGGTTGAACTCAAGTTCATCTGACTTCAGTAAAAAATTGCCACTCGTACAAATACGTTTCCGTAAGTGTATAAATAATAAGTGCAATAATTTTAACTAATTATAAGTCCCCTATAACTGCAGCTGATTTTTCTACGATTTATTTCTATAGTATATATATATATATATATATATATATATATATATATATAATATATATATATATATATATATATATATATATATATATATATATATATAATATATATAATATATATATAATATATATATAATATATATATATATATATATACGGTATTGTAATTCTAGCAAATTACATAATAAGCATATGCTTCATTTACTTTACAGATCTGATTTAAACTGAAATCTAAAACTGTAATGAAAGAGAACAAAGGTAAAATAGTTCAAGTGCCAGGAAGAGGCAATGCTTAGCTAAGCCCCCTATAACTTAAGCTAAATCCAAGCGTCAATAACTTCGGATTGCAAGAGGCAATTCAGAGTCGCCTATAACTTAAGCTGATTTAAAGCACCAGAAAGAAGCAATCCTGAGTTCCCTATAACTTTAACTGCTTCTAAGCGCCATATAGAGGCAATGATAATTCCTCTATAATTTAAGCTGATTTTTCTACGGTGTAATACACAAATTGAGTTCTGATATTAAGCTAAATAAGAAAGAGTAAAAGATTTAAAATTACTATACTTATGTGTATAAATTTATTCAAGATAATGCTAGAAAGTATCTCTATGGAACTAGAAGTATCTACATAGTATAACAAGTATTTAATTAAACATGCGTGTAATGGCATAGTATTAGTAACATCTACAAAGTGTTAGTAAGTATGTACATGTACACATACTAGAAAGTATATACATAGTATATACATACTAAGTATTTATGAAAGGTGATCCAAAATTTTCTATTAAAAATTTAGGAATTTCAGTAATTAATTAGTAGATGAAAATAGTCATAATTCATAAATACAAAAGATTAATTTTCCTAAAGATTATTATGAAGAACAAAATTTTAACTATAGAATCAAAAATAATGAATGAGATAAAATACGAAATTATTTTTTGAAAAATCCTTCTACATTTAATTGAATACAGTTTAGCTGGGAAAAAAGTTTTGTTTTTAAAGCAAAAAATAAATAACGAACGAAAAAAATGGTCGTAAGTTCAGAAAAAAGTTTTTTTACCGGAGGCGATGTTATATACAACACTGCGTTAAAAAGAGATAGAGTATTTTTATATTTTTGTTTAGTTGGCTACACTGTTATTTTTTTGCCTGGCGGATGAGGTAGATGTTTAAAAAGAGACTTAAAGCGAGGCAAAAGTTTTACAGTTTTTTTCATGTTGGTTATTCTTTTTCTCGCTAAGTTTCGCTCGTTTAAGGGGATTTCGGTAGAGAATAGTTACAAAACTAAGTTTTTGTCTGTTGGATATCGTTACAGATTCTTTATTTTATAAAAAATAAAATCATACACGCATATTATACTCGGGAAAAAGCTTTACTTTTATCCAATTTTTTGTCCGTTTATATTTTTAACATTCTAGAATATATATTCGTCTGAAAGGTTAGAAAAGGTACGAGAAGAAAATACTGGCCATTCTATTCTATATACACTCCTCGCATTTTTTAGGGAATTTTTATATTTGCGGTGTAAAAAATGCCACACCTGGACTCGGGCCAAAAAGAATTTCTCCCTAAACCTCACAAGGGGATTTTCCAATATCTACTCACGAGCCATACTGAGAAAAAAACTCAATTCAGTGTTACCAGTACCCATTGAAAAAAAAATCCACTAAACCAATACTAGAAATAACCACTAGGGATTTTATTCTATTCTCTGGATAGAAAGTTTACACTGATTCTTATAACCTTTTTTACACTTTATTTTTTCCACTTTTTTCTTACGAACTCAAACTTTTGATACCCTTTAAGTACAACATAGAAAAACAATAAAGAATAAATAAAATAATAAGAAATATTGACTCTGAAAAAAAAGTTATTACGTAAACTTATAACAGAAAATAGAATTCTTAGTATTAAAATAGACTATATATATTTTGACTGGAATTTAATTTTAAAACCGTTAAGTAAACTTTTAGACTGGAAATTATTTGAAGACGAATATTAACCTAAATTAGCGTAATGAATGTTGCATTTAAAATAAATTATAAAAGAAGTTGTACCTCTTTAAACTGATTTTTAATTTTATAAGGTACTAAAGGGGATAAGAATTTTGAGTTTTATTACTATTTTGGACAAAAATGTAAATAGGAACAATTAAATTAATTTATGAAAATCAGTATTAATAAATTAATGAGGATGTAAAATCTGAGCAGAACGGTTCTGACAGAATTTAAGAAGCAATTGTTTCTGAACGCTTTCATATTTAACGTTCATTATAATGACGAAGAAGATATTAATATGACATAATAAAGAAAAGGGTCTAGCCTAGAAATCAAGGGTAGACAATTTCCTAGGGAAAATCTAGCCCAACCAACAAGGGTAGGCACTCTCCGAGGTAAAGCCTACCCAAGCCTTAGTTAAGTAGCCTCCAAATACTAATGCACTCCATAGTATATGAATGCCCAGGTTACAACATACCCAGAGCTGTATATGACTAGTGAAGCGATGACTAAAGGGCTTCTCATCAAGTAAAAACAATCTAGAGAGAGCAAAACATTATAGCAACAACCTGTTGATATGATAAACCAATCAACCGCCTACCGCATCCACCTTATCAACCCCTTTATCACTTATCATACTAATTCTTAAGAAATTATGTTCTTTCAAGAGCCTATATTTATACAGAAATTATATTTATTCAATGTCAAAATAACACTTAATATTTACATTAATATAATATATATACCTAATATATATATATATATATAATATATATATATATATATATATATATATATAATATATATATATATATATAATATAAATATATATATATATATATATATATATATATATATATATATATATATATATATATATATATAATATATATATATATATATGGAGCGGACACATATGGAAAATATGTATTATTGCTTGAAAAAAGCATGAGAGGAACCATAAAAATTTACGGCTGTTCTGTCTGGATTGGATAAAATATACCAATACTTGAAATTAAAAGGAGTAGACACTATCATAGGGAGCTGGCAAAAAGGGCTCGACAACGTGGCCTACTTGCCTGGTAGTTACTACCACTCCCCCATATTACTACTAAGTCATCAATAACTTAATATTTATTATATATATATATATATATATATATATATATATATATATATATATATATATATATATATATATATATATATATATATATATATACATATACATATATATATGTTGTAAATACAATTTTATGGCACGAAAACAATTCTCAAACTGTTATGTTTTGGATTGAAATAGAATTGTTGCATATAAAAATTTTGTTGTGTTTATAATATAACGACGCCCAGCCCCTAGAATATATATTAAATATATATATATATATATATATATATATATAATATAATATATATATATATATATATATATATATATATATACATATACAATATATATATGTTGTAAAATACAATTTATGGCACGAAAACAATTCTCAAACTGTTATGTTTTGGATTGAAATAGAATTGTTGCATATAAAATTTTGTTGTGTTTATAATATAACGACGCCCAGCCCCTAGAATATATATTTAAATATATATATAATATATATATATATATATATATATATATATATATATATATATATTTAAAGCAATATGGCAAGCACATAGCAATATATAAAGCATAGAATCAAGAATAGGGTGGATCCAAACATTTTATTTTTTTGTTGGGGCCCAAATGTAGTATAAAAATAAAAACAATACTATAGTTAATTAAAGATATTTGCTAAATGTTGGCTTACCGTTTTATTTCCAAGGTTTTTAACTTTACAGGTGAGGTATGCAGTCTTTCCCAGTAGCGCTGTAATATTTTTCGAAGCAGCTTTGTCGAAATGTGGATTCTGCTGCGATCTGGGCTCAAGTGCGTTCGGACCCGGTCCTTTCCCCCCTCCTCCTGCTCCGACCACTGAAACAATAAACACCACTTATTTTAACTGAAAGTTAAACTAAAGGATTTAATTCAATTTGGACTTTGTCGATTTGGAAACATTTGAAAAACACATTTGTCATGCATAATGACTTTAGGTTTTACCATTACAAAAATCTGAAATATTTTATACAGAAATTTATGTCAATTCGTATTTTTTTCCAACATCAATTCGCAATACATAACCGCGCGAGGATATGAATCTAAACTAATCTTATTTGCGTTTCTTCAACAACATTAAACTTAACATTGAAATCTTTGGAACACATACATAATTCAAATCACAAAATTTGTTATAAAGTTTTTAAAGCATACATACTAACTCTAGGAAATGCTTGATGCTTAGAGATAAGCACTATCATACAAGTATATAAGTTTAAGTAGCATAAACTTATAGAATCTTAAGTTCTAGCTTAATGTAAATGTAGTGCACGTTCTCATCCTTCAACGTACTCTTGCACGGTATTAAAGGTAAATTCTCTTTAAACAAGATAGGAAAAATGTAAGAACAGTTTTTAGAATTTTCAGTTCTTTTTTTTTAAAAAAAAAGATACGAGAATTTTCAGAGGAAGGATTTTTAATGGAGGTGGGCTATTAGGGAACAATTTTAGTAACGAGGCCTTTCCCAACATAGTTGGATTTTTTCGAGTAAATTTAAAAAGGATATAGCAGGAATGAGACGAAACTCGAAATCCTCATGTTGAAAAAATCTACCTCCATTTTTTTCAAACACTGAAGACACTGTCTTACAACCTTTTGCGGCTTTAAAATCTTTCTTTAACAAAACCTGTAGAATTTCCATTCTATAATAGAAGAGTCTAAGAGCTTTCAAATCTTTGTAACAAGGATCATTCCTTAAAACAACATCAGCTTATTGATAAAATCTTTATTTAAAAATTGAATATACTTGTAAAGTATAGAAAAAGTTAATAGTCTTACTTTGGGTTACTAAAGTACTTAAATAAGTACTTATTTTTAACAAGAATAACTCGTTAAGTTATAGTTCGGTCAATGATCAGTTGACAAACTTCTAAACAATGTCTAAATTATAAAACTTCTAAATTATTTAATACAAACCCACCAGAAATAAAAGAAATTAAACCTGTGCATGAATTTAAGAAGGAAGTGGATAAATGAATAAGAGAAGGCTCCCAGTAAATTCTTTGAATCAAGTAGAATAAATTAATTTTATACTTATCTTTACCCATTGTTGAATTTGTTTTTAGATCCAAAATATATGCTATACATTAATTTAATTTTTTTTTAATTTAATTGTTATTTTTTATGTATTTTGAACTTAGTAATTATAGGTAGGTATATAGTAAATTAAAAAATACATTCATCAAAACTAAAATAATAATCATTTGAAACATTTAAAAGAATAATCAGAAAATTACAGATATAAATTGATTAAATAATAACACATAATTATTTAGGTAGGACATATAATTTTTAGGTAAAGTAAAAAAATAGAAATATTTAATATCTAAAACTAGATCCCCGGATTGAAGCAATATTGCTTTTGGACACGTAGAAAAGGAGCAGGTTTTCGAAAATTACCACATTTATTGTAAATAAAAAAATTGGTCAAACAAAACTAAAACAGAGTGATAAATAAAAAAAATGGAAAATGTATTTTTTTACTATATTTTGTAATGTAATAATTGTATGAAATAAAGATATTATTATTGTTTTCAAGTTTCAAAATAAGAAAAAAATTAAAAAAAATATATATTTGTGTAAGATTTCACAGTTATTATTAAAAATTTGCTAATCTTTATATCTTCTTATGGTGAGAAGATTTACGTTAATAAGATGTGAATTATGATAAATATATCACCGCATACTTCATGAAATAGTAACCACCTGATGATCCGGGCAATCTTCAGTAATGACAAGGTTCTTCGTAAACTTTTATAACATTTAAATTTCGTAACAATAAATGTCGGTTTATTACTTTAATTTGGTTCTGTTTCATTCCGGATGGCATTAATAGGACCACAGTCGGTTTTGTACAAAAGGTTTAACTCTAAGCATAATAACACTAGAAGCACAGATGACACACATCATACGCACACATCAATAAAAAACATTTTTATTCACTTAACCAGCGCTTCTGCAAAATGAAGCTGGTGTGCTGCTAGGATTTTAGAGTGAAGGTAGGAATCCTAACACTCGAGCAAAACTCACAGAAAAAACCAATTGTATGATCGATATGCTTCAAACCGCTGCATACTTGTCAGTGACCTTTAATGACCTGCATACCTTAGCCACCTTTAATAACTTTTATCTACATTTATTGATATTCAATTTGAGCTAAACGAACATTTAACTACAAACTCCGTTTAAAAAAAGCAAGTAAAGCAGCGGTAGCAGGATGGAGCAAAAGCATTCATCGAGCAGCTTATGTTGAACTAATCAGGGTGTCTTAAATGCAACTGAAACGGATAATTCAACACTAATTTTCTTATATACCAACTGTATAAATGAAGAAAAGTTAAAACCATTACTACAAATCGGAAATATATTTTTAGTGATAAAACTGTGTCGCCTTTGATTGACCTTATTATTTACCTGTTGATTACCCCTTCTTGCGCCACCTAATTCAATTTCTCCTCTTGTACATCCAACCTCTCACCCCTTCTCTTCACTATTATGCCAGCATAACGTCTTTCCACTCTCAAACTTGTTATATGAAATTATTTTATGTTCTTCGTAGGGCTATGGGAAGGCAGTAAGCATTGTAGTACCAATAGCACAATTGTAATACCAATCATGATGATTTATTTATCAGCCTTAAAATTCGCTGATATCTTAACGGTATTATGAATAATTTTATATATTTATCTCGGTTGGGATGCGGGTATTGGTAACAATCATCAACATTTTTTTAAAAGTAAAGTAGGATGTAAAAACTTTACCCCATCCACTTCCGTCGTTCGAACTACATAAGCTTCATTTTTATGATGAAAATGTGCTGAAACAAATCAGGTTTTAAATGATAACAAAAACTCTTAGCGAAACGCTCTTAGTTCCCATTTCAATCGATAGGAAAATCGAGTGCTAAATTTAGTAGCTTGATTATACTGTTTTAATTTTATTTTATTCAAAACAACTCATCAACCTCCCAAATTAAAATGACAATACATATGAAACTGTTTGAACTCAGGGGAAACAAGTAAATGTTTTTCTGGAAATGCAAAAAAGCTTTTGTCTTTCTTTCGCACAAGACAGTATAAAAGAATATGGAATTTCGAGATAAACGAAGTCGGAGTGAGAGAAATTTAGACTCTGAAGTCAGGGCTGTAAACGAAGTAGAGTGAGAGAACTTTAAGACTCTAAAGTCAGAGCTGTAAAAGAGGCAAATCTTAAACTTGAAATACGCATTAGTTATTCATGACAAGTGACAACAATGCCTTATTGTTGTTTAGCTCCTGAATTGGCGGGCGGGAAGGGGTTTCCTTCCCGCTATTTTCCATCTTTTTTATCTGGGAAAGTCAGTAGTCGTATATGAGTAAACATTAGATTAAATATTTTGGTTGTGTGAATGAATGTAAAGAATAGTATTAAGGAAAGTGTATTTTTAAGATAACAAGTTTTTAAAATTAATATTACTTTGTTATGGAAAAATCCGTCAGTTTGAGTTGTTTTATTGTATTTTTTCTCAGTCTAATGTATCAAAGTGCTTCATAAATACTTTTAAGTATAAAGTTAAGGAGTAGTCTCTGTAAAAGAGGTTATTATGCGTCAGTATTTATTCTAAACTTTGACTTTGTAGGTCTGGGATTCGCATCCCAGGTCAAGCTCTCAGTTTTATAAGAATATTTTTCAAATAAATTATCGACAACTTAAGAGTACTCTTAAAGAGTAGTGATTGCCACTACCAGCTAAGGTGGTCCCCGTATAAGTCATCCCTGTTAAGCCGCAAGGCTCCTAAAATATATATTGTCTTAATTTTTATTGTTATTTATTTATCTATTTAATTCCTGTTAATTTTTCTTTCATTATTATTTATAATTTTGTTCATTATTAGTTTGTTACGGTTAATACGTTACGCTACACCGCTACTTTTTTAATCTTATGTTACCTTCATTTTAAATAACTCTTATCATTTGCTGACGTTTTTTTATTTTACTTTTGATTATGAAAAATTTTCTATACTGTTGGGTTTTTCTTTAGTTTAAAGTTTTTGTTTGATTATGCTTTCATAAATCTCAATATCCTAGATGACTCAGTAGTTATGTCTCAATTATTAGGAGTTCTATCTTCTTTTTATTAACATTTTTTCGCCATGTTATTATTTTACCTATGATGCTTTGGTATAACGACATTCAATAAAACAAACCACACTAAAGTAAACAAGTCAGAAAAAACAATAACATATAAATATAAAACTAAATAAAAGGAACAAAATACTCAATATATAACAAACTTGGACTAAGATTTTATTTGCCACTGTAAAGTTTATCCATTTCAAAGAAACAAGAATAGCATGTGGGCAACAGAAAAATAAAAGTCATGAGTTAGGCCTCGGAAATGGAATACGTGGTGTTGGGGCCAAACAGGCCAGATTTACAAGGGCATCGCAATATTTCAAAAACCTACCCGTAAGCCCTACTTTTTCTTAACCCTTTCACGAATAGCAACTAAAAAACACGTGTTTAGCGAGAAAAATTGTATGAAATATCACACGTGTGCTAAACCGTATCTTAATGTAAAATCCTAGGCTGCTACTTCTACGCGAGGTTAGGAATTTAAACGGTATAATCTTACGTAAAAGAAAAAATACGTTTAGCATGCTTCCTTAAACGTACTTTAAATCTCGAGAATTTATACCGTTCAGAAAACTTTCGTTATTTCATGCACAACTAACGAATTTTTAAGAGAACATTTCATTTCACAACACTCAGTGAGAGTGCGGAGTTGAAGGCCTGTTGTTTTCATTAATGGAAAATAAAACTGAAATTGTTGAACACCGTTCCTTTTAAAGATGTTCCAATGCAGCTGGAAAATAGTTTCCAATATATTAAGTAAAGATTTGAAAAAAGGCGGGGGGGGGGGTTACTGTATCTCTTGTCACTGGTCGCTATTAAGGGGGACCAGCGGTAGCAGCGTGTCAAATGGATAGAAGGAAGTTGGTAATATTGGCGTAATTATCTTTGGTCCCAGCTGCATCTTTTAGATGAAAAGCAGTAAAAACAGTACATGTAATAGCAATAAAAACAATAACTAAATTAAAAAGGTAGTAATGAAATCGAATTGGATTTAAACTATTTAATACACCCCCTCTCCTTCTATTCGTCTTTGGTAGTATTGCGTAGTTGGCAGTATAGTTAAGTTAAGCGAATTAACTTAAATAAAAATTCGCAAAATATAAAAACTTGGTTAAGGGTAAGGGAATAAAATGAGGTGATTTCTTTTTAGTTGTGTTATACAAACACTTTCCTTCGCATCTATAACTGCTATAATGAACAAAAGAAACTTATAAAGTGTTTTAAAATAACCTGAATATTAAAAACAGATTCTAGCAAATTAGCTTTGTACTGGAAGTAAAAAATGATAGACATTTTTTAGAAAACTAAAAACAACAAATAGAGGTTACTTTCTAACTCTTATATGATATTATCTAAATTTAAGTTTTTAGGAGACCACAATCATTCTATTACAGTATTTACGAATCGTACGCAATTTTTTTACATTCTGATTTAGTTCTGGTATTTTTACTTTTCCTCATTTCTGCCGTAGGTATATGGGAAAAGTATTGTGTTTATAAAAAAATCTGAAACCGGGATAAAACCGGCATTATCAGTTTCAAGTGTTTTTAAGGGCTCCTGAGTGGTTTTCTCAAAGTTGTTTGTCCATATGTGCGTATGTGCGTGTTATCATCGTAGTTTCTAGTGCATTTATGCTAGAGAGTTGAAACTTTGTACAAAACTAAAACAGTCTATAAGTGTAGTTGTGCTACAAAAAATAATTTTTATTACGTCAATAACCCACAATAATGACTCAGCAAAAATTACGCCAAATCATAAAAAGCGGAAAAAAGTTTCAATAAATTTGACATCGCAGGGTGACCGCTAAGAATAAAACGGATGCATTTACTATCTGAGGACGACCGAAGCGTGTCCGAAGACATGCTGCAGTATAAATTTAGCAAATAGTATATTCTAACAATGAGCCAAGCGAGTCCGAAGCAAGGAGGATGGCTTAGCGAATCCGATGTGATGAGAAAGAGTTCCGAGGTACCCCATACCCAATTTTTTATACTAACTACCGTAGGTATATAGTACTGTGTTCACGTGATTTCATTTAAGTTATCGTCTCAGGCATTTTAAGACGTTTTGAGTGGTGATCATCATGCTGTCCGTCAGTGTGTGTGTGTCACTATTATGCGTGACACACACACTTGGTGTGTTCTTGCAAGAAAGTTGAAATTTAAAACTAAAGTGTGGTTGAAGGTCTAGTTGCGCAACTCAAATGGTTTTGCTTAGTTATAAAATAAATTCATGAAAATTGAAACTTAGCACAATGAAAATAAAATTTGAGAAAAAGTTTCCATTTTATTATAAATTTGATACAAGAAATTTCATTTTGCCATTAACCGCTATTTTAAAAATATTGACTAATGAATGTCAATATTAACTCAATATATAACTTAATGTCAATATATAACTTTGGCCAACTATCACTTACAAACTTCTATGACACATAGCCAGAACGCAAATCACATTGAGGACTAGAAGTAACATTTTGAAGAAGAACTTTTTAGAACGCTATGTTAAAAAGTTAATTACCCACTAATTATGCCCAAAAGTTTGCTAAGATCTGTCAAAAAATTAAAGTTATAACACAAATTTATTGGAGAATAAAAATGATTAGAGTCTATAACTAACCATATACTATATGAAGTATATGGTTTATATTCTTAGACATCGGATTAATGTTTCCTGAGGTTCAGCGTGGTGAGACAAAATTTATTACTCCCTGGAATTTTTGGCCAACATCGGCATTTGGAAGCAATGCCGATGTTGGAAGGAAATGTATCGAGATACCACGTACCCGACTTCCTGCTTGGTTTGGTTAACTTCTCATTAATAGGTTACACACGTTCGGCTGCCGGAGTTCAAAGTGACACTAACTTTAAGGTGTGTTCAAATTTGAGTACAAACTTTTAACTTGGGTCCTAACAAGAATTTCTAATTTATTTTTCCAGTGCTTAGTACAAACAGAAAGTCGCGCAAAATTTGTATTTAACCTATTCCTTAGGAACATAAGGCTACGTCTAAACTGGCCAAAATCCTTCCAATCTGACATCTCTAATTAGATAATATTCATAGATATTAAGTATAAAAGATAATTTCCTACGCAAAAAGAAGTATAACATCCGTATAACCATCACAAACCAGACGGAAGCTAAATAAAAACAAAATAGAGACGAACCTAATACAATTTTAAAATGTCAGTGGCAAGAAATAATTAAATAAATTGTTATTTCTCAGTAGCGTTCTTTATTAATTATAACCTCCAATTTTTCATTTTATTTTACTCTCATTTTCTCTCTTAAATAACTTCGCTCTGCTTTTTACATTAGGTAAATTAAATTTATATGTAATTTTTATTATTTTAGCAACTTGGTGTGTTGTTTAAATCATTAAAATAATTTAATTCATTATCAATTATGTACTAAACATTAAACTATATAGTATACTTAATGTAGTATATTTATTCAAAGCAGTTGCAAAAATCAATTATTCCACAGAGGCAATATTTCCCAAAATATTTTTATAATAATGTATTAATAGAATAGAAAATATACCAATACTATAAGAGGTACTGGTATAGGTATAGGTGTAGGATATTTAAGTAACTTATATAACTAATAGACGAACTTCAATGTTCATGAGAAACTTAAAATAGTTCTTGTAAGTTAGAATTGACTTAGAATTGACTTAGAATTGATGTTTCAGCTAAGACGAATAAAACTTATACATTTTGGGAAACACTACAAACTGTTAAAATTAAAGAGGAAATAATTACCGCAAGAAAAGAGGGTACGGGGTACCTCGGAACTTTTCCTCATCAACCTGGACTCGCAACGCTCATCCTCCTCGCTTCGGACTCGCTTCCGACGTCCTCAGAAGTGCAGTTCACCAAATTTATACTGCAACATGCCTTTGGACTCGCTTTGCTCTTCTTCAGATAGTAACTACATCTATATTATTCTCAGCGGTCACCCATACAGCACTGAACATACTCAATGCATTTATTATGACCCAATGGGTTCAAGCGTAGAACAAATAGAGCTTTTGCCATGTAGAAACAAGTTATCTTTTCTAGGGAAACACTTTCAATATAAAAGTAAAATAAATATTTAAGAGTTTATTTATTTTTAATCCTATAAAGGTTTGTAATAAAATACGTCTCTCCATCAATAATATTTTTTTATTCTAAAAGCTAGCTTTTTAAAATAAAAAAATATATTGGTGGAGAGACGTATTTTATAACAAACCTCTTGGATTAATAAATGGACTCCACAATGCAGCCAACTTTACGGGATTATTTATTTTTAGTTTTAAATTTAAGAGGTAATTTATTAAGATGGCAGTCACGATATTATCAACTATTTTGATTTAAACCTTAAGGGTAGAGTGACACAGTAGTACATACGCATTACATGTAACATGCTTATACAACAACATTTATTTTTAGTTTTTAGATCTGTCTAAAGTAGCAACTACATAATATCCTGGATGGATAAAAGAATATAATTCTCATATTTTATGGATTTCGGTTTTTAGAATTCTTATTTTTAGATTACAATATTAAAAATTAACCTTCTAATCCCTTCCTAAAAGTTAAAGAGAGCAAAAAGGAACTATTTATAAAACATCTGCTATTACCTCCTTTAAGTCTTAATATAAGTCCAACATATTTTAAATAAAACTTTAGACATAACATACATTAAAATTAACTTTCAAATATCTTTTATTTAAATAAATTTCTATTTTCATCTGACTTTTAAAAAGTTAAAAAAAAGTTTAAAATGATGTAGGTAAAGTTTAAAGAGAATATTTACAAGTTAAGGAAAGTTGGTTGGTTTAAGAAGCACAGTAAAAGCTTCAACCGGAGCATAAGATTACAATAATGTTAAGTTTTTTAACATACTTTATAGTTTCTAACATTTTACTGAGCCTCATCTTTTATGCATTTTATTTAGATTAAAGAAATGAAAAACTATTTTAAATTTTATCTTAATATTGTTAGGAGGAAACAACATAATTTACTGAGATATCTAATATTTTAATTTTTTTTGCTTCTCAATTTCCTCCTTTTACGGGTACAGTAAGTACAGAAAGTTTCTCTATTTTAATCATAGAGATATATTACTAGAGAGTCCCTATTGGTTGAATTTTGAATCATCGACAAAATAACCTGAACACCTTCGACTATCAATATAATCAAATAAACAGAACAAAATTACAGTGACTTAGATAGTAGAACGCGGAAAATATAAATATAAACACAATCCATGTGCAGGAACCTGAAAACAATTGATTCATTATAAGCTTAACTCACTCTTAGAAGAGGTTTCAATAAGGTTACACAGAGCCCCAAAATGATGTTTCAGGCCTCGCAATGTGTTGAGATAGGCTATGCCCCCTCTAGTATATATCTCTATGATTTCAATGAGCTTTCTAAACAATTCCACTACATACTTTGTACCCATCTAAAAAATGTTCACACATGATCTAAATATACGACATAAAACAACAATAGCATAGTTATCGATGATTATTCTTAAAACGCCTCGTGTTATTTTCACCACTCACCCCTACTTGACATTTTCAACGATAAAATGTCATTTTTCTTTTAGTCCATCCCACCTCCTCCCTTCTTTTGCCTTTTTAACGCCTAAAACCGACATAAATTTTTAAAAAACACAAAAAAAAACATTTTTCATCGTTAATATTTATCATGACTTTTAACACAAAGCTCTAACTTTAAGGTTATTTTTTTACAAAGTACTTTTTTAAGTAAATATAAAAAGGCTTTAGAATTTTTTTTAGTGAATCATATCAAAAAAAGACTGCTTTAAAACTTTACATCTGACTTGTGTAACATGACTAGAGTAACATGATCTTCGTGTGTTTGTACTCACATGTTTCATCCGTTTTTCCATTTGATTTCCACCGTAAAAAAATCGTATTTTCAGAGAGGAAACAATTTGTTCGGCAGAGCGAAGTCCAAAACCAAATCAAGTTCACTCCAGGTTTTTGTTTGGTTTGATAGAGAAACTGTGAATTAGACAAAACCATTTCACGTCGGAAAAAAGTTTTGGTAAAACAACATTTCTCATCATACATTTTATTTCTAAAAAAGATAAACCTACATCGATCATCGATCGCTTTCTTCAATTAAAAAATTGAAAAAAAAACACAATCTGCCAATTATGGAATTAAGATTATAATTTTAGGAACAAATGAAACCACCATTTAAACTAATGCGCATGAAAAAAATTATTAAAGCTTTTGAGGAGGAATAGGTCCAAAATTATAAATAAAACTAATTGTACCGAGCTTTCGATATAATTTTACCTTTTTCAAGGCTTAACATAATAAATAATAACAAAAAACAGTTACACGGTTGCTAACAAATAGATGTTTGGACAACAACTAGAGTAAAAGACAAATAATTCCGTTAAAAACAAAGAAGGTAACAATGTTGTTGAGTTACCGTAAGTTCTAAACAAAGATCTACATTTAAAAACTCCTTAGTTGGGGCAAGGCCCTCTTAAATTAAATAAATCTTCAATGCTAAATGATATTGATTATGATTGCACTATTTTTTCTAATTATAATAAATTTATTTATTTTAATATAATGTTACTAAGTATATAATTGTCTAATAATAATATATAATTTATAATACAATTGCACTAATTATTTTTAAAAGGAGGTAACACATTTTTATAAATAATACTAAGGTTTGAGATATCAGAATTTTTATTACAAACATTAGGGTTAGTCGATATATATGTCATTTCTTTAAACAGTCTTTTTTCGTAGTGTGGTTCAAATTCTAGAATTTTACCATTTTTATATTGAAATTTGTGGCCTTGCGGGAGATTGAATGTTGGGCCAAAGCACATTGTTTTGAGTCATCATTATGTCTGATTTTTGTCCTGCAATTCTTTGTCTTAGTTTCTGTCTTGTATGTTCTATATACGTTGTCACAGCCGCCACACGGAATTTGGTAAATTGATTATGAATTATCTTCTTATAAATTTTAGATTTAAGTTTAGAGAAAGTTTGATTAAATGCCGTTTTTCGAGGCTTCATTGATATTTTAACGTTATTTGAATTTTTCTTTAGAGTTTTTGCTAATTGTTATGAAAGACTTTTTACCTACGTTAGGGATTGGTAAAAACATAATTGTGGGGGGCGGTTGTTGTTAGGGTCAGGTTGATTATTACTTTGTCTCTCATTCCTAATGTTATTGTGAAGTAAGTCGTTTATAAGTTTTGTCGGAAATCCATTGTTTAATTTTGTCAAAAAAATCAAAAGAATCCTAGTAGTTTAAACTCATAAAAATAATAACCTTAGGCAAGTTGTAAGTTTTATTAACAGTCCAACCTATGAAACATCTAAATATGTTGAAAATATGCTTACTGTTTTACTCTGATAAATACAATATAAAGGATTTTTTGCTTTTTATGACAAAATTAAAGAACTCAAAATACTTTATAATTATGTTTTATGTTCTGTAGATGTGAGTTCATAGATCACTAATTTGCCCCTTGATCTATTATACAAAACTGTTACACAAAAATGGCATCTTCTTAAAACTCAAATTAAATTAAATAAAGCTCAATTTTTGGATTAGTATAACAATGGTCACTTTTCTCTAACAGCAGGTACTTAATGAAAGTCATGTCGCATAGATTAAAGTAGATTTTCAAAAAAACCCGCTTCAAAGTTTTACTTTTTTTTATTTTTATATCTTTAGATTTTTGATTTGTTAAACGAACAAAATGAGGCGTTCATCACGCTACCAAACCGATAAAATGGAACCCTGAATTATTTTTAAAAATATATGAAAATATGATTATGAAATAATGAATGTGAATATGAAAAATGAAAATAGCTCACAGATATAGGGTATCATTACATAAACTTTAAATCAGTAATTGGTTGAAGTAAAATATAACTTAAAACCAATTGTAAAAGAAAAGTGTACCGTGTTAGTGTAATTTAAGTCAGATGTTTCTGGAATAATCATAGTAATGCTTGGAAAACCCACTTGTTTTATGCTTTTTATGGTCTTATTATAGCTTCTATTCATTATTTAAACTCCTTCAATATGTATATGTAGTCAATTTTATTTTTATATAAACTATAGGCAAAGTTATCTTGACCTATAGTTAGTTGACCTATTTTGAATGAAAAAATACACGAATAGAGCACCTCGAAACATTTCCCTGACAATATCAAACACCAAACGGTCGTCCACAGTACATCGGAAACCCTCAACATTTGTTAGAGTTATACATGACTATGTTTCCTGCGATAAAAATGAATTAAACTTTTTTCACATATAATGAATTTTTGCTGAGTCATTCATTACGTCATAACTTTTTCAAAAAGCTTAACTAGAACTAATGATTAAAATTCATGGTAAGTTTAAATTTGTAGGAAATACTCACTGGGAGCTACGATAATGACAGATACACTCAAACACACAAATAAATACAGACAGACGAATCGGTAAGAATCCGGTTTGGGATTATTTGTGCTAACTCATTACTATTCCATTATGCCAATAAGGTGTATATGAGGAAAACTAAAAATGGAGCACAAATAGAATATTTAGATGGGTTAAAGGAAAACCCTTAGAAAGTCTACAATAAAAATGCAAAATATCGTATGAAAAACCAATAAAATACATTGAAAACATCCGAAAAGTAAAAAAATATATAAAAATAAATGTTCACCAAAACTAAAGCAGTAGGAGGTTGTTAAATTTGTGATAATATTACGAAAAGTAGGAGTAGATAAAATATGTGTGTTCTACCAAACCCAGAAGAGAGGGAAAAGATATAAAAATGATATCAGTTTCTGGCAGGTGTAACAAACCAAAATGGTAATCATCATTTCCACCTTCTCTCGAGTTGAAACCTTTATTCGCAGGGAGATTCATAGCTTATAGGTTGTAAAGCTAGTCCTTTGCAATGATACCCTTGAGTGTAGAAAAACTTGAGGTAGTATGAGTTATATAAGTGTAAAAAAAGGAAATTTCGCTATGAGTTCCCCTGTCCAACCTCTACACTTTTTAGACCTAGACCTTTGTTAGGCATGCTTAAAACGTGATCGTACTTTACTATGAAGCTTTTTTCCTAGAAGGGTTTTTTTGTATCAAACTTAAACCGTTCATCCAAAGGTTTTTCTTACCTTGGCTATAAGCCACTTTTTCACTCTAAGTCAGCGTTTTTATCTCTTTGTATCTTCAGTCACACACAGACAGGTTTTTGCTTTTCTTTTTGTACTTTTCTTCTAAAATGAAAACCCCCCATTCTGATGAATTAATAATAAAAACCATTTGGTTTAATTGAATTTTTAAATACATTTTCTATTTTAAATACATTGTAATTTATACTAAATATATACTAACCAATGAAATAAAACTAAGTATCCCCATTAATAATTATTGTTTTAACGTATGTAAATACATGGTTATAATATCACATATTGTAACTAATGTATACAACATACATGTTATAATACCACGTATTGTAACTAATGTTTAAACATACAAGTTATAATACCACGTATTGTAACTAATGTTTAAACATACAAGTTATAATATCACGAATTGTATTTAGGGAGTAAATAAATAATTTCTCAATAATCAATAAACAAATTTACTCATTTCATATTCATTGAAATGATTGATGCATATGAGGTTGCTAAGATGAAGCAAGTGGAGGAAGGAGTGAGAGTATTCAGATTGGTTTTCTTGATACATAATAAACATATGCATATATTTATTATATTATATGGTATTAATAATAATATTATTATATTTATCATTATATTATTTATTAAATAAAATTATTATTTTAATTTAAGTTAATAATATAATTTACTAATTAGTAAAGTAATTAGTATTAGTAAGTTCTAATAATTATTATGTTAGTTACTTACCTCCAATTTCGATATAATTACTAACTAACGACTAACTAATTATTATTAATTAATTTTCATCTAAATTTACTTGTTATAGGTGTAGTTTATGCTCTGTATTCCTTTAAATGCCGCGTCCGTGGCTGAGGTCGTTAAGGCGTTAGTCTTTACACTGACCGATGACACCCACGGAGGTCTGGGGTTCGCATCCCAGGTTACGCTCTCAGTTTATAGAAGATTATTGTTTAGATAAATTATCGCCAACATTAGAATACAGTTAGAGCGTAACGGTTGCTACTACCACCGGTGGTTCCCACAGGGGTTATCCCTGATGAGCCGCAAGGCTCTAAACGGGCATTATTATTTATTAGTATTATTCCTTTAAATAAATGTTTTTTCTATTTGTTACGTAATATAAGTCTGGATAATTTATATAAATAACTAATTTTTAACAAATCGCAAACCCATCAATTTATTTAATTTCATTATATTTATATTTTGAATTTACCAGTATTCATAATAAATCCTGATTATCTAAAACTATTGAATAATCTAAAATTTTACAAATTTATAAAAACTCTTGTATTCTCTAAAAAGCTTTATGCTTTTAGTACAACTTTAAATTATCAGCAGTCTTTTAAAGAATCATGTCTCTTCAAATATTTTACAATGGACAGTAAAATATTTTAGAAAATGGAAAAAAATCAAGTCGATTTTATTTAAGAATTCAAAGATTTCTAAGGAAATGCTAAAGTACATTTCAACCGGAATACAAATTTATAAAAGCAGCGTAAAGTGACCGACACTATGAAGGATTTTGGTCGATTCCCCCTCCCCCCCCCCTCTAGAGTCTCAACTTAGTTTAGGAATATCACAAAGATATTTTTTAAAAAAAACTTGGGACTATAATGGGATTTTTATTGAGTTCCACCCGGTTGGTTAAGAATAGGGCTCAGAGAAAGAGACGCAACGAGCCTACCAGCACCAGCATTATACCTTGGATAAGTCCATTCTTTTGCTGGCTTTGTAAGAAAAAGTAACACAATACCCAGGGCCAGTGATGCCTAGGCCGTAAAGTTTTTTCTTGTCTTTAGCTATAAAAGACTTGTATCTCACTAAAAGACTCGGTTTTATAATAAAAATATTTTGTTGAATAATACCAAAGGTTTTGAGGCTAATTTAACCATTACCATTCTTTGTTCTTTTCTATTGTTATAGCATTGTTTAAACAGAATGGTATAACAGTTAACTAACGCTAACTGGTAAACACTTCTCGTACAATAATTAAAAATTGGGTGCGGGGTACTCCGGAACACCATATCGGATATGGTACGCCTACGCTAGCTACATTGGACAAGCTTCGCTCGTTGTCTTATTATGGAAGTTATCAAATATCTATTGCAGAAGGTCTTCGGCCTTGTTTCGCTTGACCTCAGAAAGTAATACATCTGTTTTGTTCCCAGTGTTCACCCTTTCAGGCACTGTCCTCGCTCGATGCTGCGAGAACAGCATCGAGCCACAAGAACGGTAGATATATCTACTAAATACATTAGATATACGAGCTGTATATCTACTGAATACAGTAGATATAAGCCCCGTGTATCTACTGTAATGAAACCAGTATATAATATATATATATATAATATATATATATATATATATATATATATATATATATATATATATAATATATGCTAAAGGGGCATAAATTGATCTATCTCAAAACATTGAGAGGCCTGAAACATCTTATTGGGGCTCTGCGTAACCTCATTGAAACCTACTTTAAGAGTAAGGTTATAATAAATCAATAGATAGCTTCCCACACATTGTTTGTGTTTTGATTAGTATTTTCAAGATTCTCATATATATATTATAGTTTAGATAAATTATCGCCAACATTAGAATACAGTTTGAGCGTAACGGTTGCTACTACCCCGAGGTTGTTCCCGCAGGGGTTATCCCTAATGAGCCGCCCTAATTGTACTGATGATTTGTTTGTATTTATAATCGAAGGTGGTCAGGTTACTTTATAGATGTTTCACAATTTAACCTAAAGGGCCCCTCCAGTAATAATATCTCTATGCCCAAAACGATGTTTCAGGCCTCTTTTAGTGTATTATGATAGGCTATGCTCTCTCTAGTAATATATCTCAATGACAATCTAAATGTAAACCTTATTTCAGAAGAATAAAATAAGAAGAAGAATAAGACGATTTTTTGATATTTATAAACTTAATTTTAAAATCAATTCAAAGTCGTTTTTAAACACTCTTAGATTTTGTAGGAAAAATCTCTTATGTTATACACTATGTGTTTAGAGACAAATTAAGTAAACCATTGAAAAAAAGGTTGCAGAATAAAATGGAACAAAGACACCAATACTAGGGTCTCTGGGAAACTACTAAATAATTTAAATATATCGCCCACTCTGCGACGCTGCATTCGCCCACTAGCTTTTAGACAAACTTCACTACTCCGGAAAAAGTAATTAAATCAACTCCAAGCCAAGTATTAAACCAAAACAATTTACCAGAAAATATACATTTTATTCGGACTTAATGGTTTAATTGAAAATAATTAACCATAGTCTTTATTAAAAACTAGAAATACAATTAAGAGTTCAACCAAATTATTAATGTGTCCTTCTTTCATTAGGCTTTTCCCACCATATCTTTTGATTAGGTACTCATTCTTATGCGTTTCTAATCTACTTATACAAATTATGATAAACAAGCAATATAGCGAGCGAAGAGGTTCCTTTTTACAAAAAATAGCATAAGCGCAAGATAAGCGCATATGCTGCACTGATAACGCATTATTATCAATGCAATCTAACAAGATAAGTGCATATGCTGCATTGAAAACGCATCATTATCAATAAATGCAATCTAACAAGATATGTTGCGCATATGTTGCATTGATAACGCATCATTATCAATAAATACAATGTTGGCTACTAGCAAGACTCCTTATATTAATAATGATCAAATAATCACTCAGCATTCAACTGATTTGCCAATAAGAAATTCTGCGAGCAAATTGTAAGAACTGATACAAATAATCCAGCAGGCGAAGCGAATTTTTTACTTTTCATATCTATATCTTTAGTAAAAGGGGATCTAGCACGCTGATTATTATTATTTATCGAAATTTAATTATAATAATTTTTATTTTATTCATATAATATCTTACGTAAGTTCTTGAAGCAACGCACTACTAGTTTTACTAGTAGATTTGACCATAGAGTAAGGACTGTTTTGTTAATTCCATACTTGACAGTTTATGGAAACTGTAGAAAGACGTTTACAATAGATAACTTGAACAGAACAAGCTGCTAAGATAAATTTAAGATAAACACGGTTTTGGTAAGATTAAGTTTGAACTTTTGTTAAATATTCCGTTACAAGATCATATTTCTGGTATAAAATATTAAGAGACAAAGGGAATTTTTCCTAGTTTTATGTTTTAAAGTTTTTCCTTGATGTTTTTGAATATCATTGTATTTCAAGGGAAAGCGAGGTAAGTTAATATTTAAAGAGATTAGAAATTAAATAATTTATAATGTTTCAGCAGAAAAAACATTTTTTAAAAAAAAAATAAAATCCTTCAAAAGAGAAACATGGAAATAGAAATGAACCATTTTTGTGGTAGTAAATGGTTCATAAGATGAACTTAAAAAAAGTTTATTTCACTGAACGAGTCAAACCGACTTATGGTTTTTCACAAACATATTGGGGGGAATTTTATTTTTCAATGATAGAAGTGATAATAAAATATAAAAACTCAAAAAACTATGCTATAGAGAAGACGTGTTAAAACATTAAGGTTAGAGGAATTGACACTAAAAAAGAAGCAGCAGATTAAGTTTAAACTCTGATGAATTTAAAAACAAAAGCTTAGTAAAAGTTCTTAGTTAATTATCATTTTTTTTTAAATAATCGTACCTCCTGCTTCTCTTATTAAACACGTTGACAAACATCGCAATTTGGTAGCACCGTAAGTAATTTAAAGCCATAAGAGAATAAAAGTACTAGCTAACAAGGTCATAAAATAGTTTTTGTTTCATAAAATAGTAGAAAAAAGAAACTCAAATGTACAATAAAAATCCGGTTCGACGTGCCTTGGCAACATCGTAGGCACCCTGCTCACTTTAACTGATTAGTAACACTCATCCTCACCTCTTCAGACTAGCTTTGATCGTCCACGGAATATGAAATACGCCTAATTTATAATTTAGTCTGTCTTCAGACTCGCTTCGCTTTTCCTGATGGGAAAGATCAGTTCAATTACAGCGGTCACCCATCTACCTACTGTCTACGCTTTATGATGTTCTAGCCGTATTACATGGATGTACTAAGCGTATTGCAATTTTGTATATTCTTGATTTTATGATTTATTTACTTTAGAAAATTGTATTACAGACATTAAGTTAACTACACTGCTTACAGCACTTCATTCCATTACTACCTTAAATAGAGATGATTTTCATGTTATTACATACCTTGCAGGATTTTCGAAATTAATTATTATAAATTATACAGTTGTACTTTAATACACATTCATTAGAAAGCATAATTCAAATTCAAATTCAAAAATAGTGATAATAGTGAGTGATAATAGCGCATTTCAATCTTTTCCCATATCAGTCCCATTTGATCCTGACTCATATATCAGGCACATTTCTATTTATCAGGCACATTTTAATCTGACTCCCATATCAGGCACATTTCTATTTGACTACATATCAGGCACATTTCATTCTGACTCGCATATATCAGGCACATTTCTATTTGACTACCATATCAGGCACATATCATTCTGACTCCCATATCAGGCACATTTTAATCTGACTCCCGTAACAGATATTAAATATTACGATATAAATATTACTAAATTCAATTCTACAGAGATAATACATATTTCAAACCACAAATTCGTTAATTTAAGTATTATTAATAGTTATATTAAACCATTTAACAGTATTCTGTAAATGTTTAAGGTTTTTAGCATTTTATTTGCAAGATTTACGACCTTCCATTTGCATAAGATGGAGATCACGTAAATCTAATTTATCAGTGGTATCTGAGCGGGGGCAGCCTTGCCTCTGGGGAGGGGTGGTAAATCGAGAGGGGGCAAGGGGTGTTGTAATCAATCTTAGTAAGGAAAGGGAATTTACAACTGTAACTAATCTTGAAATATATTCGATTAGAATTTAAATTTATAGTGAGAAATAGTTTATATTATGAATTTAAAATATGTTTATTTTTATCACAGTTATTAGCTAACTTGTACAAATTTAATACAATATTTTAAATGGTAATTTACTCAAATAATCAAATATCGCAAGACAAAATTATATCGACATCATGTATAATATTATGTCAGTAATCAAATAACATGACTTCTAATTTAAAACAATGAAGAGACTCAATATTTCCTGCACGGAAAACATCATAAGACGCAGTATATAATTTAATAATTTCTAAAATGGTGGTTTCCGCGCATTTGGAATGCGTGTTTCCTTGCTTAACACTCAATTTCTTGCTTAAGGTTTCGGTTTATTCTTTATGACTTAAGCAGTTACTCAACTATCAAGCATCAATCCTAACTCACTTTTTTCTGTCTTTTTAAAAAAAAAATATGCGCATAATTATCCAGTTAGGTATACAAATCTATGATATGGCTCTAAAGGCAGAGCACATTATAAGTGTAATGCTTAATTGAAGGTTTAAGCGCATTTTCTTTGAAGAAAGGATATATATATATATATATATATATATATATTATATATATATATATATATATATATTATAGCGGAAATTATGTATTGTAGCTCTTACGTCCGTGCGTTATCTATTAGATGTTATCAGTCTTGTTTTCTTTTACTTAAGATAATCAAATTTAAGAAAAAATAGGTGATGCCCGACCACCGTGTGTTCTCAAATAGATTCAGCCCCCGGAATTCGGAAACCAAAAATATCTAGTATTAAGTAGATCAAGTCCGTTATAAGTTAAGAAAGTCCAAGTTGTTTTGTATTACTATTAATAATCTGGAAGTATAATTTTGATTTTCCCTAGTTCGTTTATTTTATCCTCGCCTTTACCCACCTACATATTTTGTTGACAGTTTATTTTGTTACGATATATATATATATATTGTAAAGTCTAAGGACGATAACTTCAAAGAAATGAGTCCTGGATAGAACTATAAGAAAGAATTCCATTACTCAAAATATAAAAACTGTATTTGTTTGAAATGATAAAATCATTATTAATTAACAATAAAAATAATTATAGGTACTTAATGTATGGAGATCAGTAGTGCATAATACTTGATGTCTTGCCGATTTTCTTACGAGGGCGAACAAATACTTCTGCACCTCTCGGTGTCCGGACATAACATGAGGTTTTAGCAAGGCTAATATAAAGATAACCTGACACACAAGGGCTACTAATCATCATATCATAGAACAAGTGTAGCCGCTACAATATACAGCGGAAGTTATGCGTGGCATAGATACACACACTCATACCAACGAACTAACTCTTAAAAACACCTAAAATAAATAATTTAGGTGGAATGTCAGTTCCGAATTTGTTGCTTGAATCCGATACTTTTTGTACAAACTAAAATAGAAGGTGAGGAAAAGTAAAAATTGTGTCTCAAATACTGCTATTTATGTTCTCATTGCTTCCCTTCGCAAATTTAGGGAATCGGGGAGCTGATATTGTATACAAACAGTATACAAAAATTGACAATACGACGGAGATATTTTATGTATTTTAATGTATTTTATATAAAATATTCAGTCTAAATTAAAGTTATAATAAACGTAATTTATTATAACTTTATAGTAACTACTAAAAAATAGTTACTTTATTTTGAAAATGAACTGTTATATTGTTTAAACATTACATTGCAGAAGTAAAAAACTTATAAGATGGACTTTATAACGAAATTCCGAGTAGTTATGATAAAACACTACAGCAGGAAATTAAAGAAAACTGAGGAAATTTCAAGAAAACTAAAGAAAGAAACCTTTAGAAAGAGATGAAATAACATCAGTAAATGGAAAGTTTAAGACTCGGCTAACTAGATGTTAAATGTTAAAACAGCTTAAGTCTTGAAGGAAAGTTTAAAATAAAATGACAAAAAGTTTGCCATTGTGGGTGGAAACTTCTATCCAGGGAAAGTCTAGTTTCCATACTGGGGAAATTCTAGTTTAAATGAAAGAGTGAGGGAAGCTAACTACTTAACTAACTTCTACAACATTAAACTTTTTAATTTTCCTCATTTATAACGTAGGTATACAGAAAAAATAACATTGTTGCACTGAAAATCCGAAATTCCAATAAGTATTTTTAAGACCTACCGAGTAGTTTTGAATAGCTGTTTGTCTGTGCTATTTGGAGACAATGGATCATAGAGGAAAATTTGAAAACAGGTCAAAGCAAAACTAAAATTATTAATAATTATGGCCCAAATACTGGACAAGGAAATATGTAAAAGAATGTCAGATAATAGACAGCTATAGAAAACAGTGAAACCTGCTTAGCAAATAACAATTAAAGATTAAACCGGAAAATAATTTGTTGAAAGATGTTGTTAATCGTCACTCTTGGCATGATACGCACACATTAAGCCATTTTTGACATACGCGTTATTATTGCCTCGGTAAAACCAGTACTTAGACAACGCTACCATAGCTTCGTCGCCTTCTGCTGCCAGTCTGACCATAATACTTACTAAGAAAATTCAACAGTAATATCTTATCAATTATTTTATATATGTATTGTAATTTACTTATTCATTTTGTTGCCCGTGCATTTCTTTATTGTTATTTTATTCATTTACTTATACCTTTATTTTTATTTATTCTTGTGTATTTTTTCCATTTGTTTCAATCATTTTTATATTTATTTTTAATTAAAAATATTTTTGGTTTATTTATTCTATTGTAACTTGTTTATTAGGTGATGACTGGCCCTTAGTTAGGTTGTAAGTGCTTTGCCAATAATGTTTTCTTTAGTGGAGAGACTTTTATCTTTATTAATTATAAAGGACTCCATTGTCGCTCATTCCACATAATATTGAAGAAATTTAAGTATTTCTCAAAAAATATGGTATAGCAAAATATCATTGAATTTTGCAATACCATATTTTTTATGTCCAAAAATTTACTAGATATTAGAAGTGAATTAATATTAAAATTCAGTTCGCAATGGACAAGTTGCTAAAAACTTTTGCCATAGCGATATTTTGCCATACCAAAACATCAAGTAAATAATTAAACTGAATTAAGTTTAGAATAAAACAATTTTAAGTTTGAAACATATCCGACTTATTAAATTGCAGCAAGATCCAAAAGATACGTCATCTAAATACATAAAAATTTAATGAAATAAATTTTAATACAATTCTCATTTAAGCAAATTTCCAAAGACAAAATTGATATTTATATTTTTTTGTTCATTTTATAACAAATAAATTATTTTCCTCTTTAGCTTCCGAGCCATATTTTTTTCTAACAAATACAAAGAAAAATACAATCAAAAAATACTCTTTATTTTGCCTCTTTACAATTCCACCCGGCTTCTTGTGACACTTTGACAGTTTGACAATTAAAATGTTTTTTTTTAATCCACATAAAAACTTTTTTCTCCCTTTGTAAAAATACATTATTAAATAAATAAAAAGTGTTTTTATTATTCGTGTCTCCCCTCCTAAAGAAAAATATATTCTTTACTATTTCGGGCAACAGGGTATGAATAATAAATTTAGCTTTAAATTTATCAAGTAAGAAGAATGATAATTAAAATAGAGACAAATTAATTTAAAAAGTGTCTTACCTATTACTTTTCCTCATTTATATCATTGGTATACAGGAAAAATATTGTGTAATAGGTATACACAGGAAAAATCCAAAACTGGGTTTCCACCTGCATTTTATTTCAGGCGTTATTAAAACCTCATGAGTAATTTTTACAAAGTTGTCTGTCTGCGTGCCTCTGTTACAATCGTAGCTTCTAAATAATTTATGCCAGAGTTCAATCAATCTTTAAGTCTAGTTTTGTTATAGAATAGTTATTTATGCACCAAGGGAGTAAAGAATGCTATTATTTCCCTGAGCAGTTAGTTGGTTCTTAAGGCGTAAGCCAAGGGAACCAAAGTATTTAACTACCGAGGCGAAGCCGAGGGATTCATATGTTTAAACTCCCGAGGCAAAGCCGAGGGAGGTAAATGCGAGGGGAAAAATAACATTTTACTCCAAAGGTGCATACAAAATTTTATCTCCAGAGGTTGAATTTATTTTAGCAAACGTTTTGTTTTATATTATTATTTTAATTTTTTTGGTCGGCTCCCCCTTATAAATTTTGGGGGTGCTGCTCCCAAAAAAATTTGCTCCAAACAACTTTTTTGACCTGAAACGAATTTTGAGCAAATACCATTTTTTTGGTTGGGCCCCCCGTTATAAATTTTGGGGGCGCCACCCCCGGAAAAATTAAAAAAAATGTTCGGTCTTCTTAATAAATTTATAGAATACCACTCCCCTAAAAATTGATATAATTGGCTCTAATAATCCAATAATAGGAAACACTTCTCACTCCCAAGAGAGAAAAAGTTACTTTTTACTCCCAAGGAGTAAAAAGAGAGAACCATTTACTCTGGAGATAACTATATTTTACTTTCTTTTTTTTTATCACAAAAAACAATACAAAATAGTTTTATAAAAACAATAATATAAAGTTTTTTATACAATTGTACTACAAAATTGAACTAGGTGCACTCTCTGTATAAGCAGTAGCTTATTTTATCACCCAGCTAGGTCGTCTCAGCCAAAATTTTGAAAATTCAGACAAGCCGAAAATTGTTTTGATCGATTCAAAATATCTTAATCTTAATCTAGTTTTTAAAAATTGTTTGAAATAAACAAATAATGTTATCAGTTTACAATTGGCAAAAGCGTATGTTGTTATGTAGCAAATAAGAATATCAAGCTTCATTTCAATGCGGCTAGTATATCTATCGTTCTTGTTGGACCATGTGACAGCTAAAAAAAACTCACATCACAGCCAAGTAGCATAATATGCTCGTAAATTTAAACTTGTAGTTTAAAATGAACCGATATTGAATGTTAAGAATAATACATAAGGAGAAGAATAAAACTAAGAATAATAAGAAAAATAAGAAGAATAATAAGAAAATAATAAAATAATAATAATAAAATAAAAAATAAGAAATAATAAAATAATAATAAAAATAATAATAAATAAAATATAAAAAATATAATAAATAATAATAATAATATAAATAATAAAATAATAAGAATAATAAGAAAAATAAGAAGTATAAAACATAAGGAGATTTTTAAAGATGTGAATTTTATTTTTTTACAATTACTATAATAATTATTTAATATAATTAAGAAAAAATTCGGTACCTCAGAACCTCTTTCATCAAAACGGATTCCTATTTTTTCGGTTTGTAAAGGATTGGTACATTTGGATTATAAAGCTGCGGTACATAATGTGGACTCGTAGACAAGTTAGCGTACTGAAATAACTAAGGACACATATTTAACGGTAAAATCACTCAGATTCCTGAAAATATATACATGTGTGTGTGTGTGTGTGTGAGTTTATATATATATATTATATATATATATATATATATATATATATATATATATATATATATATATATATATATATATATATATATATAATATATTACTATTTGCTCAATAATTTGTGTTTATTCTACAAACATCTTTTGATTATATCTTATGCTGAAGATGTCGGTCAGATGTAAAAGACAGATTTTATCATTTAACTAATAACCTCTACAAATATTTTATTTATATCCTACAGTAAAAGCTAAATTATTAATTAGCTGAACACGAGTTTAAAATCAATAAAAAAATAATAATAAAATATATACATAAAGAATATTGTAACAATATCATAAAACCGAAAAAAGGGTGAGAAAATTATTATATAATAAACCCCAACAAAAAATATTATAAGCTATAAATGAACTGCATATGATAAGGAAAAGTCAGCAATGCTTGCTTCAACAATGCTTCACACGCTTCATAAAGTTTGTTTTTTAACGATTATTATTTAATAAAAGTTCTTACTACTTCCCTTTAAATCCAAATAAAAATATGCAGGAAAGGCATAATAAATAAAATCGTATGAATATAAACGAGGTTAATACACGATACGAAAAATAAGAGCCTCAACCTCACACACACACAGATATATATATATATATATATATATATATATATATATATATATATATATATATATATATATATATATATATATATATACTCTATGTCATGCATATACAGATGGAGGTTAATACATAAAAGAAATACTTAATCAAGTTTATATGAGTTATAAGAACAGTTCATTGAAACTTGAAACAGTTCAAGTTATAAGAAACTCCTGTCTATAAAATTGAAGATTCTTTACAAAAATTTGTAAAAAATAATATTATATATTGTAAGTTAAACTTGGTGGTTGCAATGTCGCACGTTAATTTATTTATTTATTTTTAGGTTTTCTATTTTGTTGAAAATGTAATGTTCTTTATTATTCTTAGTTTTAGTTGTTTTTTTTATTTATTTTTTACTCCTGACTTTTAAGTAATTGTACAAAACATTGTATTTAAAGCTTAATAAAATATTATTATTAATTAAGTTATTATGTTTGATATAATATGAACCAAAAAGGATTGATGAATCAATAGGACAAGATCAAAGTTTTTAAATAAATGTAATGATTATAATCAACATTCCACTATATTAATATTGCATGGAACCAACAATGAAAAGAAAGAGAAAAAGAAAACATGTGAATGACAAGAGACATGCAATGTCGTGTAAACGTCCAATCTAGATAATCTCGTCGGCCCACAAACCGTGTCAATCAAACTAAACTTCAAATCAACAAATGACTAACATGATTTTGTAATAGTTTGTTGAGTAAGTTTTTATCTCTAATAGGTCGTCATTTATTAATTTTCACAGCTCTCAGAGGTCTCAATCGAGGGTCCGCTTAAACTTAAAATCAGGTGTAATGGATACCCACACTATTTTAAGGTGTTAAAATTAAAACTTATAGGTCTTCTAGTGGAGACTAAGTCAATGTGTAGATGATAAACCCGAGGTTTCGCTACTAATGTGGGAGGCAGCTTCAGGGACGTAGGACATCTTGGATGAAAAACAATGCACTACATCTGATGCCGTTAACTTAGGTTTGTCAGGCCATTTGTTTATACGCTGAATATAGGAATAAAGTATTTCTCATTATTAAGACGCAATTAAACATATTTAGGCAACGCTTAGTAAATAAATAATATTTTAAAGCATTTTGGTTTATTTTTAGTAAAGTTTCATCAGAAAATGAGACTTATGAGGTTGCTTGGACGACTTAAGTGGAGGGGGATAAAGGAAGAGGCATAGATTACAATTGGCCTCTTCATTTAAAAAATATATCTTCATAAAGTTTAACATATAAATGTGTGTGTGTGAGATTGTGTATATGTACCTAATATATGGTACTAAATAATTCGCGAAGGCTTTTTAAAATTAAAACGACACATGGTATGAGGAAAATTAACATCAATAACCCAAATAATGACGATTAGTCAAAACAGGCATTTTTGCTACTTTCCTTGTCTAGGGAGTTTGGGGAAATATTTATACATTTAAGTAAACTTTCAATCCCTAGACAGAGAAAGTACTCAAATAATTTTCCTGCCTAGGGAGTTTTGACAAAAAATTTATACATTTAAGCCTAACTTTTAATCTCGAGGCAAGAATGTACTCAGATCCTTTTCTGAAATCTTTTGAAGTGACAAATCAGCGAAACACTTCTTTACTGTCTAAAATTGGTTTAGTAATACTTCATTTTGCAGCTGTGAGCTTACAAACGTATTTTCCGTATTATTTGATTAAATAGGTGTTTAGTAAGATTAAACATTTAAGATGAATAGCAACATTTTATTATTAAAAACTTAAAATACAATTACAGAAACATTTTATAATAATGACTTGACAGTTGTCATGGCAACAACAATAACAATGGACTTACACATCAACAATGGGTATCTGGTATATCTTTTCTAAGCTTTCGTTAACCTTAAATTATAACATACTAGACAGGGGGTTACATAATAATTCTGAAGTCCAATATAGCAATAACGATATTTTTAAATCATAAGCTTTGGGTTGTAAATAAGTAAAATGTTTATAAGGTGATTCAATTCGATTTAAACAAACCAAACGCATTCGGAGGTTATAACCTGACGTTTTTATGAATGACGTGTGACGTCATTGCAGGAATCTGTATAGGCGGTCAACATTGAAAATTTACTATTTATTCCTGCAATGACGTCAATTCTGGACTATAACCTAATATGTAAAAAAAGATTTTTTTTGAGGTAGTACGTAATTGAGTACTTTATTGGACCGTTTTTAGGATGAGAAGCCAGTCATTATTGTAGGAGGTTTATTAGTACTTTTCACCTCCGAGGACAATAATGAATGTAAAAACTCCTAGGACGTAAAAGTAATTCATATATTGCCGCCATTACTGTAATGTAGCGTGTTCAAAAAACAATCTGTGTTAAACCTTCATGAGTTTTCTTTAAAAACGTTCATTTTGTTTCTGTTTTGTTCGTAGAATAATTTTTTTTTTCGTTTTTAAAAGGTGTTCTAATTGACAATTTTTGTGTTTATTTGTAAAGCTTTTACATTTTTAAGTAAAAGTGTGAAGCTATGGATGAACTTAATGACGGCGATAATATGGAGTTAACAATAATTGGACGTTTGTTTTTTTTTCCAATTAAGTATATAACGCAGTTTAATGAGTGCTATTTTTGATTTTTTTTTTGAGTGCTTTATTTAATGAGTGCTACCTCAAAAAAAAAATAGTGTATGCCATCCGGCTGAGAATGTCTTTATGTCTTGGCAATTTCCCGACTTGCTTCGCTCGTCGGTAAATCTAATTGCCGTCACATTAAGACACACTTCTCAGCCTCATGGCATAAATAACTATTATTAATAAAACCTCCAATTAAATCACCTTATAATCCTATCAACTTGGTAAGTTATGGCATTTTGAGAACAAGAGAAGCTAATCCAAACTGTAATTCTACCCTGGATTTAGGGTGTTATAAACAAAACTAATGTTATAGAAACACTATTCTACTCCGAATCAAGCATAGCAACACCTAAGTAATACATGATCATGACATTCCATTGACGAACTAACTTGTCAAGAAAAGTACCGAGGTACCCCGTACCCGATTTTTCAATTATTATACGTCAATTTTTCCATGTAAAAATGCATTACGAAGAAAAATGTTGCTCATGTCAACGACAGAAAATTATTTTATTATTCTCTTTACCTTAACGCAATATTTTTGTAAAAATAATAAAATATTTGTTCCAGCGTGACAATGTTACAGGGAAAATAGAAACAAAATATAAAACAATGTATAAAGGAAATTAATTAAAATTGTTATCAGAGTGACTTTCTTTACCCTCGAATATAAATCAAAGGAGTTTATTATAAAATATATAAATAATACTGAAAAAAAGTGTCGAGACTGATGAACAAATGAGAATGTCAGGCAGCATACGCAGTACAGTTCCATTTTATACAAATGTATATTATATTTTATAGTTCCTAATGCATCTATAATTTGCATTACTTTTATTTTAATACGGCTCGAACTATAAACTTTTTAATGCAGCCTTTATGCCGCTACGTGGCGTTGGAGCTAGGGTCCACTACGCGGCCACATGATTAGTGAAATTTATCAGTTGGTCATATTACTGGTTTATATAAATGGCATACTGCCACGATATACGCGTATTTTCAAATGGATTAGTCAAAAAACGTGATTTCTTTACATTATGTCAATCAATAACTAAATGATTCGATTGACAAATGCATGTCAATCAAAAAGACCGAAACTAATTATGAATAAAACTTCGTATTTTTGTGAATTATACATATTAGTATATGTGTAAAACATTTCAGTCCAATCTAAACACTATATAATGTTAGTGGAGCATATATATATATATATATATATATATATATATATATATATATATATATATATATGCTAGAGGGGGCAAAGCCTATCTCAAAACATTGAGAGGCCTGAAACATCTTTTTGGGGCTGTTAGGAGCTCTGTGTAACCTTATTGAATCCTGCTCTAAGTGTAAGTTAAGGTTATAATAAATCGATTGGTTTCGGCTTTCCACACAATGTATTTGTTTTGATTTGTATTTTTAAAGTTTTACTATACAAGTTATTGTAATTTTGTACTTATTATTTGAATATACTGCAAGCGAAAGGTTATTTTTTCGATGTTTCTAGTAATAATATCTCTATAGTATAAGCGAATTTTTACATGTATTGTAAAAACAGATGCTTTATGTGTCAATCGATAAAATCGGAACTGGCTAATAATAATAATATATATGTGCTTTTTTTTTTAATTTTTGTGGAGTCATTATTGTTAGTTAACGATGTTTGTACCGAGTTTCATTCAGCTTCAAAAAAGCGTTTAGGAAAAAAAATATTGTACCTAATACATTCAAAAAACACACATATATATATATATATAATATATATATATATATATATATATATATATATATATATATATATATATATTATATATTAATATATGTATGTAGTACCTATAATATCAGGGATATATTATATTCTTTATCAGGGAGCCCCCCCCCCCCATTTAAAACAATCTACTTTCCCCTACTCCTCTCACCATGATCCCAATCTCATAAGCTCAATTTTTCTTTTAAATGTAGTTGTATTAATTAAATTAATTGATTAGAAATAGATAAATAAGTCGATCCCCCACTCCTTCCCCGGGACCAACTCTATAAGCATGCATCTCTCAACTGAACATTTACAAAATGTTGTATTACTATATCAGCTGGCACTGATAAGACAATAGCGGATAGAAATCCCCAATAAATTCTACAGCATGGATCTTTATTACACCCCCCTTCCCCCTTACTCTCAACATTAATCTCATTATAGTAAAAACATCAACGATTGACTGAGAAACAATAATCAATTAATCATAGCACGGATTAAAACACTATTATCTGTCTTGATAACGCTAAATAATTTCCTTATCATCAAAACTCAAAGTTATTTTAAATTTATACAACGGTCAATTAACAAAAATTGATAACCTATTTATTCAGTTAAAAATAAAATAATACGGAGTCAATTCAGTGTCTATAAAGCCTTGTAACACTACAGCAAAAGTTAAAAAAAAAATTTAGTGTATATAATATAAGTGTAGTGTTCAAATAAATAACAATAAATATTGAATAATTTAAAATGTGTATCTTGTTGATTAATTTTATTAATATCTAAAATGTATTAAACTTCTTAAAGCTTATTTATTTAAACTCAAATATTACAAATATATATTTATATATATTACATTAACATGTTTGTTTGAAACCTTACTTAACCTTGACATTACTTTAAACTTATCACTCCGTTTCAGTACCATCTTTATGTATATATGTACATCTTCATGTACAAATAATAAAAGTTAAGATGTGATAATAGTATAATAACAAAAAATACTAATAAAATGATATAAATTTTAATTGTATTATCATTTTTTTTCTAAAGCAAATCCAGTCAATTTAATTATTACTAATAAAAATAAATATATTTTCAAAATTTGTATAAAGTAATTTATAAAGAAGTTTTAATTTAGTTAAGTCGAAAAAGCCAAATAAAAAAATGAATGTCAGAAACGCTTTAAAAAAGTTTTGGAGCAAGCGGTACATTTGGCTAACAATTCTGGCAGGTAAAGTGATTACTTCATTGATAATTTTGACTTTCTTTTCATTCATAAAGCGAGCATATGGAAAAGGTGTTGTCAAATTTCTAAATGGGAATTCGCCTGAATTCTATTTTTTGGCGTTTTCGTATAAAGTGTCAGCCTGACTGTATGTTCGTGTGTGAGGGGGGGGGGGCATGGTCCAAGACTTTCAAAAATGGTCTATTTACGCACCCAGTAAATTTACTTTTGGGAGCTTAAATTGACTCAATTGAAATAATTATTTTGAATCTTATTACTCAAATATGACTATTTTGTTAAATGTAAAATAGAACATAGTGTAATATTACCAATTTTATAAATTCCATTGAATTCAATGAACTACCAATATTACCGTATTTTAGTAATTCCTTATCAACCTATTGTGTTACATACATCATGGAGTTTTTGATCAAAACTATATATTCCATTATTCCAATATTCCATTCTCGTGGTTTTAAATCAAAATCTACGATATATGTCAAACAATTGCTTAATTAAAAAATACCATTAAATAGTAATATAGAATGGGGTGTGATGTCGTTCCGTCGGCAAATCATTCCGTCGACAAATCACTCCGTCGACAGTCGACGGAAAAATTTGTCGACGGAACGAAACGAGTTGTTGCGTCGACAAATCATTCCGTCGACAAATCACTCCGTCGACAAATAACTTGTCGATGCAATGATTTGTCGACGGAGTGATTTGTCGACGGAATGATTTGTCGACGCAACAACTCGTTTCGTTCCGTCGACAAATCATTGCATCGACAATCATTCCGTCGACAAATCACTCCGTCGACAAATAACTTGTCGATGCAATGATTGTCGACGGAGTGCTTTGTCGACGAATGATTATCGACGCAACAACTCGTTTCGTTCCGTCGACAATCATCCATCGACAATCATTCCGTCGACAAATCACTCCGTCGACAAATAACTTTCGATGCAAGATGTCGACGGAATGATTGTCGACGCACAACCCGGTTCGTTCCGTCGACAAATCTGTAGACCTCAGTGTTTAGATGTATTGTTAATTGCATACCTTTGAAATGTAAGGCAAGGAGAAGAAACAAAGCAGTGAGATTTATTTGCTCCCCTTATTACTAAAAAAGGAAATCATTTACATTTTTTAATAAGCAAATACAAATAGTAATGCTACTTTCAAGTCCAACATCCAACACGACCGCAATGTTAACGTAAAAGCGCAGTTACGATTAACAGATATTAATTATTACAAACTATAAACGTAATTTTAAGAAGTTAATTTCTTGTTTATATATTATCAAATAAAGTATGTGAATTCAAAATTATTAAATAGATTTTGGTAGACAATCTCTATAAAAAAAATTAGGTTTTTATCCCATTCCTAATTAAGTATATTATTTTATATTATAATAATATAATATAATATATATTATATATAATATAATCATAGAAAATTTATATCCTTCATATTCAAAATAATATTATGTTGTCTATCGCAGTTCTTAAAAAAAATAATTTAAAACGCCTGACATAATACAAGTAGACAATTGAACAATACAGGCTGGAATTGCAAAAATAGTATCTCAAAAATATTTGTCGACGGAACGATTTGTCGACGCAGTGATCTGTCGATGGAATGATTTGTCGACGCAACAACCCGATTCGTTCCGTCGACAAATCATTCCGTCGACAAACTCAAATTATTTGTCGAGAACGATTTGTCGACGCATGATTTGTCGACGCTATGATTTGTCGATGGAATGATTTGTCGACGAAGTGATTTGTCGACGGAACGATACGGAGCCTAGAATGGTATACATTTCTTTAGAATATAACTGTGAACTGTGGATATCATGTATGCTCTTTAACTTATTTAAGTTACTAAAAGTTAAAAGATGAGCGTGGTCAGTGCTGTATGGGTGACCGCTTAGATAGAAAGAATGTATTTACTATCTAGCGAACGATGGAAGCGAGTCTGATGTAGGGAGGATGAGGGTAGCGAATCTGATGTAATGAGGAAAAGTTCCGAGGTACCCTGTACCCGATTTTTTGTATAAATTGTTACAAGTATTTATTTATTTAAAAAATTTGCATTGGCATATAAGTGTCCATGTAAGAGAGCCGATGTGATAAGTAGATCTTGATAAGTGTAATATTAATTATTATCTAACATTATTTATATAATTATTCTTTATCAATATTATTATTATTATTATATTATTATTTAAATCTATTTATATCAGAAAAAATTTAATAAATTATGTATGTAGCTTATACAAAAAAAAGGATAATTAATTAATGTTTTAAAGTTAATACATATTAATTTTAGTTTTGGTTAAATTTTATTGACGGTTTTTGTGGTAATTTACACATATATTGAAATTGGTATAACTGATATAATTCATAAAACGAACAATAGTCTAATCGTATATGATTTGATGCAACCGAGTATTGCAAAAAGCTGGTTTTAAAACACCAGTACTATCCCACAGTTATATCCGGTAATTATTTTGTATTTGATCAATTAACAGACGGCAAAAAGTCAGTGTAATAGTTATTTATGCAACAAGGATGAAATAATTTTACAACTCAAGTTAAAAGTTTCGTCCTAAGCAGCGCCGAAGGAGGAAACTTCATTAGCTCACGAGGCCGGTAACCGAGGAGATAAACTAGTTAGCTCCCGAGGCTTGCCGAGGAGTTAACTAACATTTTGGCTCCCGAGGCTTGACGAGGGAGATAATACGAAAGCTGAAAACTTTCATCCCTTGTTGCATATTAAATTGTATCTACGACTAGAGAACTAATACTAACAACTATTAATATATTCTTCAGCTCCTTAATTGTTATTGTGTTAGTTTAGTTTATTCTTACCATGTCAATTACTCTAATGAAGAGAGAATAAAGCCACTATCTTCACATTATTTTATTGTAAGCTGTTGTACGAGCCACTTCGGTAGCTCGTATTAAGGAGGTGGTTCAATAGATAATTAAACGAAAATTTCGCTTACCGAAAATGGCGTTCGTGATGCGCTGAGAGGGCCCTCTGCTCCTGATTTCCTGTTCGCACTGCCCGTAAATTGCACACGAGTTCAACGGTATTTTTGGTATCAAAATTTCGGTAAAAAATTATAAAAAACTTCATTGAAATATACGAAAGTAAATGCCGGTGGGCGAGAAGAAACACATAGTACACAGTCTGCTTGACCGGGTCACGGAAGCAACTAACTAGAAAACCACGCACCACGCGTGTTCTAGCGGGAAACTCCGCCCTCTCCAGTATGATTGGCGGGTCCTATAGGAAAAAAGGAAACAGCGCGAAATGTAAACATTGGCGCCAACATAACCGCCCACCTAAATTTTGAAAAATAACTGAAAATTTAAACTTCTGAAAAGAAAAAAGAACTTGAAGAACTATGTACAACTGGAAGAAAGGTTCTATTACTGCGACGGAAGAAGAAGAAGTTTGTTGACCGGCCGAACGTAGGTACTGTTTCCTGACCGAACGGTGACAACACGAACTGTTCCATCTGCACCTGGATGAACCTGTAAAACCCGACCGATAGGCCAAGACAGAGGAGAAGTCTTCATGCTCTGCATGTACACTGCATCGCCTTCAGAGATGTTAGGAGTAGCCTTAGTCCACCGGTGGCGTTGAGATATGGTTGAAAGATACTCGTTTGACCATCGTCGCCAGAAGGTCTGGTAGAGTTGACGCAGTCGGTTCCACCTGGAGTGATATCTGATATTTCTTCCGTGGGCTCTTCAGGAGCCGCCAGGAGGGCCGGCCTATTAGAAAATGTCCGGGAGATAAGTAATCTGTGCCATCATGAGGATCAGAAGAGATGGCGCACAGAGGACGACTATTCAACACCGCCTCTATCTTAGAAAGGAAGGTAGACAACTCCTCAAAGGTCAGAGGATTGTCTCCAGTTAGTTTGTATAGCAAATTTTTGGTAGATTTCACCACTGCCTCCCACAACCCACCAAAATTTGGAGCGAGAGCAGGGTTGAAAGACCATTTAACACAATGCGATGTGATGTGGTCATAGATTTTTTCATTGTCATTTGTCATAAGTTGATAAAATTCTTGGAGATAGCGGTTGGCTCCAACGAAGTTCCTACCGCAATCTGAAAATACTTCAGTTGGATAACCGCGCCGGGCAACAAATCTATCGAATGCATCTAAAAATGCCTTAGTAGATAGGCTTGAGACAGCTTCGAGGTGAGCAGCTTTCGTTGCCATGCAAACGAAAACACAAATGTATGCCTTGCCTATGGACGAAGAACGGCGAGTGCTCTCTTTGATGGGTAGAGGTCCAGCAAAATCCGTACCGACCTGTGCAAAAGCAGAAGAAACTCGAACCCGACTTGGTGGCAAATCTCCCATTCGAGGCTGAAGAGGGCGATTAGTAAATCGGAAACAATGAAGACAGGATCTGATGCGCTGCCGAAGTAAACCCCTCAAAGAAATGATCCAAAACTCCATTTGGATTAGGGCCTGTACAACGCGAGGACCTGAATGACGAGTAAGAAGATGGTAATAGTCGCATATTAGTTTGGAAAGATGACAATCTTTGGGAAGGAGAAGCGGGTACTTTTGACTATAGCTTAATTTGAATGGCGTAGTCTTCCGCCCACCCTGATCAGACCCTCCTCATCTAGGAAAGGAGACAGGGGACGAAGAGCCGGCTTTACATTTTTGTTAGTTTTGAGATCCTTTATTAAGTCAGCGAAGTGTACGATCTGCGTAACACGAACAGCTAATGCAGTACCATCTTTTAAGTTTTTGGGAGTGAGTCTTAACTTGCTTATCTCTCTCTGCGGGAGGGTTGCGACAAGCCTGAATAAAGCGCTGCACCATTGCAAAAATTCTCTTGAGTTGCGTTAATTCAGCGAAATAGGGGATGAGATCATATGTTGAGTTAGTCTCAACTTTCGTAGCTAAGACATGCGGTTGACTTTCCTTTAACTCAGGTAGCTGAAGATCGATTTCAGGAGAAGTGACGTCAGTAGTCCAGGAAAGATCTGGTCAAGAGAAAGGTAGGCCCTTGCCACCACTGGGCAGAATTAATGATTTGATCAGGACTCCATCCACGGGATGCCAGATCCGCAGGGTTGTTCGCAGACCGAACATGAGACCAAGAACACTGTGCTGTGAGACGAGATATCTCAGATACCCGGTTAGCTACATAAGTCTTAAGTTTATGAGGAGGTGTGCGCAACCACGCAAGCACAATCTTTGAGTCTGTAAACAACTGAACACCATCATGTTCAGAAGGAAGGTATGTAGAACTGAGTCCACTAAATTCGAAAAGGAGGAGGGCTCCACAAAGCTCTAGGCGAGGGATGCTAACCGTCTTTACGGGAGCAACCCGAGACTTAGCCTGCAACAGGGAGCAAGTAACTCCCCGCCTTCACTGCGTAGATATACTGCCGCTGCATATCCTTTCTCAGAGGCATCACTGAAACCAACAATTAAATGAGAGTGGGAAAAACTTGAAATGTGACGTGGAATTCGGATATTTTCAAACTCGGGATAAAGCTTAACGTTCTGAAGCCAGAGGTCCTGAAGTTCAGGAGGTAAGGACTGGTCCCAGTCGAGATGTTCATTCCATAATTTTTGTAAAAACTCTTTAGCCCAAGAAACAACAGGGGCAAGTCCTAAAGGATCAAAGATCCGAGCAATATACGAGAGAATGGTTCTTTTGCTGACTTCGCCTTCAAAAGAACGGACACGATATCGAAAGCTGTCTGAGGTCGGGTCCCACATAAGCCCTAGATTTTTAATGACTTGCTCATTGTCCGAAAAAGACAAAAAATCTTCAAGATGTTATTCAGGAATGCCATCAAGTACTTCAGGAATGTTGCTGGCCCACTTTCTAAGTTCTAGGCCCGCTATGTGTAACAACTCACTTAACTCTCTACGAAGTTGATGGGCTTCGGATATGGACGAGGCCCCACAAACAAAATTATCGACATACCCACTTTTGAGAACAGCATTAGAGGCTAAAGGAAAACGGTCACCCTCATCCATCACAAGCTGACGAAGGCAGCGTTGGGCTTGATAAGCACTTGGTTTCACACCATAGGTGATAGTATTGAGTTCATACTCAACGATAGCTGAGCCTGGGTCAGGTCTCCAGAATATATGCTGCAAGTACTTATCTTCAGGGTTAATCCAAAATTGACGATACATCATGCGTATATCAGCGCATAGAGCAACTGGGTGCAAACGAAAAGAAATGAGTATGGCTGGTAGGTCCTGTTGAAGCTTAGGGCCAGCCATGAGCCGCTGGTTAAGCGAGAGACTTAATGAATCAGAGAAAGAGGCGTGAAAAACAACACGCAACTTATTAGTAACCACAGCATGATGTGGAATTATGTAAGAGGAAGGAGTTTGAGCAACAGATATATGTCCCATTTGGAAATACTGCCGTAAAAAATCATTATATTCAGCCTCAAGCTGAGGAGTTTTAGATAACCTACCCTCTAGGTTAACGTAGCATCTGTAGACAACATCTCGGTTGTTGCCTATAGGGGGAGCATCAGGTTTAAAAGGAAGAGAAACCCCATACCTACCTTCAGAATCTCGATAGTGTGTTTTGACAAAGTGGGCTTCACAAAGGATGTCTTCCGGATCGGCCGGAGGGGGCTTAGATACCTCCTCAGTTTCCCAAAATCTTTGAACGAGGGTATCTAATGACGTAAGAAGTGAAGTAACCTGGTTGGGATGTCCATATGACTCCTGGACAGGTCCGAGGATGATCCAACCGAAGGCTGTGTTGACAGCAGCTGGAAAACCTTTCTTGAAGGAATTACGTTCATCAGAGATAATTTGAGTGTATAAATCAACTCCAATAAGGAAATCAATTTTGCCTGGAGAATGAAAATCCTTGTCAGCTAGCTGGAAGCCTGAAAATCGAGCAAATACTTCAGGTGAGATATCAGTTGAAGGTAAGTCACTAACTATCTTATCTAATACTATAGCTTGAGTTGAAAAAACTTTGTTTCTATCATGAGTAGACATCAAGGTACAGTTGACTGTGCCTTGTACCTTGGCCCTAGCGTTTGAAATTCCAGAGACTTGAATAGGACATTTATGACGTTTTAATCCTAAGCGTTGGACTACAGGAGCAGATATGGCTGTTATCTGGGATCCAGGATCACCACAGCGCGTATGAGTGAGTAAGAGCCACTTATGTCTCTAATAAAGCTTTTGTAGTCGCTAAAAGAACAGAACAACTGGTTGAGGGCGTTGTAGGCGTGGCCTGACAAGCACCTAAGGTCACTAAAACATCTGAGTCATGATCAGCACGACCCTCAGATTTACTCTGTTGAGATTTATTAGCAGCATTATCTGAACGCGGCTGAACAGCAGGAGCTGCCATAGCAGCAGAGTTATCTCTATGAAGCAGAGAATTGTGAAATTTACTCTTGCATAATTTACAAGAATTACTAGAAGCGCAATCAGCAACGTTATGTGAGCCGAAGCATCCAAAACATCTTTTTAGAGTTCTTATGGTTTGATAGCGCTTGTTGATATCATATTTAAGAAAGTCAGGACATCCATAGATAGTATGTGTACTCGCCTGACATACAGCACACTTCCCTTTTGATTTTTGAAGAGAGGGGGAAACAGCATTAGAAGCTGTATTAGTAAGTAATGTACTACGTTTAGTACTTACGGGCTTATCCATTCTATTACCAGATGTTTTCACCTCAGTTGAAGTTAATTCGAGAGTCCTACTTTCATTGGATACGTAATCGATCAGCTGTTGATAAGTCGGTATGCTGTTAGCAGACTGGGTGCCTTCAAAACGCTTCCTGGTGCCAGCATCTAAGTTAGAAAGAGATAACTGAAACAAAATAAAATCCATTAAATCAGGAATATCCAATGCTTTCAGAGCATTAACCGCATTAGCATGAACAATCAAATACTTTTGAAGATTTGAGTAAGTGGGAGTGGTTAAAGGAGAAAAATTTCTAATTTCTTGAACATAATGAGAGGCAAGACGTCTTTTGTCTTGATACCTTCGCTTGAGAGCATCATAAGCTAAACTATAGTTAGCATCAGACAACGGAAAATTTGAAATAATGGAGAGAGCAGGCTCTCTTAAGTGAGTTTTCAAATAATGAAACTTTTCAGAGTCCGTTAAGGACAGATTTCCATGAACCATAGAGTTGTACAGTGAATAAAAATTATTCCATTCAGAAATATTACCTGAAAAATATGGTATGTCAATCCTAGGAAGATGATGAGTTAACTTGACTGGTTCAGCAGAGGCTGTTTGCTGCAGGAGTGCTTTGAACAAGGCTGAGGTACTTACCCCTTGCTTCATAGGCCATGTCGTCAAACGCTACTTGAACTTGATTCACTTCTATAACATGACTGGAATCAGTTAATTCATTATTAAGTTCAATTATTTCGTCCTGAACAGTTTCGAATTCATTTTCGATTTCACTAATTCGCTCATATCGAGGCTTAAACGCCATGATATTGTCGGCAGTTGCCGTCTTAGAGTAATCGTAAGTGGTTTGCAATCTGGCAAACAACTTACTACGTTTCGCTACTTTAATATTTAACGCCTTAATGGTATCGCTGTCCATGATATATCCAACACGATACTCAAGAAAAATAAAACGATAAAATTAAGGTTACCACCTATAAAAATGATAAAAAATAATTGTTTATCTGGGAAAAATAACTTAAAAAAATTAAAAATAACGCCTTGTGAGGTCTCTAATGAAAGCTGGCGAAACGCTGAACAAGAATATGTGACTCTTATGTTGAACAAAAAATCCAGTGAATCAGGAGTAATCGTAGAAAAAATCGTTTTATTTTTTCACATAAACTTCGTTGTGTTTATTTTGTGAAAAGTAGAGTATTTATTCGAAGAAAAACTGTTCAGAAGGTTATCTATCAGAGAAGACAAGAATTCTGGATAATACAATAGAGCGTGGAAAAATTGTAGTGGGGTATCGAGGTATGTAGGGCTGCCAACCTAAAATATAGAAAATATAAGAAAATCTCCCTACAGCTATCCTTACTACGCAGCTCACAAGAGGGATATTTTCCAGAGTGCGGGAAATTTCCCTACAGAATAAACGAATTTTAAAATAACGAACGAATGAACGAATCATAAATTAATCTTTTAGAAAAATGTTTTTCGGACTGTATATTTGAGATATCCGGTTCGAAATGACCAAAAATATGTACGAGCCACTTCGGGTAGCTCGTATTAAGGAGGTGGTTCAATAGATAAATTAAACGAAAATTTCGCTTACCGAAAATGGCGTTCGTGATGCGCTGAGAGGGCCCTCTGCTCCTGATTTCCTGTTCGCACTGCCCGTAAATTGCACACGAGTTCAACGGTATTTTGGTAACAAAATTTCGGTAAAAAATTATAAAAAACTTCATTAAAATAGACGAAAGTAAATGCCGGTGGGCGAGAAGAAAAACATAGTACACAGTCTGCTTGACAAGGGTCACGGAAGCAACTAACTAGAAAACCACGCACCACGCGTGTTCTAGCGGGGAAACTCCGCCCTCTCCAGTATGATTGGCGGGTCCTATAGGAAAAAAGGAAACAGCGCGAAATGTAAACATTGGCGCCAACAGCTGTCAATAGAATAATGTGTAATACTATATTTGTAATTTAAACATTAGCGTGTGTATATTGTATATTCTCTACCCGTAGTACCAACATAACACCGAAAAAAATCCTAAAAATTTCCTAAAATTCCTAAAAATTTTACTGAAAAATTCTGTCAAGTTGGCAACACTTTCACTTTTCCTCCCTAGGTAGTAAAAGTACATTTGTAAATGTACTTTTACTCCCTAGTCTTGTTATCTCACACTGTAGTGTGAGATAACAAGACTGTAAGTAGAACTTACAGTACAAGGAGTAGATAAAAGAAATAGTTCTACTTGTGTGCTAAACTCTTCAAGAGGAGGGATGGAGAACTATAAAAAGAACTGAAAATATTCTTCCCTTCCCAATAAGGGAAGCATATTGCTTCCCTTTTTGGGTTTTTAGACATTTAGCCGATCAAAATTAAAACTATTACAATATCTACCTTACGTAGTCAGGTAGCAACTTCTCCGAAAACTTTTACTTTCCTGTTAACATAGATCTAATAATTTTATTTTCGTCAGAAGTTAAAAGCCAATGTTTTGTTTTTAGTAACTTCGCAAATGTTTCTGGTCGCTAACACATTGAGCTGGACGTCCTCAGCCATCCTGAAAATGGGAAATTTAACAGACGAAGTAGTTGGTAATCTAGGTAATCTGTTCCTCTACGGCAGCGTTGTCGGTTCTGTGGTAACTTTCTTCACTCTGGTTTACTTGCCGAGGAAATTAGCACTTATAATCAACGAGATAATTCTACTCGTCTCCTGGATATTGCTTATGTTTAAGACAAACTTTCCATTGCTTTACGTTGGGAGATTTCTTGCTGGAATAGCTTCATCAAGTATAGCTCTAAATCTACCAGTATATGAAGCTGAATGTTTTCACGTAAGTCAACTAAAAAGCGTTTATTTATGGAAACAAAATATATCTAAAGGTGGCCCAAACCCACAATAATTAAAGAAACTTCTGAATCAGTCGCCTCTATTTGAAAAGACCAACATATACAGACAATAGACTCCTTTCTCGCACAAATTTTTGCACGGATATCAATTAATCGTTATAAAACTGTAATGATATGTACACGCATTATTTAAAATATGTACTAATAATAGAACTTGGAAAAATTTAAGAAGTATTCTTACAAAACCATCATCTTAAGTCTGAACAAAACATCTAGGCTGGTGCAGCACATAAACTCAGATTTAAAAAACATTAATTAATCACACTGTAGAATGTGGTATGACATCATGGAGACAGTTTCAGCATGCCAAATTTTGGATGTTGTTTACAAGGGTCTTGAATAAAGGAGATGACGCACTAAGTTGATTTTCTATACACAAAAGTGACCTCGAAAACCAAAAATAGAGACAAACGCACCACAAAACACACGTCAAAAACCAAGTGCACATGCTTGGTACAAACTACGCATGTTATAAAAACACGCTTAAATTATCACTTACTGGAGTGGCAAATTATAGTCCAAAATTTAAAATTAAATAAACACAAATGACTTAACTAGAACCACAAATGTAACAATCACGAAAATCACAGAAGAAAGTTGAGAAGCAAACTCGACAACCTCTCTACATAACCTGCGTTTGGCGCCTTTTTTACATTATAACCAAGGGGAAGGTAAGTTTGCTCCTATTTCTCTATCTCATACGACTTCCATGGAGTCAGAAAAATTCCTTAATGCGTCATCCCCTTTATTTAAGATCCTTGGTTGTTTATAAAATTATGATAAAAACAAACATGCTTGATACGAACTGTGTATGCTTTAAATTATTACATTAACTGCGCAGGTTAATACATGCGCTAAAATTAATATTTTAGAGGTTTACCTTACCTTCCAAGGAATGGTTTCCTAATCAAGGTTATAAACAAATAATGAAAAATAATACATTTCATTTGCCTGTTACCTCCGCGTGTCTTTTTAATATTTTGACTAATTGCAATAAAGGGTTGGTCATTGGTAATTTAAATGTATTTTTGCCTTGAAGTTTCTAAGGGCAATGAAACTTTTCCTTGTTACATAACAAGGAAGAAGTAAGTTTATGGGGTCAGTAAAGTTCCCTTATCGCTTCATCCCCTTTATTAAATATTCTTGTGCACGGCAAAAACCAAAGTGAGAGTCATAAATTTTAAATCTACCGCCAGAAAGGTTTCATTAAATTCAGTTAGCTCAGGAGAATAGTTTATTAATCATATGTAAAACCTATTATCTGCGATAAGCTTAATTTTTTTATAATCAGAGCCGATTCAATGAATCACTGCGGATCAGATTAATGCCGAAAGCAAACTATTTTAATAAAGGTTAACTTTTTCTTTCCACGAATAAGCTTGATTAATGCATACTAGGCTTTCAGCATTCATTTGATCCACAGCCCAGCAATTAAGCCGAAAGCCAAGTATGCTTAAACGTGAATCACGTTTATTTGTGGAAAGAAGTAGTTGGCTTTTAATGTTTGCGTAACAATATTTAGTTGTATTTCTTTGACATCTAGCATTGTGATAGTGGTAAGTAAAGGTTTAGTTATTTCCAGCGTAACATTTGTTTTAATTTTTTTTCAGCCAGTGGACCGTCAAATATCTGGAGGAATAATGTGCCTCTATACGGCAGCTGGTCTATGGGCCGAATACTCCATAGCACCATTTATATCATACGAACAAGTAGTGTACATTAACTTAGTACCAATAGTATTATTTCTTATTTCATTTCCGTTTTACGGAGTTGAAACGCCGTACCATTTGGTCAAGTGTGGTAAATACGACCAGGCTAATGCGGTGATCAATAGGTTCTGGTCCATAGATTCTGAGAAAGAAAATATCGATGAAGAAATGGAAAATATAAAGGTAAGGAGGATGCAGTGTTAACGTAGTATCTCATAGAATGTCCAATCGTATCAGAGTTACAAAGTTTTTGGCTTGAAATTCGCTCGTATCTCGTATCCATAAATATACACCAACCTTATTTAATAAATGCTTAATAGATCTACTAAAACACATTTCTGTACGATCTATTGATATGGATAATTTTCACAATTGGGAAAGATCTTTAAGTTCTATTCACAGTCTTGTTAACTCGCACTTTAAGTGCTATTCCCTCCATAGAGAGTTTAGTAGCATATAGCATTGGCAGGCAAAAGTCAAACTGATAACTGATGTTTTCGTAAGTTAAATTGAGGATCAAAGCGGGGATGGTGCGACACCAACCATTTTGTCCGTAACGATTACACGGCTTCTTCCACTCAAGACCCCCCTCCCTGTGTAGTTAGACTACTCAAAGCTAGGGTTTCCAGGATCGAACCTTGGTATCGCCGCTAATTTCTTATCGTCTTCCATACAGTATTAAGTCAATAACTTCAACAAAAATTCTGGCGCGGAGGACCGCAAGCCGGGTCAGTTCTTGCTTATCAATCCAATTTAGGTTAAGGTTTTGGTATAATTTTAATAACTCGAGCAGGAGCGGCACAAATTTATACATAATTTCTTTGAATTTTTTAAACAAAATGCGCTAAAAATTAGCATAGATTGAGGACCGTAATCTATGGGATACATATCCGCATTTTCTATATATTCAATAACTATAAAGTTAATAACTATATTAAATAATAAAATAACTATATTGAAGATATAAATATATTTAATTACTTCAATAACTAACTAAAGTTAGTTATTGTTCTGAAGATGGTCACAGTGTTGACTGACTAATTAAAATAAAAACAATTTAGTAGCATATAGAATTAAAGCCTACTTTTATGAAGTAATTTAAGATGGAGCCCATAAACCAAGATGTTCAACTAACGATAAAATTTATTAAAACAATTTTTCTTAAATACTTCTTAGAATACAGATGACTCTTTCTATTAACAAGAAGAAAGAGTAATAAGTAGTAATCACTTCAAATTAAATATTTACCGGGATAATAGACAGAAATCGATGAGCTGTTGTTTTCAATGGTGTAACACATTCCCCTCAATTATCCGGAGAATTCTAGTCACTTATCATTTTATCATATACAAGAAAATCTTACTACACTAAGATTCGATTTTACAGCATTACCACTCAAACAACGACAACTTTATCACTTACTAGTATGAAAAACAAAAGATAAAATCTCAAGTAGGTCTTCGTCAGAACCACTTGAGCCTCTGGAATATAAATTGTATCACATATGTAGGGAATAGGGGGTTTCTGTTTTAATCATTCTCAAGAACTCTCTCTTATCTAACATTTTATCAATAAAAAATCTGACATTGATTTTATGTTAATTTAACTAAGCATAAAGGTTAAAATTACTGTCACTAACCCCATGGGTTAGTGACAGTAATAGTAATGAGGAAGAGGTGAACACCTAGCCGTGTTGTTGGGCCCTTTTTGCTGACTCCCTTAGATAGAAGATAGTATTCTACCTTATAAGCCCTAGTGCAGGCATTTTACGTCTAATCCACAGTAGAGCCGTAATTTTACTCTGTTTCTATAGCTTTCACTAGAAACAACACGTGCCCCACTGCCAGACCAGACTTTCCTGCTCTCGAAACCATAAGGCAGAAACATATATATTTAATATAAACTACTATTGAGGGTCCTAAATTTTGCCTAAACCCAGGTTCATTTAGGGTTATGGATCTTTCACGAGTACGTGATATCGCACAGGCTCGCAACCACCGGCTTAACGTCCCTTTCGAAGGACGGCACGTGAAAGGATTTCTATCCCTCGCATACAAATCCTGGAGGTCCCGACCGGCATTGAACCCAGACTGCCTGGGTGGCAGGCGCTAAGCATTACACCACGGGAACTCCCAATAGGTTATCTGGCTTCATGGATTATCTGGCCACTGATTTCAGCGCACGACTGTGTTAATGGATCTTACAACTGTGTCCTTACATCCATAGAGAGTTAGTAAAAAGTGTTCTAGAGACATAGTTGCTGGATCAATTGTGGTATTTATCTCTTTCTTGTTACTATTACCAATGGTTATTTTAAGGATAGAGATTAAATATGTATTTTTTAACCAATTATCAAGCAATATGCAGTCCAAATTAGATGGGTTATACACGGAAAGAAGTCTGAGAAAACAGTCACCTACTCCGTTAATAGAGTCGTTCATTCATTTTAATTTTTTCTCATTTTTTATTTATTATAACACTTTCATATTAATGAATTAATAGCATCAAATATTGCTTCTTTAATCAAATTCAATTCAATTACTAATATATTATATAATACATAATTATAATAATATAATATATTGTTACAGGCAACAATCAGCGAAGAGACCGAGATGGGACTCTGGGGAGCATTCAAATCTATATTCAACGATAAAGGAAATCTAAAAGCGACATTTTTAGCATTGATGCTAATTTCATTCTACAGTGCTGCTGGTTTCTTTCAGATTGCCATGTACATGGAAGAAATTCTTGACAAAGCCAAGGTAGAACTGACTTTAAACTAAATAAAATAATTAAAAATACAGCCGACAATTTATTTTTAAAGAAATAGACAAGGAAATTAAATAACAAATAATAGAGTTATTTGAAAGAAGAGCATCTCATTGAATTGGCGAAAAATATGTAAAAAGCTTAAGATCTTAATGCATACCAAAACATTCGGGAAGACATTCTAATACATTTCTTTAAATTATTAGATATAAAATTAATAACATTGTTTTAAACAGAATGAAGGTGCAGAAAAAGTAATATTCTATGAAACAAAAGCGATACCATGATGGTAAATACAATGAAGAAGATAAATAATAGAAATGGAATGAAATGAAAAGTTAAATGGAAATGATAATGGAATGAAAAGTTTATATTTTGTTCTGAAATATAATTTATTTGGTAGCTATGTAATTAAAAAAATGCATGCAAACGTATTTTCTGGAGTGGAACATGTTAATGTATGACAGACGTTCTCGACGTTTCGTGTCACTTTTGGAAACATCTTCTGGATTGTAACCAAGTTTGGTATTGACTCAATAGAACACACACTGTGTTTTAGTAAAATATTTCCAAAAGTGGACTCAAAACGGTGAAAACTTCCAACCCTCATAACAACGCTGTTTCCGCAGGGACACTCAACCTTCGTCAAATAATTTAATAGATCTTTACATAATTATTATAATCAATAAAATTATTTTCAGGTACAGCAAATTTCAACTGGGTTCAGTTCATCTATTGTGGGGACTGTTAAACTAGGCGGCGCAATTCTTGCGATACCAACCATCAATTTAATAGGCGTTAAAAGAACATTAATGCTGACCCTGACTGGCAATGCATTAAGCATGGTAATAAAGCATTTATAAAAACCACCTCTTACTACTCTTAATATAAATGCTATCCCGTCGTGTTTTATTTGATATTTCAAAATAATGACATAAAACTCAATCAAGTGCTAGAAGTAGCGATAAAACGGCAGAGTCCACGATACCATCATAAAAGTCAAGTCATACTAACAGATCATCATTAAATTATTTTTAATCTAGAAAATAATATTTACCGTTTTCAGAAATACTTTAAAAATGAATTTTATGACAGTTTAGAATACAAAAGATATATTTTATTTCAAAAATATGGAACAGTTTTTAATATTCAATAACTACGAGATTTATAAGTGGAATTAAAAAAAAATAAAATAAAAAATGAAATGCCCGTTTTAGGGCCTTTCGGCCCATCAGGGTATTATAAGTGGGTATCATAAGTAGAATTCTAAATCTATAAAAAAATGATAGTATACAGTTTTATTTATGTTTGATTTCGATGACCTTTTATAAATGCTGTCTCACCGGTGTTGATACGTGGTCGAAAAATTGACTAATTAATACTCAGAGATTGCAGTCCGAAATTGCCTTTCGTTCTGATGGGACATTCAATTTTTCAACATCGCATATCAGTTTTACAGTAAAAAGCCTTACTTTTTATAAGTATAAAGGTAGATACCCGAGTTTAGACGTTCATAACTTGTAATGTTGCAAGCCCGATATTAATTAAATAAGTTCATGTCGTTGGGAAATTTAATAAAATTTTATAACATCTATAAAATATTTTTTTATTATTTTATTACCGAATAACTAAAAAAAAAGTTTTCAGCATCCATTTTAATAAAAAACCAACTTTATAACGTCATTTCTAGAACAATATTCAACCAATTTAATTTATGATCAGTTACTTAAAATGGGTATAAATATAAACATATGTAACAAATCTCAAGTCAAAAACTTAATTAGTTATGTCTTAATTAACGATTTTAGTGAGGACTCTATACCTCTCTAAAGGGTGAAGACAAAAAAATAAGATTTTCACTAAAGAGTAAAAGAGGATTTCCCTTCTTTCCTTGGATTAAAGGGTTTTTGCGAAAATTTATGCCCTATAACGTACTATCACAACATATAGATATTGCCTTTTACAAAATTACATTAAAATATTTTTTACAAACGTTTAGTGTAATTTGTAAAAGGTAATATGGGTAGGTTGAGAGAGTAAGTTCCTTACGATGGTATGTAATGGTTGAATAAAGTTATGCTAATAAACAGGTTTTGAGACGAAATTCCTCGGTTTTCTATTACGAAGTATTGTGTATGTCTTAGTTTGCTCTTGGAGGATATTTCTGCGCTAAAAGTGAGAATGATAACATCGATTCTGTTTACTGGCTTCCTCTGACTAGTTTGGCACTCTTCTTTATGTTTACACTGATGGGTAAGACATTTTTCATTATAATGTATAACAGTTTACAAAGTTCTTTCATGTATGTAAGAAAGCCAAAAAATTTACCGACCTAAAGTTGGTTGAAGTAGCTTAATACAACAATCCAAGAGCTGGACTTAAAAAAATGTGACTCATTTTGTACTACTTCAAACCAAATTTCTCTGAAAATATACCTTAAATTATGCAGGAAAGCCTAGTCTATCTATCCAGAGTAAAGGTCTTAATATAAATGCGCTCGCCTGAAATATTAGAAAATCGCACAAATATCAGTTTTCGTGCAATAAATGGTTTCCTGTATGTCATGTACAAAAAATAAAGAGAAAATTTTTTAAGCTGATAAATTTCCAAAAAAAACTAGTGTTTTTTTTCTGTCAAAATCAGATAACTTTAACTAAAGTTATGACATTTGTTATACGGCCAAAAAATGAACAAAAAGTCAATATTTTTTCAAAGAAGCTGACTTTGCATAAATTAAAAAAATTTTTTTGGTATTTTTAAAGAAGACGTAACTTGGTTTGCAGTTATCTGAGTTGAGGATTAGAAAATCGCTTTATTGGACATTTTATTATCTTTAAGAAACGTTGTATTCATGTTTTGCACACGACCCACAGAGAATCACTTATTTCAAGAAATCTAAAATTTGTTTTTACAAAATTCGGAGCACATGCAATCATAAGAAGGGCTCCGCTCTAGATAGACAGACTGTTTTTCTTCATAATTTAAGGTATATTTTCAGAAAAATTTGGTTTATGATTAAGAAATTTATCACATTTTTTTAGGTCCGGCTCTTGGACTATAAATTTAATCAAGACATTAAAGGTACTGATTGAATCTTGGTTGAATGAGTTCTCAAAAAGGGTCCAGATTCATGTTAAAGCCGATATTTCATAAATTGGATAATTCCACTAATAACTATAGTTTCTACAAGGGTATGATATTTACTACGAGCAAACAACATTTTAAATGTTCAACAACCTAAAATACTTTTATTTCAGGTTCATCAATGCTGCCATATCTAATGAGAGGGGAAATATTACCGCGACACCTGCGTGGACCAGGGGGCGCCACTACAGACATCTTAAGCAGCGCATTTGCACTCGCAGCCAACTACATCTATATAGCGTTATCTGATAACTACATCTACGTTGCGTTTTGGATATATTCGCTTCGGTCATGCTGATGTTTGTGTTGTTTATTTTCTACTGCGTACCAGAAACTAGGGATAAGACACTTCATGAAATACAGGAGCAGCTTAAAGGATAATACTTAGGAGCAACCTAAATAATCCTACAGTGTTATAAAACATTAGGATAACTTAAAGGATTAACTACAGTATGACCTAAAGAATTAAAGTCTTTCACGATAGAAAGAAAAAATATATGAACTATTACAAGAATTTAAACGTTCAATAAGAGTACAGAAAGTCTCAAGAACGAGTAACACTCCATTAAACACACGTGAAATTGTAAGGCAAAATAATCTTATAAATATTTCTCTTAGAATAAAAAAATCATCATATGACATAGAGAGAAATATGTAAAACAGATTATGGATCTAAATTAAACAAATTGATAGTTTGAACAGGTTTGTGAAAGATAGTAGAGGTTAGGTAATCATAAACAAATGAACATTCCATCAGATCATAATAAAAGAGTACACGAATAAATTATAAAGAATATTGGGAAGAAGAAAGGAATACCAGAGCTGTTCCGTCACGGTACGGAAGATCAAAGAGCATCAATGGAGCATTGATGCTCCATGATTGTTTTAATTGATGCCAAGGAAATGTTGTAAGTTATTATGTTACCATTTAAAATTACCATTAAAATTACCAATACAATTACCAAAGTACTGTTTAAAATTCGGCTGGTAAATAAACTTAATAAAAAAAATTATTTATTATTGTTGTAATATATTTTGGACAAAACCCTACTTTTCATAAATGTGCCAAGAATATAATATATCATTGATTAATCTCTTCTTTGAAGTGTGTTATTTGCCTTGAAAACTTTGGTTCAAAAAAACTTGTTAGATTTATTAGTTTGACTATCCCGAATGAGATTTACGATTACAACATGGAAACTACATAAACGCAGCATTAACACAAAGTAATTGCCTTCTATAATTGAAAATTTTAAATTGAAATTGTAACCCTTTAGGGTTAGGAAATTGGTTTGTTTTCCCCCTTTCCACATTTAGAGATAAAGATAAATGGTTTTAAAATAGAAGCTGTGGTTTGTCTAAGTGTCGGCTTTTCTAATTCCTTGCCACATGTTTTTCTATCTTTAACATAGAAAATTTTCTATTTCCTTTCTTTTCTCTTAAATGTTGAAAGTTTTACATAATTTAATTTATGCAATGCATGTTAAACATTTTAGAACAAAATTGCACCATTGCATCGATTCAAAAAGAAATGAAACTAATTTTCCGCCGCCTTTTCCATTTCATATGTTAAGCCTTAATACAGCGGAAAAAGAGAGCAATATGAATAAAAAAAAGAAATGTTCTCATATACACAATCACATGAGTCATTGAGAGGTTTAGAGAAAAGAAAGAGAACAAATATATGCACACACACACACACCCACAATACCACAACACACACACACCACACACACACACACACAACACACACACACACACCACACACACACACATATATATATAATATATATAATATATATATATATATATATATATATATAATATATTATATTATAATATATATATATACTGCCAGATTGTATATATTTGTAAAATAGCCTTCTTCTTTTAACTTGAAATAGGAATAACTATGAAGGTAAGTCTATTGTAAATTAACAATGTCTTAAACGAAAATTATATTTAATAGAAATAAAATTATTTATTATTCAAAATAATGAATGCTAAGTAAGCATCAAGGTTTTTAGCAGGGAATAGAAAGAGATGATAGAGATCAGCATCAGTCTATACTTGAAGAATATTGACGACACCAAATTCTTTAACTTGTGGTAAATATAACCTTTATAGTAAAAGGTAATCCTACTTAAAACTCGGGCTTTGATTTAAGAATAACGTACAGGGGGCACTAATGTGCTTCCATATGAAATAGCTCAAGGAAGCTACATGTTAACCCTGTATTTTATATAATAATTCATCCCTTAAACTTACTTAAGGTCGAACAAACAGGTTAAAATTCGGCAACAAATAAACCAACAAATATAAAAAAAGAAGTAAATAAATTATCAGAGTAAACATCGATAGCAATAACTCACTGTAAGAGTTCGCTTTATTTCTTGACAACTACCACTTAAAGTAGCAATAACTCAGGCGAAAATAACCCGGAGCGAGTACGGCGATCCCTCGCCGAGGAGGCAACGACTCAAGCCAACCAATACAGATGTAGGGTAGTGGGACTGGTCTGAGCCAAAACCAGCAAACTTAGCCTTTCTGTCTAGAATAGCTTAACTTATACCTTAGCGATATTTTCATTTTTCTTATTTAATTTTTTTAAGGGTATTTTCCTTTTAAACTTTAATATCCTTTTTCTTCTTATTTAATTATTTTTTATTTAGTTCGTTTTACTCTCTTTTTAAATTTCAGATAAAGTTCAAATCAACCCGATACATAAAATTAAACCAATAAATAAAATAAGATATAGTAAAAATAATGAAAACCTAAATCCTGCATTGTTAATTGTTTCGCTGAGCGAAACTCAGCATCATCAGGAATCATCCTATTCTAGGGATCACCATCCTATTCTAGGGACGAGCGCAGCTAGACCGAAGTCATACCACCTTACCTTGTCATAATGACAATTATGACATTCTGCGGATGAGCAAAGCGAGTCTGAAGTAGTGAGGATTAGTACCGACCTACACTGTTCCCAATTGTTTACTTTATAAGATTATATGTATATAGTAACAAGCGGATGATTCCGCAATTGAGAAATAAATGGCATGCCGCAAGCGAGGTCCATTCACCATGCTTGATCTTCCCTCTCTTACTACAACCACTGATTACCAACATCAGTCAGTCTATCTTGCTCTCAATCGTTGTGTAACTTTATCAATCAGGTACTCATCTGATAACTTAAAAACATCTGATGAGTACCAGATGGAAGTTGATTTTATTCATCAAGGTCACTCATGGCGGGAAAAGACCCTCAGCGGCGGGAAAATCTAGCTCACCACCTCGGCGAGCTGATGACTCTTATCATAACCTAACATTACCTTCTTTCGCGCGTTTTAATTAAAAAGTTATTTTTTAAGCTTAAGAATCTTTAAGTTAAATTTAGTTTCTTAAAAACTATAATAAAAACAAACCACGTCAATTAACAACAAAAACAATACAGCATAACCTGAAAATCTTAAAATGGGGCGTGATTAAGTGTAACTGTATTATTCTGATGTTTTACCTGATTTGCTTTCCCCACCACTCACCAGATAAAATATCATGTAAAAGCACCTGATGGAAATATCATGTGATGAGTACCTGATGGATAAAATCACACACCGAATAGCAACGATAGGTATATGAACGCATCCATTTCTACCTAATTCTTTTTCACATGGATTGGCAGGAGTTGAATGAAAACATGTTTAGATCGTTTATCTATTGTTCAACTTCTTGGAGGAAAGCCAGCTAAACTTCTTCTTCGTTCCAAACTACCATAAATTATTTTTAAGTTATATTATTCGATTAAAAATTAAGGTAATGGTATATTTCTATTGAGACTTAAGTTGGAACAAACCGTTAAATTATTTATAACAGCGGCGGTGGCGCTGTTACGGACTTTAGGGCATAGCTCATTAAAGGTACCCTGTAAAACCTTACTTGAAAATTTCAAAGTGTATTCTTTATTTTTCAATTCTTATAATTATATTTTATTATGAGAAAAATAATTATTAGTTTCTTCTTTATTTTATCTATCACTAATAGTTTGCCCTCTAGAATTGGACGAAATTCTAAAAGGACGTCCATAAAAAAATTAAGAAATAAAAAAAAATTATTACTGGTGTTGTTTTTTAGAAAAATTGTGTCTTATGCTGGAAAATTTTCATTTTCCAAAAAATAAAAATAAAAAGTAATAATTGTCGAAAAACATTGGGGTTTTGTAAGAAAAATATTTGCTTTAAATGTATTTATTTAAGAATTTTATTTATCTAAAAGAGGTTTAAAAATTAATGGGAAAGGGATAATATAGTATAGACAAGGGTTTAATAGTGGACTAAATTTGACTAAAACAGTGACATGCTCTCAAAACTGTTCACTACACCGTATAAAGTTATAAAAACACATCTTAACCAATTATAATCATTAAATATTTAAATTGAACAATTTACATTATTTGAAACCTAAACATGATTAGTTGCTAATTAATTACCTTATGAAGCTTGGATAGTAATAAATATAACATTTTGATACCTGTAACAGAGAAAGTAACAAGTTATTAATACATAGTAATATAACATAACTTATGGTACCAACTAGAGCTCAGAGGTGACATAGATAAAACAGGCCCGCTTCGCGGGCCTGAGTTGCTTTCTCACAAACTTGATTTTACTAATTGAGATTTTATTAATACTCTATTATTAATAGTATGCTATAATATTAAAATTAAGAAGCATTATAAACAAAAATATATTATTCATGATTTTTGTTTTTTTAAATAAAAATACCGTTTCCGTCACTAAAGATTGTCAGATGAGCTGAAACCGGTCGCAATGGTTTTAGAATGACTTCGACCATATAAAGACAACTTCAACTCTTACTTACATTTATGATTGTTTATAGAATTTAAAGAAAAATGTCAAATTTTTTTTTGTAAACAAATGTTTATTTGAGTAAAATCTTAAGGTTGAAAAAAAAATATATTCATGATTATTTAAAATAAAAATACCGTTTGCGTCACTTAGGATTGTCCGATTGAGCTGAAACTGGTCGCATTCGTTTTAGAAATAACTTCGACCATATAAAGACTACTTCGATGTTCTTCCTCTTTACGGGTCTGCTTAGCTTGGCGTGGTTCAGTGGAAGCCATTTTTTGCCCTGTCTCTCTGAGACAGTAGGCTTACCATGATGGAGCAAGAGGTAGAGGTATCTCTTTTATACTATATCCCACCCTCTAACACTACTGAACCAACAGATATCGTACGAGTCTTTGACCTAGACGTATACATATATACAAGATTTATATATATATGTATACCAATTGCGCCATTTGTGATAGTTTGATTGAGCTGAAATTGGTCTTAATCGATTCAGCTAGCCGTCTACCTAAATACTAGATACCTTGTTTTAAAGCCATTTTAAGTTTCAAAAAAATTTTTTTCATGACGTCATAACTTTGGTTGATGACGTCATAATATATTTATAAACAATAGGCCTCGTAACCTCCTCAACATCTCGCGATTTGCAAAGTTTCGTTTCAATTTGAGAACGCCTTCGAGAGTTATCGTTCGCCATACGAAAGGGTAGAAACTCTTACATACATATATATATATATATATATATATATATATTATATATATATAATATATATATATATATATATATATATATATATATATACATATATATATAAACTTTTTCGGACATATATTTTTTTGTTATCAGGAAGCCAATAGGAACCGATTCCACTCACTCCCACCCTCAACTTCCGTCATCCGAACAACCTCATAAGCGTCATTTTCATTATGAAAATTCGCTAAAAACTAAATTGCTATATATTAACAGTAATACATACATTGTATTGGATGTTGGAACTTAATTAGAAAACTAATTATATCGTACATTGTGGATTTTATTACAGTCTATATATTGTGAGCTTCCATTATTAAAGAATCAAGAGAGCATTGTACGTGATTCCATCACTTTGCATCGAGCGAATCAAAGAACATATAGATAAAGAAAGATGGTCGTGGGATTTGTTGTTTCGGGCAAGAAGATATTAGGTCTGAAGCCAGTTGACAAAAGCGTTAGGATGTAATTTAGTTGTTTCACCAAGCTAACTACAAGAATGAGCCATGGTCGTCTTTATCTTCAGCAAACTAGTTCTACCATAAAAGTGATTCATCCAAATATTTGCTTTGTATAATAATAACCACTTTCAAATAGATAATCGTGTCGTTAAATAAAGGGTACTAAAATCGATATTATTCCATAATACTAATTACGAAAATGTTGCGCTACTTTGCTTAGCTATTTAGAGGGTAAAGAAAAAATGAGTTCTTTTTTATGATAGTTCCTAATTTTAATACTATTTTAGTTCGGTGTCCAAATATTTAACAATCCTAATAATTTGTATAAATACTAAGTATAGTAAATTATTTCATAATACTAACTACAAAAAGTGGGAAAACCAGCACCTAGTTCACCCCTAACTTATGTCTGACTCTCTCGTATATCCTCCGACATTCTATACCTATTATATTCTTTGGTGCGTATGTGCGTATTAACAAAATCATTATTTTATAATTTGTTACTTTTATAGATATTAATATGATGATTCGAATTCGCAAGGTAATACCTCAAAACATTTGTTTACAGTGTTTTTAGATGAGTAACTTACGATCATTATTTAATCAAAATCTGGCAACGAAAATTAACCCTTGATAACTCTCCATTTTTTCATCTCCTCTTGACAAACCAATTGACCACAAGAACTGACAAATATATACCCCATGCATAAAAAGAAATTGAAAACAGGACACCCTTCTTTGGAAAATGCTGACTTCAAAGCTTAATTTCTTGAAAAATATAATAAAATAAATGTGTACAGTTTGATTTACATTTTCGAGTTAAAGTAGATACGCGGTATATTTCAAAGTTATGAGCAAAATAATCTTAGATCGATACGCATTACCTTAAAAAACTTATCTGACAATAAATTATTCGACATAAATCAGTTATAAATATTAAAACCGATATATCTCTCAGTTCTCCAACTTTCCCCCCTAATAATATAAGAGCGTGATTTAACAAATGTACTATCATAAAATATGTGGGAATGAAGAATTCCAGAAAGCAAACTTAGCGCTTCCACGAATATAAGTAAACAAAATTTGGACACTTTTCGATAACATAAAATATTCTGTAATATACAACACTTATTATTATAATAACTCTAAGGCGGACGATGGCAAACCAAACAAATTTACTTTAGATTGCTTTTTTGTTGCTCATCAATCTATTTTTAGCTTGACTGTTACCTAAAATTTCAAAATAAATGCCCCTTTTTAAAAAATATGTTCTACAAAACTATGGTAATTATTCTAACACCAGCTTAGCACAGCATAATTTACAATTACAGATATTATGCTAATCATTAAACTTATAGTTTTTATTAATTACACAAGCTCTTCCACAGAGATATGATAAATCGTTTACATGGAATAATAATGAACAAAAACATGAAACATTAAGTACGATTCGTTTCAAATATTCGTCAAACTTATAAGTAGAAATCTTTTCGATGAATAATACTTTTATTACTTTTACTCCAATCAATCAAGCATTTTATAAAACCAACTTAAAGCTTATATGGGCTTTTTATTGATGTAATCCATTTCAAAAGTTGGGAAACGTTAACAGAAAAGCTAATAATTGTTACAATTCATCGTTTTCAACACCGCGATGATTTCACTCTATTACAAAACGTCTTTTACTGGTGGAATTTAGTGGTAAGGACCTAACCATTTATGTGTGGAAACATTGTCTCCATAAGTAACGCTTACGTTTTATTATTAGTAGATTTTATGGTTAGAAGTGATAAATTCACCTTTGCTTAAATAGTGGTAAATCAAACTATGTTTAAAAAGTGGTAAATTAAACTATGGTTACAAAATTAGTAAATCAAACTATAGTTAAAAAGTGACAAATCCACCTATAGTTAAAAATTGGTACAACCACCTTTGGTTAAAAAGTGTTAAATCCACCTTTGGTTAAAAAGTGGTTAATCCACCTTTGGTTAAAAATTGGTATATCCACCTTTGATTAAAAAGTGGTAAATCCACCTTTAACTAAACCTTTTAAATTATTATTGCTGTTATTTTTTTAAATTTCACTAACACGTTGGCAACATAAGTCATGAGCTTTGTAACAGCACAATATGCTGTACAAATAATTACAAATATAATTCTAAAAGTGAATTTAATTTAAGTGTATTTAAAATGATCCTGAAGCATTGGGTTAATTTAAAAGACAAAGGAATTTTCTCTTTTTTTATATTTATTATTTCGTTTTTACTTTGTGGGTTTGTTGAAAAGGGGATGATAAAAACTGAGAAGGAATTTTATTTGGCAGTTTTGTCCTTTGGCTTTATTGAGCCTCTCATTTAAAAGGGACTTGCTGGGGGGAAGGAGAAAAGGGAGAGGGTATAACTAGGCAAGGGTGTGGAAAAAGAGTGTTAGGACCAAGGGTGTTTTATCACACCATTATCAGCGAATTTTTTATCATAATATTCGTTATTGCGGCTGTTAGTGAGACAGGACAAAGTAGACAGGAACTTACAGTCTTTAAACTCTTAATCGTGTTTAAAACGCATCGTACTCTTTTATATGACACAGGACATTTCATATAAGTCTCCTCAGCTCTCCTCCTACTCTTTACGAATGGTTAGGTTGTAAAATATTTGGACACCGAACTATTATTAGTATTACAAATGGTAAAAACTATAAATAGTATTAGTTATCGCATTATATTAGAATTGGTAGCATTGGTACTATAATTAGTATTGAACGACTGTTAGAGTTGTTAAATGTTTGGTCACCGAACTATTATTAGTATTACGAATGGTAAAAATATAAAATAGTATTAGTTATACGCATTATATTAGAATTGGTAGCATTGGTACTATAATTAGTATTTGAACGACTGGTTAGGGTTGTAAAATATTTGGACACCGAACTATTATTAGTATTACGAATGGTAAAAACTATAATAGTATTAGTTATACGCATTATATTAGAATTGGTAGCATTGGTACTATTATTAGTATTGTACGACTGGTTAGGGTTGTAAAATATTTGGACACCGAACTATTATTAGTATTACGAATGGTAAAAACTATAAATAGTATTAGTTATACGCATTATATTAGAATTGTAGCATTGGTACTATATTAGTATTTGAACGACTGGTTAGGGTTGTAAAATATTTTGGACACCGAACTATTCTTAGTATTACGAATGTAAAAACTATAAATAGTATAGTTATACGCATTATATAGAATTGGTAGCATTGGTACTATATTAGTATTTGTACGACGGTTAGGGTTGTAAAATATTTGGACACCGAACTATTATTAGTATTACGAATGGTAAAAACTATAAATAGTATTAGTTATACGCATTATATTAGAATTGGTAGCATTGGTACTATAATTAGTATTTGAACGACTGGTTAGGGTTGTAAAATATTTGGACACCGAACTATTTAGGTATTACGAATGGTAAAAACTATAAATAGTATTAGTTATACGCATTATATTAGAATTGGTAGCATTGGTACTATTATTAGTATTTGAACGACTGGTTAGGGTTGTAAAATATTGGACACCGAACTATTATTAGTATTACGAATGGTAAAAACTATAATAGTATTAGTTATACGCATTATATTAGAATTGGTAGCATTGGTACTAATTATTATATTTGTGACGACTGGTTAGGGTTGTAAAATATTTGGACACCGACTATTATTAGTATTACGAATGGTAAAAAACTATAAATAGTATTTAGTTATACGCATTATATTAGAATTGGTAGCATTGGTACTATATTAGTATTTGAACGACTGGTTAGGGTTGTAAATATTTGGACACCGAACTATTCTTAGTTACGAATGGTAAAAACTATAAATAGTATTAGTTATACGCATTATATTAGAATTGGTAGCATTGGTACTATTATTAGTATTTGTACGACTGGTTAGGGTTGTAAAATATTTGGACACCGAACTATTATTAGTATTACGAATGGTAAAAACTATAAATAGTATTAGTTATACGCATTATATTAGAATTGGTAGCATTGGTACTATTATTATATTTGTACGACTGGTTAGGTTGTAAAATATTTGGACACCGAACTATTATTAGTATTACGAATGGTAAAAACTATAAATAGTATTAGTTATACGCATTATATTAGAATTGGTAGCATTGGTATTATAATTAGTATTTGTACGCTGGTTAGGGTTGTAAAATATTTGGAACCGAACTATTTTTAGTATTACGAATGGTAAAACTATAAATAGTATTAGTTATACGCATTATATTAGAATTGGTAGCATTGGTATTATAATTAGTATTTGTACGACCTGGTTAGGGTTGAAAATATTTTGGACACCGAACTATTTTTTAGTATACGAATGGACATACGTTAGAATTGGTAGCATTGGATTATAAATTATATTTGTACACTGGTTAGGGTTGTAAAATATTTGGACACCGAAATATAATTAGTATTAAAGTAGGAACCCACATAAAACGGTATCTTTATCAGGACACCTTTTTTCTTTCTCCCTCTAATAAGTTAAGCGAAGCAGCGCAAAATTATGTATAGTGTCAAAAATATAATAGGTATAGAATGTCGTAAGGTATACGGGAGAATGAGACAGAAGGTGGGGGTAAACTTGGTGCTCTGGAACTGTTAAGGCCTATGCTTAACATGTTTATTTTTTTGAATTTAGGCGGCTGCACCGTAGGTCTGTGGTTACCTCTTTTCTTTGTTGGCAACACTGCCATATTTTATCTAGCCACCTGTTGAAGGTTACTTTTGTGTACATGATCCGCCATGCTACATCCAGCATGTTCCTAGCATTAATTTTGTTAATTTTACAAGTTTTATCAGTTTAAGTTTTCCTTTCGAGGGTCCTATTTATTACAACCTGGCTGGACCGCCAATAAATTTTATAGCAGTGATGTCGTGAGTAATCTTGTTTACTTATGAGAGGCTCATGTCTCCTACTGTCCGGTACGGACGAGAGCTGTATCTGGCTCATAGTTCTTTAATTTAAATCACCTGTCATCCGACGCACCAGCGTTTAGTTGAGGGTTAGGCCCATGGCAACCCTCGGCTGGCCACTTCCCGTCTCGACAGGCAGCTTTAACTTTAAGGTCATGTACCCATCAGGTACCCTCTAGTATTAGCATAGTTATTTAAGCTATTTAGTTACCATTGAATCAGAGCACACCTTGTTTACATTTGAGGGCATACCTAGTTGATAAGCTATTATTTGAATGTCTGTATCTTGTTTATTCAGAGTCAAGTACAGTAACATACCAGTAAAGTCTTTGTTTTATTTCTTAGCTTAAGATCCTACCTACTCAACCCACCTATCCTAGAGATTTACAGTCCTCTCTCTTTTCTTTACTTGTTAAGCTGTGATCAGGTCAGGTTATACACCCCCTGACGCTACATAATGGTCCTTGCGAGCCGGATCTTCATAGTGGTTCTCGTAAGCTGGATATTTATAATGTAAATATTTCATCCTTTGGATTTCTATCCTTCCTTTAACTAGGTTCTCTCCTACGAGATGAACTTAAGTATTCCTTTGGTTTCTGGCCTACCGACAATACCGTCACATCCAGGGCCAACTTATCCTTTCTTTTGAGTATTGATAGGATCTGCTACCCTTATATCTATAAAGTAGTTTACTTTGTTCTACTTACCGAGTATGCCCTGAAGTTGTTTTTTATATTTTATTGTTGTTAAGTTTATTATTTGTGACTGATTCATTAGCTCTAGTCATTACCTTTATGTACCTGAAGTATAAGTTAAGCGCTTCTCATCAATGTTTGTTACTTTTGATATAACTGTTACCTTGTCTATTATCTATTTTATTGTTATTTATTATATATTTAATTTTATGACCAGTTTTGAATCTCCTTATGACTGATAGGGCTTTATCCAGTCTTTGTCGCTTTGTTAGAAGTCCTAATGAACCGTAAAATGATCTCCCTGGTTCTACAAGTGTAACTATTATATCAAGCGCTTATTTACCTTTTGTTTGTAAACAGATGTTAACAATGTTTTAATTATTTAGTTTTACGTTATCACTACTGTGATAACAGGAGCCATCTCCTTAATTTTATTTTAATATCTTAGCACCCAGGTTAAGTTACCCATTTGTCTTCCGTGTGCTGAAGGTTCAGTATAACCTTTTTTTTTAAGTTTAACAAGTTACCCTGATTTATTTATTAATTTATTTTTTAACTTGTTGCATAATTCTATTTTAATTATACATTGTTACTTCTGTCCTGAATGTTATTTATTTTGAGTGGTTGCCTTCCTTAAGCTCTATGCTAGGTTAATTTTCTTTTCTTTCTTCAGTTGGATGCTACTCTGCTCTACATTTTAGAACTCTGTACTAGACTGTTCACTAGTAATCTATTTGTCTTATTTAGACACCTAAGTTTAAGACATATCTTTTGGAGACAGGATCCCCTCCAAAATTGTCAAACTTACTTTTTTGGCTTATTGGCGCTATACCAGATACTTCCATCTTTAATAACTGAACTTATAGCTGGCCATCCAGCACTTTGACAGTTCAGGCTTATTATTTTATGATTAGGAGACACCTGTACCTGCCTACACGTCCCTATTCATTACCAACCTTTAGAGACACCTGTACGAGCCTACACAGTCTCTTACCTGGCTGACTTAAGATACTAGAATACTATGAGACACAGTACAAGTCCTACATTGTCCTAAGTATCTCTACGCTACCTTGATCACCAGATATCATCAATCTTTTAACGTCAACAAGCCTCACCTACTTTTGTTAACACAGTGTGATTAATACCGGTTTTCATTACTGCAGTTAACATTTTTTATTTTCTTCCTTCTACAAGGTCAACTTTATCTTCAAGTTTCAGCCATCAAACTGCTGACTTATTTTAGGTTCCTATAACCTTCCTAGTTACCTGTGTAGTCCTTAGTGATCCTTATCACAAATTTATTTTAGCTCCTACTTTAGTTATCATGTTTGGGTCCTTCATTTTATTTATTAATTTATGAACTTCCTTGTTTTCCTGTCCTACTCTGATCCATGTTCTCCTTTTCTCTGTACCTCCTAGGGTAAGAGCTCTCTGGGTAGGCAGGCCTATATTTCTTCAGGACGCTGATTCTGGGTTTCAGTCCTGTCCTTTCTTTACTTACCTGTACCTTTCCTTAGGCAACCACTTGCATTGTGATATATTTTATTCTAGTCATTGATTTTGTATATGCTAGAATGTCTTAGTTAGTACTAATTTATTTTTATTGTTTTGTTTAAATTTGTTATTTATGTATTTAGATTCTTTATTTATTTAATTAATACATAATACTAGCACTCCTGTTGTGCAGTATGAAGTTATTTATTACCTGGTACTATATAGTACATTTGCTATTTATTGAACTTCTGGTGAGCATTTTCCAGTTTCTAAATAATTTATTTTATTCTCTATCTACCATGAGGTACAATTTTGTTAGCACATTTTGTGCATTGAAAATTATTACTTGCCTTCAAGTACTTATCACATGCTTTGTTAACATTTCATTTAATTTATGCCTAGTGATTATGCATTCATCTTTGATTTAATTTAAGTAAACTTACCTTTCCTTAAAGGCATTTAATTTATTTAATTAATTTTAAACTCTTAAGAGTCTTAATTTATTTTATCTACACAGCCATCTGTGAGATATCCTAATTTAATTTATATTTTTAAAATTATGTTCTTGCCTACTTATATTTTACTTACCAGTATGCATATATTTTATGTCTCCCTTTTGACACATATCAGATACTTTTGCCTGCTCTTTAAGTTTTAGCTCCTTCAGAGAACTTGCTTTATTTTGCATAGTTAAGTGTGTCTTCAAATTGTTAGTTTGATATACTTACCTCAATCACAGCCTTGAGTGATTATTTAGTTTTGTTTTTAAAAACTTTTATACTTACTTGAATTAAATTTTGAGTACCTTAAATGTTTTCTGAGCCACCTCAGAACTTTCCTCTGTTGTTATCACAGCAATTTTAATTAAGGCTTGTTTTAAGCATTTGTTTTCTCCAAATGACCCTTAAATCTTGAATTTATTTGATTATATTTATATACTTAATTATGGAAATTTAAATAATAATAATGTTTTATCATTCTGAGCCATCTCAAATATTTAAGTTTATGGTTTTTGATGCTATTATCATTTTCTTATCTTTAAGAGTTTTCTTTGTCAGCTCCTAGTTAGCATTTAATTATTTATTTTAAAATTCTTTGAGAATTTATTTTGTAATTTAAATAGTGTTTTGTTTATTTTCATTTGTTTGAGCCATCACCTTTTGAGAGTATTTTTCACTCTAAGTACTTTGCATTATTTGTTTATTTTAACAAATTTTGTATATTTATCCAGCCTTAGAGCTATTATTAATTTTGATTTACTTATACCTATGTATACATAATTTAATCCTTTGAGTCATGCCACTCTAAATTTTGTTACTGATGATTGTTTGTACTTAAACTAGTCTTTGATGCTATTTGCTATGTAAGTCAATAGGAACTTACCTGTTAATCTATGTCAAGCCACACAACAAAACTTAAGTTTATTTATGTTTTTTTTGTTGGTAGTTTTTTTGGACCTTAAGATATATTTTTAGTTGCCCTGTGTCTTATATAATTTAATTTTGTGGCTTGCTTCTGGCTTACAGACTCATTTTGTTTATTTTAAGTTACCTTAACCTTATTTGTTTCTTTATGACATGTCTGGTTCTGTGATTATTTATAATTGTTTATATTAGAAGTGTTTTCAAGCTTTTGCTCCACCTTGGATCCTTCTTGGCTATATTTTACCTGTGCCAAGCCAGTGTTGTAAACTTGAACCCTATCTTTAATTGAAAACATTTTTTATTTTTTACCTTAGTTACCAATATTCATAATTTATTATTTGTTACACAATTTAAGCTTTAATTTTATTAATTTCCTTGTTTAGTTTAGAATCTGCCCTTATTTCCTGAATAGATTCTATCCCTTAAACTTACTTTGTGTCTGCCCTTCACTTGCCTGATAATAGACCTTAGTAGTTTAGTATACCTTGTTGTTTGGTGTTAGTTAGTTACTCAAATCCAAATGTCATTAATTATTTGACTTATGGTTTAAATTGTGTATGATTTCCTTTGGTTAACTAATTTATTTATTTTAATAACTTATTAATTACCTTGGCATTTCGCCTGATTATTGAAGAGTTAGATTATACCTTCATGACCCTTCAGTGTTGCGGGTTTAGTTTGATTAATCGCCTTATGACTATTCTCATCTGTATTATTAGCCTACTTAGTGTGACTTAAAATTTAATAAGTTGTAAATAAAATTATTTTGTTGTTTATTAAGATTTATATAAGATATTGTAAAATCATTTATATACCTCATTAGGTTTTATCAAGTTCAAATTTGTTTTGTATATTATTTGAAAATTTACTGCTTACTAGAGATTATTACCTTTGCCTCAGCTTTAATGCTTTTCCAAGTTTTACAACTCATTGCTCCCATGCCTTGCCGCATCATGAGAATTTTATCTAAGTAACTTTCCTCATTCATTTGTTGGTCAGCAGTATTTGTATATATTTTACTTATCCATGTATTTACTTATTATATGCCCAATTATTGTTACTTTTATGTATGAAACCCTTCAGGTATTATTTTATTGATTTTTGCCACTTCTTTTGTGTTATTGTAAACATGTTAGAACATGTTTAGGTAGGCAGTTATGTTAAGGCCTATGCTTAACATGTTTATTTTTTTGAATTTAGGCGGCTGCACCGTAGTCTGTGGTTACCTCTTTCTTTGTTGGCAACACTGCCATTTTTATCTAGCCACCTGTTGAAGGTTACTTTTGTGTACATGATCCGCCATGCTACATCCAGCATGTTCCTAGCATTAATTTTGTTAATTTTACAAGTTTTATCAGTTTAAGTTTTCCTTTCGAGGGTCCTATTTATTACAACCTGGCTGGACCGCCAATAAATTTTATAGCAGTGATGTCGTGAGTAATCTTGTTTACTTATGAGAGGCTCATGTCTCCTACTGTCCGGTACGGACGAGAGCTGTATCTGGCTCATAGTTCTTTAATTTAAATCACCTGTCATCCGACGCACCAGCGTTTAGTTGAGGGTTAGGCCCATGGCAACCCTCGGCTGGCCACTTCCCGTCTCGACAGGCAGCTTTAACTTTAAGGTCATGTACCCTTCAGGTACCCTCTAGTATTAGCATAGTTATTTAAGCTATTTAGTTACCATTGAATCAGAGCACACCTTGTTTACATTTGAGGGCATACCTAGTTGATAAGCTATTATTTGAATGTCTGTATCTTGTTTATTCAGAGTCAAGTACAGTAACATACCAGTAAAGTCTTTGTTTTATTTCTTAGCTTAAGATCCTACCTACTCAACCCACCTATCCTAGAGATTTACAGTCCTCTCTCTTTTCTTTACTTGTTAAGCTGTGATCAGGTCAGGTTATACACCCCCTGACGCTACAGGAACTAACTCTCTTTACCATAACATTTTTCCCACTTTTCGTAGTGAGTATTATGAAATATTTTTTTAGTACCTTTATTTAAGGACAAGATAACCTCTTTGAAATTAGTCATTATTATATAAAGCAAATATATAGATTTAGTTTAGTGCCAGAAGTAGTTTGCTAAAAGAAAGACGACAGTGGCGCATTCTCGTAGTTAGCACGGTGAATCTACCAAATTACACTTTAACGCTCCTTTTAACTGGCATAACTAACATTTTCTTGACCGAATACTAAATCCCAGGCCTACATTTATTTATCTATATATTTTTCGTATAGTATATATAAATTTTACTTTCACAGTGACCACGTAAACGTTGATGATAAATCCGACGTTTCGCTTCCACTGTAAAAAAGGCACCTTTAGTGATGAAGAACTTTATGGATGAGTTCACAATGCTTTACGAAACTGAACAGTTCATCATCTACATTAACGCGGCGACAGTGGAAGACCTAAATCTTCATGACAACCTCTGATACCTACGCAAATGAATAGTACAGTTTCAGTACAGAGTTAAAACAGTAAAAACTTCATTACGAATCCATAAAAATTTATTTATGCATCACTCAATCAAATAATTATGTATTAGAAAAAAAATTATCATACATACATCCACGCACTAAACACTCCTAATTTTATTTCGGATATGTGGTATCTTAAGGTTTAAAAATAAAAGTATTCTCTTTTTTTAACTATAACAATGCTTAGAGCTTACGCTTCCATAGAAGATGGGGAAACGAATAAAGCAAAAAAGGAAGGATGTTTTGTAAGCAAAATGGTAAAGGAAGGGTTGGGGCGAGTAAAAATAGAGGAATAGGAATAGGTGGGAGAAAATAAAGCAGAGAAAGAAAAGAAAGCAAGGTCAAAAAAGGGCTATATAGTCTATTCACTAAAAATATAAATTTACGATTTGTAGTAAAGTGTTTTTTGTTTTAGGGTAACAAAATAAGGTGAAGATCAAAAATCCACAAAAAAGATATTTGGGGCTGTTTTATTGCATTTTGTAATAAACTCTGGGGAGTATTAAAATAATAGGATTCTGTTTTGTCATTCAATTTAAATAACAAAAAATTTTGTTTTTATGACTAAACTATCATTTATAAGTAAAATTGAAAACTGCAATATCTACAACATTTGTGAAGACAAATGTAAATCTACTAACGTGTTTTTGATTTGACTTTGGGGTATTTTATTATTTATATCGTTTAACAGCATTACTTGACATAATACGGCATGAAGTAAAGATTTTTCTCTCCGATAACAACATACTGCAGTATATAAGACTCGGGAACACACAAATAATAGAATACAAAATAAGGATACGAAATGCAATAACATGGCATAGTTCAAACATAAAATATGGACAAAATGTCAAATCTAAAACATCATAGAAGATTATAAAAAAAAGCTTAAACCAAAAGGTAATCACATAAAACAGAATAATAGATTAATTTATTAAATATATCTAATTTATGCTGGCATGAAACATCAAATTATTTAGAGAACATGCATAAATTTATACATTAATGGTTCTCGTTGAGGCTTCATGTCACTATAGAAACTATACTTTAACAAAGTCTTACAAACATAACATAAATAAACTAATTTCTATTTTTATTATTTTTATACTCATTATACACGTTAGGTTAAAAGCGCTTCTAATACATCAATCATTTTCTGGAGATACTCTTTTCTTCGTCATTATTAGTACAGGCACTACTGAAAGATCTTGTGATATATATATATATATATAATATATATATATATATATATATATATATATATATATTATATATATATGAATATAATGAATAAGAGGAAGTTACTGGTGAGTTTTTAAGTCATTCAGTGTTTGAAATCTGATAGATAGGGGTTTGATAGAACTATCTTAAGCTTGAATTATAACAGAAGATGATATGTAGAGAGACGAAGTTGGTTTTGTAACTATTGTAGATCATTCCTTTGAGCTTAGAGAAGTTATGATTTCATATGTATTTTTAACAGTATTACGTACTTGGTTCAGAGACTATACGAAAGAGGAATGGAGATAAAAGAGAATAAAGTGACAGAACAGTATTCAAACACCATTAACAAGGCTTGCAAATGAGCAAGACTATATTATGCTAGAGTGCATTGAACATCAACTAAGTGTCCGTATAAACTTTCATATAACCATGTAATGTTTGACAAGAGCCCACAAGCACTCCACCATGATAAAATTACACTCTCTCGTCATTGATGCTGCAGTCAAACCCCTTTTAACTTGTTCACAAAAACATACAACTTCTATAAAATTTAGATAACGAAATTTCCATAGAGGGGAATCTGATACTCAATTAAAAGAGTCATATCCAGTTAAAACCAATAAAAATCTATACTTTTAAAAAAAACCACATCAATCACAATTTAGCTGGTTGGGCTATTGTATCCCACAACACCTCAAATACAATTTCTATATGAAACAAGATTTATGAAATAAAACTTGTCATTTCCATAACGCAAAAATCTGAAAACCCCGTCAACTTCCACTTTAAGCTTTTTAATATCATGCGGTGTG